>JAGPOW010001296.1:66816802-66827403 GCA_030014935.1 Caiman crocodilus
GGGGATTTTTAAGAGGAAGTTAGATGAGCACCTTGCTGGGGTCATCTGACCCCGGTGCTCTTTCCTGCCAAGGCAGGGGGTCGGACTAGATGACCTGCCGAGGTCCCTTCCGACTCTAGATACTATGATACTATGATACTATGATACTGTTGATAAGTTTGATGAGCTGATTGAATCAGTATTAAGTGTATAATTCTGTAAAACATTATTTCCATCTCATGATGACTACTTTAGCCCCAATAAGAAGTTGTCCATTCTTGTTCTTAATTATTGATGGTCCAGGTATTTGATTACTCATTTGATGACTCATTTTTTCATATCCTTTATAACTTCAAAGATTTTCCTAGTGTTTTTATTAGGTATTTTTCTTGGATATACTGGCATTGATTATGCATCCAGTTGTTCTTTGTCTGTCTAACCTTTGATTTTTTTCTTAGCATTCCTTTAACTCCTGTTTTCCTTCTGTTGTTTATGCACTGATTGCAGAGAAGTGGTATATCTTCAATAATCCATTGCTATTTGGAAGGATAAGGGCAGCAACCTTTTCTTGCACTCTGCCTTGGGATTCTTCTTTGACCTGTGGATCTTGAAGCTTAAGTACAAACCTATTTCTGGCATTTGATCCTTTAAGCTGTTTCTTCAATTTTATTTGAAATAACAGCAGAGCAGGAATAATTCATAAAGGATACCATTCATAAAGGATGACTACTATATTGACCTCACCATTCATTACAAGGACAGTTTGTGGGATATAGGGTGCTAAGAATAAGCCTATTCAAATCAGTAAGAATTCAAATGCGTAACTCAATCATTTTTAAACCACACTCACTAATTTTAGTCCACCAAAATTTCCCAGTGCTTTCCCTCCAATCCTCACTGGCATCTTTTCCACCACTTCCAGTTTCCCTATGTAATGTTGCCAGGGTATTATTCACCAGTACCTGGTCATTCACTTTTAAGAAGATCTAGGATATTCCACTAGGGATGCCTTGCCATGTGCACATATTTGTACATGTGTGTAATATAATTTATCTGTCATTTGGCCAATCAATTTGGCTCTGGATATTATGAAGTTGCTCCGTCCTGAGGCTGATGTTGATCTGTCACCTTCCGTTCTTTATACAGCAAAGAATCACACTTCGCTTTTTCAGGTCATTTTATTGTGCCTATACAGGATATTTTTCTTGAAAAAAATATTCACAATAGTAACAGCTTCAAGCCTGATCTTGAATGATGAAGCACTTGTTAGTGTGCTCTAAGGCGCATCTAAGTTCTCTCATAACAGTACTCAACCTCTCTTTTCATTCTCATGTATTTCTTGTAAAAGGCAGGGATTTATAGCAACCTATATTCCATACAGTATTTTTTTGAACAGGGAGCCTTCAACTTTACACACAGAAATGGGAATTTATTTTATTTGGTATTTTTATTCTGTTGAAGTCCTCTATTTGTAATAGATTTTGCCCATGGAAGGTTATCAAATGAGTAACAAAGGAAGGATAAGGGGCCTATAATTAAGATGGAAAATGGTATCACTGAATATCAGATAAACTGATTTAAAAATCACCCACCTTAGCTTTACAGGGTGCCATCAGGGTTCTAAATACAGGGGAGCCTGTGGAGGGCTAAGCTCCCCAATAAGAGATGAGAGTCCCCCCCCCCCATAAGAGATGAGAGCTGCTTAATGGGCCAATCAGTCTCTGGCCCAACCTGACACGTTCTGAGCAGCTCAGAGGTGGTGGCAGCAGCAACAACAGCAGCAGTGATAGCGGCAGCGGCTTCTTCCAGCTGCCACTGCCTCCGACTCCCACAAAAATCAAAGTGTAATTTGAACCCTGGAAACCATGCTACTGGAACAGAGGACATGACAAATTCCCAAACAGTTTAATAAATGCATGCATATTGTGCATAGAAATTGGCATATATGCCATCTTTAACCACTGATGCTCCCTCATATATTCTCTAAGACTTTTGTAAACCACTTCCTCCAATGTAAATGTCTGGAGGCGTCCCTTCACTACCACCTATTATGTCTAATATAGGTGTGCTTTACTGGCATCCAGCCAGCGAAAGCACAGAGTTTGGCTGATGTCTAGCAAAGGCACAGATGTCCTGAACAGAGAGACTATAGCAATCACAGTGCACCCTGACAGGAGGTCCCCATTGTACACAGTAATATCCAGAGCATTATTGGTCTAGCTCCATCATTCCAGCTTATTTCCTCTAGGATGAAAAGCAACCAGCCACAGCTCCGCTCAAGGGCCCTCATGAACAGATTCTCTCTGTGTCTATTCTGAACACCAGACTGGGCTCTTCCCTGGTTGAACATGCAAGTCTATCAAGTGGTGCATTTAAATCTGGTCAGACGCAAGCTCCTTAGAACCAACTATCCACTTCCAAGCACTTATGATACCTAGAGGTGGCATAGTTCTTTACCACAGCCTGTATTGTCTCTAGATCAACCACCAGGTAGTGGGAGCAGAGGTTTAGAGGCACCTTTGTTGCATTTCCCTGGGGTAGCAATGGGTGGGATTTAGTAGCGGCTACCCCACCACAGGTAGTCCTCCCACATTAGCCAACTCCAGTAGGGTGCAGTTTTGGGTACTACTAAGGATCATTGAGGTCTCACCTTGTTGGTTTCCTAGGCAGTTCCTGTGCAGTCTTTGGAGGTTGCTTGTTCTGAGCACTCTTCCCGAGGTCTATGCACTGATACCTGGACTTTAACATTCTTAAGAGGTCTCCCTTTTCACCTCTGCCACCTCCCTGGCACAAGTTGCAAGACTCTAGATCCCCTAACTGACACCTCGTTGTCTCTTCCTTTTAATTGGCTTGGGCCTTATGCCTGGCGTTTGAGAAGTATTCTTTCACCTTCGTATATCAAACCACTTCTTCTGGGATTGTAACTTTCCTCCTCCCTCTGGTCCAGCTATACCAGATGATCTGGTACCCTAGTTCCGTTACTCCCCAGGGATTTCCTGGGTCTCTCTTGCCTCCATAGGCTTTTCTTTATGTCCAAGTGGTCTCAGGGCTTTTTGAGAATATTTTTTGTTGCAAAACTCAATTATAGCACAGTCCATAGGCCTTTCTCCAATACCAGTATAGAATTGCATGTAAGCCACTCCCCCTACATTCTCTTTGAACAGCCTTCTAACAGTCCACTACTTTGCTGGAACAGAGAGGTTGCTTATGAGGATTTGAGTCCTCCTTTCAGGTTTTTGTCCTTTTTCTTGTCCTATTATCTTTGGTGATGAGAAGTATCATTCTGGTATCATTCTTTCTCAACTGGGGTCCTCATACTCACCTTCTGGGTCATCTGCTTGTTCTTTGGGATTTCTCTCATTGGTTTCTGGGTGCTTTGAGCTTCCTGATACTTCTTTTCCTCCCCATGAGTACTAGCAACTCCTCGCCTTGTCTCTGTGGCTCCCACTGAAGTTGGGTTGTCTTTCCCTCTGGGGTACTTACTGGATTATACCTGGGGTCACTCTGCTGTCACCTGGCCTTCTCTGAACTTTCACCTAGAGTCTGCTTTGCAATGCTCACCTTTGGACCTTCACCCTGGGCTCGTTTTCCTGCAATGGCTTTGGCTGCTACTTTGTTCCCTTTGTATAGCATCTGTCTACTTGATGCTGTGCCTGGAGTTAGCCCGCAGTCACCTTCTAGCCTCCTTGAGTCAGGTATTTTCTGTTGTGGGTGCAGATTATGCAAGATTGGTTATTTCTACTTTTTTCTCTTATTTGGCTCTCTCTTCTTGCTGCTTGTACTACCCTCTTGGGCCTCCAACAACTCTGCCTTCAGTTGCTGGACACAATCTGTTACTGCTGATATTGTAGCCTCATCCTGGCTGGTGATCTCTCAAGCCTTTCCTTTAGTTTCTTGCTTCCTTCCTGTGCCTAGTTTCTAGTCCTTCCCACTTAAGGTCTAGGCACTTCAGTATTGCTGGCAGGGCTTCTTCTCATAAGGGTGTGAGGTCTAGGCTGGATGGTCCCAAGACCTCTATGTTTTCCTTCAGCTGATGGCTCCCGGATCATCTCCTGGGGGTCTCTGGGTTCAAACCTACAGACAGTTCCTCACTTTCCTGGGGTTTCTGGGCTTCCAGAATGATGGCCTTTAGTTGTTTCTTGGCCTCAGCTGAGGAGGTCCTCAAAACCTTTATCTCTTAAAAGTGATCTTGGAACCCTGCTCCAGCTATTACTAAATGTTTTGTTAGCAGGGCCGCTAACAAAGTTGCCTTCTCCCTCACATGGTCGGTCTCCTACAGTTCCCTTCTCAGGGCCTTTATTACGTTCCCTTCTCAGGTCCTATATCTCTAGAGACTGCATCTAGCTACAGGTGCCTCAGAGTTCCTCTTTGGCAGCTGCTAACCTTACTTCCACTCTCTACATTTTTCTATATTGTCTTGCAGGTTTCTCAGCCTTGCCTCTCTTTCAGAGAGGTTGGCTTGATATTGTTCATACTGTATGTGCAACGCCTCACTCTCCCAGCGGTCTTTGGCCTCTGCGGTTGATAGCCCCAGCCTCTCCTGTAATTGTTGGATTCCCTCTTGAGTAGCAAGACCTGTTCTGTTTTTTCTTGTAGTACTGCAGTTGACTTGTCTCTGTGCCTCTCACTACTTCTCTCACTTTGCCTGCTTCCAGAAGAGTCTTCAGGGATTGTATCTTTTCCTCCATGTTGTATGTTTTCAGACTTCACATCTTGCAGTTGGGCCTTCAATGTGTCATGCTCTTCTGTCAGATGTTCCAACTCTGCTTCCAAGGAAGGTAGCTTGTTCAAAAGTTCATTGATCCCTACTTGCTGCTTGTTGACTTTTTTGATTTCTATTGCTATTACTCTGCTTATTTCTATGGACTGTGCCTGGGATGTAGCTAATGTCTGTTGTAACACCTTCACCTCTTCCTCCAACTGGGAATAGCTCTGTTGCCAGCCCTCTAGCTCTTCATACAATTCCTCTATTAGGTTATCCAGTCACCTCCCTACGGCCTCTGTTGTGTAGCTTTGATCTTTTACCAATTGTTCAGGAGCAGGCATCTCATCTTTATGGGCCTCTATCAAGTTTGTGGGTTGTATAGGCATTTCCTTCTGCAGCATTTCCTTCTCATGCTTTTTGCTCATTTCTGCCTCTGTCATGATGAGCCACTTACATGCTTTAGTCCTTTCAGCCTTGGCTGTAATTAGGTATCAGACTTCTTTGAATGTGCCTTCTTTCTTCTCAGTTTGTGATATTTCCAGGACAGTCACCTTAGCTTCAGCTTGCTCGCATCTGGATTTTTCTACATCCAGCCCCCGTTGCTTTCTCCCCCACTTCCTTTGATTGCAACTGCCAGCTGAGTACCTCATGTTTCAACGCCTCTGTTTTCTCTATCTCTGCCATAGGTTCTTTTTTAGCCCTCCTCCTTTTTGTTACAACTTCCCCACTGGGACAAGCTCCCCTGTCTGGGCCTTAAACTGTGTCTCCATCAGGTTTTGGCCATGGTTCCTCCTAGACCTTAAATCTCCCTAGACCCTGGCCCCACTCCTCAGGTCTGTCAATGCTCTTTGGCTCCCCTAGTCCATCCTGCCTCCTGCAGTGGTCTTCTCAACCCTGGCACTGCTTCTGTACTCTTGGGATTTCTATCTTGGCCCAACGGTATGCTCCCCTACTTAGGATCATAGGGTCTTCCCACACTTGGTTTCTCCCTGGACAATGTACCAAAATGTGGCAGGTCCACACCACAGGTGCAGTGATGATGCCCCCTGATGGTTATGTTGCCACTACCCAGCTCAGTCAGTAAGGTAAACCTCCCCTAGTCACTCAGCTCATACACCTTGTTCTTATTTAAAGATTAAATAAAGGAGTCTGGACACAGATTTTAGAGTGAGCCAGCATCAGTACAAATCACTACCAGGTCCCTCCTGGACCCCGCTTGTCTCAACTCAACCCTCAGGATCAATAGGCCTTCTCAGCCTTCCCGTACCTCTGGAGGGCACCTGTAGCCTTCACTTTTAATTGCATTATTCTATTCCTCCCCTGCACCATACCCCAAGCCTTGCAGGTGTTATCATTCCATGATGTCATCTGATGTACTTTCTACTTAGGCCCTTTCTGGACTCCTCACTACTTTCAGCCCCTCTCTCTGGACTCTCGGACCCCAGGTCACCTGCACAGTCCACCCCTAGGCTCTGGTACTCTAAGGTTATACATGCGACTGCTTACTGAGCTCTTGGGTTCTCTTTTCTCACATTCAGTCCTCTCTCGGGGCCTCAGAACCCCTGGTCCTACATGCAGTCTCTTTCTGTGTTCTTGGACTCAGTCTCCTCTCTCTGGACTCAGGGACACTCTTGTCTGACTTCTACCCCTTCTTTGGGATGTCAGACTCTGGGCCAGCTCACAGCCTCTCTTGGACTCATGAACCCTCTAGTCTGAGGGTGTTGGCATTTCTCTGAGCTCATGGACCCACTAATCCAAGTCTTAGCACCCCAATGTGCTCATGTGCCCCACTTTTTGTTGAGCCTGACTCTTGGTCCTCTTTGTCCATCAGTTCTCAGGATAGGCCTGGAGTCAGCTCTAGCAGGAATCCAGGGAAAACCACTGGTGCACTCAAAGAAGGTATCACAGCACTCTGGCAAACAGCCCAACTCTCTGAGTTGAACAACACAAATAAAAGCCCCTTACTTGTAAAACCTCAGTCCTTCAGGGCACAGAAAGAAATGACAATTTTCATCTGATCTGGATATACTTAAAGTGGTCTATAGCCATGACCAAACACAAGTACACAACTGTAAACCACTTAAAAAATGGCCAATTGGGTGAAAACCACAACCCTCATTGCATGAGGGGTCAGTTAAAAGTGTTTCAAAACAGAGCATCTTCTGTAACTTCTGTCTGCTCTACCTCCCAGCCTCAAGAGGTTTTCAGAATGGGAGGGGGGAAAGGGAGGGGAAGGAGTTTGGTTTGGGTTTTTTTGCAGCCTCATGGGGGGATGGGATGGAGCTCCCTTGAGGTGGAGGGGGGGGTTCCAATTCATCCACACTACCCTCCAGCACTGGCAGGGGAACCCCCCAAAAGAGCTCCGTTTGTTATCTTTCCCACATCCCATTCTGAAATGGGGACAGGCTGCAAGAAAGGAGAGGCCATTGCTAGGGGAAACTGGTTGCAGACTGCCAGCGAGCAGCTAGATTCCTCTGCCCCTAGAACCAAGAGTGAACCTCCATTTAGTGTGGGAGACTATTGTAACTCAGAATGCTTTCTGCAAAGTGTTCACAACTGCAGTGGGGAGGTGGACTTCTTTCTGCACCTTTGCTGTCCAGATGAGCTCCTCTTTCTCCCAGGATTGCAGAGTGGCTTACCCCATTCACTGCAATTTCAGGAGTCCTGCTGCTTTGCTCCCAGGGCTGAACTTCCTGGCCAGCTGAGGCCTTGGGCTTATACAGCTCCAGCCAGATCATGGATGACTGATGCCTCCTGAATCTGGGGGGACACCAGACCACTGATGGGGAGGGGAGGGAGGACCCCCCATGGCCAATTGTTGAGTGCAGAACCACCAGCGGCAAAACGAGAAAAACTGGCAAAACCAGAAGTGATCTTCTGCCAGCACTTCAAGTTTCATGGCTGGTGCTTCTAGGGGGTGCATGGCCAATCTCAGGGCGTGCACATGCACCCCCTACATGTTACCAATGAGCCATACCCTCTACTGGTCAGGTGACTCTCAAATCAGCCCCCTCTACTACCTGCAAGCTTCCTTTCTGACTAATTTTACTTTTAAAGGGGCAGGTGCACCCCAGTGTCCTGCCACATGGGATTTAAGAAGCATTGCTTGGTTTTAAAAGTCATCCCTGACCAAATCTCTTCCCTAACCAGGAATTAAGGGAATACTACTGAGCTATGGTTGCTAGGCACCACAGTTATAACCAGGTGACTGTATTAAGTATGTGGTACTGTAACTGTAAGCAAATGGTGAGTTAAGTAAACAGTGCTTCCCATTTTTGTAGGTTTTTTTAGAACATGAATATTTGCCTCCACAAGTCTCCTAGATCTGCATGATCACCAACAAACACTGCAAAATATAAAAATCTTGAAACAATTTCTCCTTCATTGTGTGCCCTAACAGCATGGTTGGTACTAGAACTGGGAGAGCTGGAGCAGCTGGAGGATGCAGAGGTGGAGACATAGGGGGGCATCTTGATAGTTGCCTGTATGAGGGTCAGAGGTCTGGATATTCAGCACTGGGGCAGAAGTGATGAATAATTGCTGGTATGCAAGGACAGGGATGGCCAAGTCAGTTATTTGCCAGACAACTTTGTTTCATGGTTGGATGTGGCTTGTGTGGCCTGGCCAATGCATAGGGATTCTCTGCGGTGAATCCAGCACATCTGGAATCCAGCAACACTGTGGAATGAAACTGCATGCAAGACTAGCACATAGGATCTGGTCTATGGCTTGATACTCTCTCCCCTGAATAATTTGGCCCACAAAATGGCTCATAGGACTTCATCCAGCCTGCAGAAGGCTGAACATCACTGGCTTAGGACACAATTCACATATGTGCCAGCATCTATACATACATCTTTTTAACTAAGCAGTGTGTTTTCAAGTCTATTAACTTAGTCCCCATCCCACCTTCCCTCTTTCAAGGCCCAGAGGAGCAAACCAAGGATGATCTCTCTTCTGAACTGTCACATGTCACTTCAGTAGGGGTTCTTAGGTAAAGCAGAGGAGTTCACATTGCCATATGTCCTCTTGCATACCAACTATATCATCTGTATCACAGCAGTGTTACCCCTTTTTCTTTCACTCCATTTGTTTTCTGCCAACTTGCCAATTTTTCACTGGATCAGGCAAAATTATTTTAAGATCCCAATGAAAGGAGTGGTAGGAGTCAGAGGGATGTGAGGTTTCATGGTCATTTCAAGCACTGGTTGTGGCCAGTTGCTGACTGACTATACCTGTTATAAACTAATTTATAGCCTGGTTATTTTTAGGTTGATTTGCTCCTTGGCTAAGTCTTGGGTGATTTAGATGATGGTGACTCCTTCATGGCTCTTATGTAACCATGCTTGTAGTGGACCTTTGTTTCATAGGCTGCATATATTGTACTGCAAAAATACTTTAAATATTTGCAAGGCTTTTTGGTCTTTGGTTGTATAATAAACAAGAGTGGTTTTTCAATTATTATTATTTCTCTGTCTCTTTCTGAGGATAATGGGAGTGTTTGGGATGGAGATAGAGAGTGAGCATGCAGCTGCTTTGCTGTTTCTTTTTTTTCCTCTTCCTCTTGGGGACTGTTTGTGTGTTCAATGGTTATTGTGGGTGTGGTTTTTAATGGTTTTGTCTCTTAGTATGTTTTATTTTGGCCCTTTGGGCTGGGATGGCTGGCCCTGGGGAGAAAACTTCTATTTGTACATATTCTGAGGTTTTGACCTTTGGCCTGGGTTTGTGGGTTTTGCTTCCAGGCTTTGCTTCCGTGAAGAAGTGTATTTAGCTGTGGAGAAGATAATTGTTATAAAAATGTGTGGCATGAAGCCCATATGAGCAAGGCTGTTGATTTGTGTTGATTTGGTGACTGTGGAGAGGACTGTACAGGATATTTTTGTCCCGCATTCTATCTATATGTTTTCTGGTAAAGTTATTTGTAATGTCTATCCTTTTTTAGGCAGTAAGCAGCTGAGTTAAGATCTGGAGAGAGATAGACAGTTCACTCTTTCAATTAGATTATTTTGAGCTATAAAGCCCAAGAGGCTTAACATATCCTGTCCTTTCATAGATAGGATTTAACAGTACCAAATAATGCTCTTAAGTCCCTAATGGTTTCTTGGAGATATGGAATTGATGAGTGTGATTGTATCATTCCTGTTACCGATGAGCACATGGCCTCTCTTGATGTGGGAGTTAAGAGACCTGAGAAGAGTCAGGCTTTACCTAAGACATGTAAAGCTCTGTCTGAAGTTTTTTGTGAGTGAAGCACTTAATAGGCTGTGTGTGTAGTAATAGAGACTGAGTCCCAATAGGCTACATAAACTTCTGGGTTGAAGTTAGGGAGGCAGTTTTTTTTCTTTCTTTTGCATTTTAGAAGGCAAGTATTGCTATTCTCATGGATTCTGATTCAGCCTTAATCTGAGTCTGACTGCACAATGAAAGCCAAGCCTATTGCTTATGGTCCCATTGTAAGTTCTGGATTGCTGGTTAAACACTTTTGTTTTCATAGTACTAGCCTAACCCTTTCAGTCCCAGCAGCCTCTTCTGAATCTATTGGGGTTCCATCCCTTAAGGTTGGTAGAGATTGGGAATATAGAGTATGATGATCTCACATTTTTTGGACCTGGAACTCTCTGAGAAACCTAGACTCATATGAGTAGATTCCTGGATAAGGTGGGGTAGACATGATAAATATACTTCTGGATCTTATTGTATGGGTTATCTGTTCAGTATGCTGTGAGTAGAGACCTACCTAATTCACAGAGGCTGCTTCTGGATTTTATGCTCCTGGCACAGTGAGTGCCATTTTCACAGTAGAGCATGTTGGTATGTCCCCCATGACTCTGATTGGCCAAGGGGCCCCGGAAGTTCTGCCCCTCCCCAGAGATTGACAGGTGGCCACCTGTCAATCTCTGGGGAGGGGCAGAACTTC
>JAGPOW010001296.1:66827503-66849421 GCA_030014935.1 Caiman crocodilus
GAAGTTCTGCCCCTCCCCAGAGATTGACAGGTGGCCACCTGTCAATCTCTGGGGAGGGGCAGAACTTCCGGGGCCCCTTGGCCAATTAGAGACATGGGGGGCGGCCCTCCCACCTGTCCATGGAGGGGAGATTGATAGATGGCCACCTGTATCCTCCTTGGGGTCTTTGAATGTCTGTACCTAGTCAAGGATATTAAATGAATAACTCTTGAGCAAGTATTCCAGGAAAGGAAATGGGCTATTCTTTAAGAATGATTCATAGATTCATAGACTGTAAGGCTGGAAGGGACTTTGAAAGATCATCAGGTCCAGCCCCCTGGACCAAGCAGGAAAGGTAACTGGGGGTCAGATGACCCCAGCAAGGTGACTATCTAGTGCCCTTTTGAAGACTTCCAGGGTAGGTGATTGTACCACCTCTGGAGGGAGCTTATTCTACAGTCCGGACACCCTGACTCTGAAGAAGTTTTTCTTAATGTTAAGCCTGAATCCATCTTCCAGGAGTTTGTAGCCATTACACCTGTTTTTTCCCTTGGGTGCTCTGGTGAACAGTTGCTCACCAAGCCCTTGATGTACTTGCCTAGTGTAGTGGTAAGCTGCTACCAGTTCCCCTCTCAGCCTACTTTTCCAGGCTGAAGAGTCTCAGATCCCTCAGCCTTTCCCCATATGGCTTTCCTTTTAAGACTCTGATCATATAGGTGGCTCTTCTTTGGACTCCCTCAAGCTTGTCCACCTTCTTATTCAAGTGTGGTGCACAGAACTGGCTGCAGTACTCCAGCTGTGGTCTCACCAGCGTTAAGTAAAGTGGGAGAATCACCTCCTTGGTTTTGCTGGAGATGCACTAGTTGATGCATGCCGGAGTATTATTTGCCTAACTGGCTACAGTTTCACACTGTCAGCTCTTATTCATACTGTGGTCTATTATTACCTCTAGGTCCCTTTCATTCGTGGTACTAGTCAGTTTGTTGCCACCAAGCCTGTACGTGTGTTGGAGGTTGCTCATCCTGAAGTCGAGCATTATACACTTCTCAACATTGAACTTCATCAGGTTTTGATCTACCCAACTTGCTAGTCTTGTCTAGGTCTGTCTGTAACTGTAGCCTATTTTCAAGCGTGACCACAATTCCCCATAACTTGGTGTCATCTGTGAACTTGTCCAGTGAGCTCTTCACCCTCACATCCAAATAGTTAATAAAGATGTTGAAAAGTACTGGACTGAGCACCAATCCCTGCAGAACACCACTGCCCACTTCTTGCTAGGATGACACAGATCCATTCACTATGACTTTCTGGGTCCTATCCTGAAGCCAGTTTCTCATCCACCTGATTGTCTCCAAATTAAGCCCACAAATCTCTAATTTTCTTGTGAGGACATTGTGGGATACTATATCAAAGGCCTTTTAGAAGTCTAGGTATACAATGTCAGTCTGCTCTATCATATCCAGGTGGCAAATTACCTGGTCAAAGAAGGAGATGAGGCCAGTAAGGCAAGATCTGCCCACAATGAAGCCATGCTGGCCGTCATTCAAAATCTTACCTTCTGCAAGCTTGTCGCAGATGGACTTCTTGATGAACTTTTCTAGGATTTTCCCTAGGATGGAAGTTAGGCTGATTGGCATATAGTTACCTGGGTCCTCCCTCCTGCCCTTCCTAGTTCCTCCCCCTGGTTTGGTGGTCTGTAGTAACCAAAGATGAAATTGGCTTGATGGTTGGAGAAGGCTTGGTTTTTGGTTCTTAGGAATGACTTCATTTTGAGCACAGAATGACTATTTTGCTTTAAGATAAATGTAAGGCAGTTTAGCTGATTGAGTGCTAGAGCTGGCTTTGTTCAACACCTAAGCTTCCAAGCACACTGGTTAATTCTGTTGCATTAGCTTTTCTTCTTATAGTCCATAGTGTTCTTCTGCACCGTGTGCTATTTGGTTCTGCAGTTTTGGAGTTGTTTGGTTTAAATGTGGCTGTTATAGTAACAGTGTCAGTATTTTTTTCAAATTTCCTGTCTACAAACAGTCATAGAACGCTTCAAGTTCCTCTCTGCTGACTACTGCAATGAGGCTACTCTCTACTCCCTGGAAAACTCTTTAAAACAAAGATGAGTTTACAGGATTGTTTACATGATATATTGTTTACATGATAGTAATGAAAAATGTACCTAAAGCCTCTATCATGTCTAGATTGTTAATTATGATTAGGATTAGGAAGAGCAAAAAACATTAATTGTTATTGTCAAGTTTATGGAACCCAAATTGGAAAAGAGAATTTGGGGACTATCTGCTGGAAAAATAGACAAAAAAATTAAAACGAAGGAGCTCAATGCCTTAGGAAAGAGAAGTTATATATGAGAGAAAAGAACTCTCTAGATTTGCTGTGAGAAGAAGATGGAGAATTTGTGGGTATAGGTTGTAAAAGATCACCAGAGCAGAGATCTCACACTGAAGTTGTCTTGAAATACAGAAAAAAAATTCAAACCTGACTGGAGAAGAGGAAACGGAAGGCTAGAATCACAGATCTTGCTAAAAGAAAAGAGGGCAAAGACAGCTCTCCCAAGCTTTTTGTCAGGGAACCTGGTGAGATAACAGACTAATAGACTAGAGAACAGACTAGAGAGGCCTGCAAAGAGTTCTGTTGAAAATTCTATTATGCACAGCCATGTAGAGGGCGTCAAAGTATGCTAACACTAATACCAGATGCTACTCTGAAAAAAACAAATTTATGCCCAGCATGTTGTTGTAGCAGTCTAGTGTTTATTTGATAGTTGACCAGAAACTCCAATAAATTATTTCTGACAGGGCCACATACCAGGATCAAGCTAACTTATTCCATTTTATAAAGCTCAAGTTCATTCTTGGAACCTGCTCCTTCTAGAGAAGTTAGGTGCCATCTCCAGAAAAACAAACTGTTGACAAACTGCTATAGCACATGTGATTTTTGCAAAGGAGCTTACAATGGGTTTAAGGAGTTTGGAGCAATTTCTCCTGTCTTCCTGGGTGAAACTCGCATTATATTCTCCTATGCCACTGAAAAAATAATATGATCTACTGAAGGAGATAGAACTTAGCATTACCCATACACGTTCATAGTCATTTAGAGGAGAGGCATATGGGTCCACCATTACTTTGCAAAAATGAACGCCGAAAGGCAACTGGAAAACTCAAGAACAGATGATCACTAGAAGAGCATGAACACAGCGTTTTTAACAAACCAACTTAAATTCCTGAAGTCACTTTTAATACAAATATATAACACTCATAAAATTGAAATCTTAGGCCTCTTACACAGCAGTATACCTGCTTCTACCAAGTGCTGACTTCATTGCTGTGAAACACTAGCTCATAGGTTTATAGCTTCTTTGAAACACTTTGATTCTTTGTAGCAATATGCTATATAACATTTCTAGTCATCTATGTTATTACTGGTTGGCAATGAATTGGCATTCAACCGTCACTACCTGGTCCATACCATAGAAACTAATGATCCTCCTAATGAACCAAATGTACATCCCAGTGTTTCTGCCACGAACCATCCAGACATTGTGCACTCCTGTGGCTTTCATGCCACTGGACCTGCATTTCAAATCTTACAACTTAACATTAAGGATCTATCTGCTATCAAGCAAAGCCTAATTATTGTTCTTACTCACTGACAAGCTGTTGACATTGTGGCTAGGGACAGACATTACACATAAACCAGTTTAAGTGATCAGAGATTGATTTAAACTGTAACAGAACAGATGTTCAGTGCACATAAACAAGTTTGAAAATGGCTGAAACTGCTTTGAGAGAAGTCTGATACTACATTCAACCAGGTTTAACTGATTTGGGTCAAACCAGTTTATGCAATGTCTGTCCTAGACCCCTTGCTGGTTTCAGTTAAAGCAGACTCCCCCAGCATCCCAGCATGCTCTCTGGGCTGGACAGGGCTCTCTGCTTGACAGCAGAGCTGGTCTCTCCCCTCTGCTTCCTGGCTGGAGCTTGGCAGGGACTAAAGGCATCCGCTTGGCTTCCCCCTGCTCCCCACTCCCCTCCCCACCCCCTCTGCCTTAGACAGACACCTGTCAGCATTAGCTAATAGACCACATGCTGCCTACGGTTCATGCTGTGGCAGACGAGACAAAGGCAGAATCAACAGGTAGCTGGTAATGTCCTTCTGTTGTTTTCTTAATGGGGTGATAAACACTGTGTTATCAGTTCCCTTCTGGGCTAGCCAGAAGTGGGGGAACCCCTCCTTAATCAGAGCATCCTGCAACTCCTGGCCACACGCCCTCAGCTCAGCACTCTGGAAGAGAAGAGAGGGCTGCTCTAGCACCCCTCAGCTTCTAGCCTGAGCCACTGCAGGCATTTGCCTGCATTTCTGGGATGTCTTTGCAGTTACAAACTGATTCAGCCTAGCCAGATTAGACTAACCTGCAAAGACTGAATCAAGTCAGGCTCAGGCTTTTTGAATGTCTGTCCCTAGCCTGTATGAGTATAGGAGATGGACATCACATCTGCTGAAGATGGATGGTACAAAATTGGAAGATTTGACTGCAGTTTTATGCCCTTCATCTGAATCATGGCTGAGCTGTATATATCTGGTCTGGCATCACAGATGTAGTCCAGCTGACATCCACCAACCTCTGTGATGCCATCTGGGTTGGTGGCTTTTGAGTTATAAATGTCTAAAAGCCTCCCAGGATCAAGTGAGATCAACAAATTCTACGAACTTTGCCTCATTCGGCTATCTGTCAGAGACTTAAACAGCTTCCACATGGATTGGGGTTACACAGACATAGATGCCAATAGTGAACAACTTGTAAACTCGGCCCCCAAAAATGATCTTGTTTTTATTCATGACCCCAAGCAATGTGGCACCTTTCACTCTTCTAGAAGCCACCGGGACTACTCTCCTAACTTGTGCTGGGTTAGTTCATTACATGCTCACCCACATCCAGCATCTTGCCAGGTCTTGCATGACTTCCTATGCAGTCAGTCAGCACATGCCATCCCTGGTCCATATGTGACTCCAGCTCCCTATCATCAATAGCTCTAAGAAGAAACAGTGGAACTTCCACGAGACCAATTAGGATAAGTTACTCCACTATAAACTCATAATATTTTAACATTGAAGAGTTAAGCTTAGTAAATTGTTTATGTGTGACACTTCCATTCTTATATTCATGTTTGAGTTATATCATTCTTATTTGAGACAGATGTGCAACATGCTTTTAATGCTTTAACAGTTACATCTTCTTGATTTTATTAGTGCCATCTTCTGAAGTAACCTGCTTCATTAAAAGAAATGCTGATATAAGTATGTTTTTTCCTAATCAACTAATATGTTTATCGTATTTCATGTCTGGACTTTATGCATTAGTGCCAATGACTGATTCAGATTATTTCATTTCTGATGTCAGGCACATATTAAATAAAAACAGTAATTTCTTTTGTTAAGAGAAATCTTATTTCAAGCAAAGATGAACCAAAGGGAAATGATAACATTCAACTCAATGTTCAAATATCTTGTTGCTGTGGTGAGCATGTTGAATTAATTGGGACTCCATTCTCTAGCACTATCAGATGTAGCATGGAATTTTGCAAAGCTCACTGATGAGTTCTAGTGAGCGCTTTTGTGGTAAGCAAATATTATGCAGGCTTCCAGAATTACCTGATCAGAGATCATGCACTGTGTAGCATCAAAATTTAGAACTGTATAAAGGAGACAGATTGCTAGACCTGCTGTGCTTGGTATAATATGTGGAAGAGCAATGCTGTCCAGCCAGGAACATCTGATTTTCTAAGCATCAGCATGAGAATGAGCATGCCCCAGTCAGCTTTCCCCCAGGCATGGATGTAGCCAAAATCCCATGTGCTTGTGCTTATACTTATAATGGGTTACTATAACCCCTCTCAATCTCTGTTTTCATAAAGTAAACTGAGCTCCTTTAATCTTCTTTCATAAAAAAGTCTCCATAAACTTAACCATTTTAGTGGTCTTTCTTTGTACCTTTTTTTTGTTTAAGCTACCCTGCTTAATACAGGGTGTTCACTTATGTCACCATGGTAGCTCATAGTCATCTTACAGTCAACAAATATACCAAGAGCCCTGTTTTCCTCTTTAGTTTCCAATCCTTGCAAACCCATCTTATTGGTACAGTCCTGGGTTTTGGTCCTTAAGTGAATGATTTTACACTTCTTAAAGCAGATAACACAAGTGAGGTAATTTTTGTATTTTACAGTGATAAGTGATTGTGTTACTTAAAATTGCCAATAGCTCAAATTAACAGCAAGACCTTAAAAGGGGAAATAAGACAAAATGTTCTGTTTAGTGACACACCAGTCATACAAACAGACATACAGACAAAACCACTCCAGTAAGTTGTTATAGTTACCAGCAGATGTTACTCAATATTAGCACTGGATGGCCAGTTCCAAGCTTATTGAGGATGTGAGCAGGGGTGAGGTTGCAGAGAGTGGATTTCCCATCTTGGCTTGTCTACATGTCACTTTTATAGGGATTTCAAGTCTTTGTTCAGCATTGGGATTTTTCCATGCTTAGTCTTTAATTAGAGGTCATTTCAGTATAGTTGGTATCTTTGATGAGGTCATTCCAGTAAAGTTGGTTATCTCTGAGTTGGTTTTTCAGTCTTGATCTTTGCCTTGAAGTGTTGTATCACTGAAGCATTGTGGTTGGTATCTTTGCCTTGGAGTACTGCGTAGTTCAAATGGCAGAATATGCAAAATTCCTTCTTCTTTGCACCTGATCACAGATGAGTTCTTCAGCCATCCATTAATTAGCTTAATTAGTTTACTGCCTGGTAACTTATACATTGGCACCTTGTTGCTTACAGAATCAGTTAAATCTTCTTATGTTTTCATGCAAATAGTTACCATTCTTTCACCATTCACCCTCTCACACAGACACTTATGTGTATACGCAGGGCGTATGAAGTTCATCTTCTCATGTCAAGCAGGGAACAAGCACAAAATGGAGTTTTAGTTGTTCCTACAATCATAGAGATTGATCAATTCAATACTATTATCATTTAAACATAATGCCTAATGCAAAGATTCATACTACAGTTGGGCAATAGCATAGGCATGGGAATTTAACTCCCTTTATGGATATGGCATTTATTGTATAGGCAGCAAATATAGTGATTGGCTATAAAGGGGCATTTTTCTTAGTACAAAGTGTTGTAAGTCCTGTCTCACTCCGTCACAGATGGCTTAGGTGTGTCTTCTCTTGAGCATGCTGACTACTTTGAAACCCGATCTTGGGTGCCTAGGTCTCCCCATTTATAGTTTATAAAACTTTGGTACATATAAAGAATTTGTGGATTCTGAATGTAAATGCTTACCTTTTAGTTTTGAAGACACTCAATATTTTCAGGTCCTGTTATGTTTTCCTGCTTATCAATCTTGATCTTATCTTTTCCATATAATCTTTTTTTAGGGACCTGACCCTGTATTTGGTTATCCCATTTATCTACTCATTTGTTTTGCAGGGTATATACCCCCAACAGATTTCAAAGGACATCTTCTCAGTGTTTTTAGTTAACCATTCTGTTCTTCAGTTCCACTGCTTTTTGTCTTGTTTCAAACTCTCTCTCCCTCATATTGTATGTTCTTGATAAAAATAGTTCTACCATACCTCCTCCTAGAGTTTCTTTTGATTAAATTCTCTCCCTTGGGGAGAACTCATAACAAGGTTATAATAACCCTGGAATACCTTGGCTATTATTCAAGCTTCAAATAGAATAAACAGGGACAAGCAAAGAGGTATCTGACATCATGGAACAAACAGCTCAAAAAAAAAAAGCTTTGCAAGGTCTAGCATGTCCTTCATTTCACCAGTTTTGTACAGGTACTATATCGATATCAGTGACTTTTTAAAAGTGGAGTTCCTGATCGTGTTAAGAACATGGAATTTGTCTGGTCACAAGAAACCCAGTCTGCTCTGAACTAACGAAGTCATTTACAGTCAGCACCTGTCCTTGTACATGAAATTTTACTATACATTTTATAGTAAAATTTTACTATAAATTTTATAGTTCTTGTACTATAAATTTTGTTGTCAGACAGGCATATTTGATTATGTGACTGGAACTGTTCTTTTGCAGTGTCATGGGTCCCCAAAAGAACTATGTTTCTCACATTCCACTATCAGATTCATTTACCACTTAAATGTGTTTGCCATAAAAATTCAAGTCTTGATCCAAAGTTCCAAATCAAGGTGATATTTTACTTTTTCTGAGTTGATATATCCTGGAAGGGCAACCACAATTGATGTATAAAAAGTAAGTTTGTAATTCATAAAGGACCGTTTTTAGGTCACTTTGCCCTTTTTCAAAATCTTCACATTAGTGCCTTTGGTGGTCAAAAGTGCCATTACATACTAATTTATACATTAGCTCTTATGTACATTGATTTCATTATTGATTTGCCAAAGTTAAAGGGTAATAGTTAGTCCTAGTTGTAAATAGCATTTCACAAAAATTTAGCATTTCATTTTGTTCTTGAAAATCTCCACTGCAGATGATATAGAATGACAATTTCAAGTCATATTTTCAATATTCAGTTTGCCATCCAGTAGCATTGATCAATTGAATCTAATTTTCAAGGAAACCTTCAATAGTTTGAACTGAGGCACATATATATCCACCAAAGCCAATGTTATGTTTTCATGCATAATTTCATATTGCTTTGCTAAAGTTTTCTCACATCTGTGGAGCTTCAAGCCTTGTATAACACCTTTCATGACATCAACATGCCTTCATAACATTTACATTAAACTAAAATAACATGTCAAGTTGGCAAAATAAGTCTACAATGTGTACAAGTATGACTGACAATGGAGAAAGATTCTTAATACCATAGGTGGAGATAAAATCTGGTTATCATTGTAAAATCTGGATTCAAGAAGCCTGAGGCCATGTTTATTAGTTCAGTAAATGAAACCTGTAATTTTCATCTTCAGTTTACACCAAGATTAGTATGGTAGTAAATTGTGAAGAGTTAACTGTTAGAGAATGATCTAATTACCTGGTTGAATTGCCTCAATTAAAAAATATTTTAATTAAAATGTTTTAATATAGCTATGTTTTAATATGTACTTACTACAAGGTAAGTACATCTGGGAACAAATAATGCAAACAACATATGCAGGATGAGAAATTCTCTTTTGGGGTGTGGACACATGTACATTTGGAGCCCTTTCAGCAAAGGAATGTTTCAAACGGACAGCAATTGTTGCAGTTTAATTGTTTTACTTACAATTATTCAAATTTTACAAAACCACTCTAACTTTAAATCTGGATGAAGCAGTGTTAAACTTAGAGTTACATGGGAATCATTCTCAGCATAGCAATTAGAATATAACAGCTGCTGCCTTTCCCTTTTTTAAAGGTTTCCAAAATGTCTGCATGTGTCCACACCCCTGGAAAGCAGTTGCTCAGAGTCTATAAGTAGAAGCCTATTTGAGGTGGGCTTGATAATCCATGTCAAACCCTAAGACAAAAACAGGGACATCTCAGTCCTTTAAACATACTAACCTTTCAATTTGCATTGCTATTCCTCTTCTATTAGATTGAGAGCAAGAGCATACATAGAGCCTGGCTAGCTTGTCTCTGGAATGACTCAAAATAACCTTAGAGGTTCAAAGGGCCATGTCACTTCATAAAAGCATTATCACTTTTTATCTTTCATGTTTCTGGCAGACTTGAAATGGTACAATTGACTTGTATGTCTGTAGGATGCTGGGACAAAAGGCTGTCTCCCAGACAAATGCAACATCTGTGTACAGCCAAAAAGACTTAACGGTCATTATAGGTAATTTTCTCATCAGCTCGCACTGCAATGATGTGTGAGTAGCAGTTAATGTGATCCTTCCCTTTGCATTAAGAAAACTGCTGCTATAACCCTATTTTCAGTTCTGGTATCCATGAAATGCATGGAAATATTGATGTTCAAAGGAGGGCCAGAAAAGTGATCCTGGGTCTTAGAAATTATCCTTAACATGTGAGATATAAAGAGGCCAGTCTACCCACTCTGATAATTGGGCATAGGTTATGTAATTTGAAAAATATTTGAGAGAGGGATCTTTCAGTGTTTCAAACAGAGGCACAACAAGAGTCAAACACATGAAACTGAAGTTAGATAAATTCAGCTTTGAAATAGAACACCATTTTCTCTTACTCTGTAAGAGTAATAAACATTGGAGCAGCTTCCCAGAAAGGCTGCAGTTTCAATATTGCTTGGAGTCTTTAATACAAGCTTACATAATTTTCTAAAAGATGTGCTTTAAGCCAATTTCTGGGGAAAAATCTTTGGTTCATGCACACAGGAGATCATCGTGGTCTCTTTTGACCTCACATTCATTGAATCTATGAAAATGAAGTAGGGCTTAAGTAAGGACATATAAGGCTTTTATTGTTTTAATGCAGCTGTGTTCCCATCATGTACCCTCTATGTACCTTTCTTTGACAAGGAGAAACTAAAGCTGAAACTGGCAAGCCAAACATTTCAGATCCTGGCTTGCTTGGAAGCCCATGCTATCTCAGTAAATTCAATCATGATCAAACATCTTGGACATTTGCCCATCACTGAAAACGCTTCAGCTAAACACTGAAGGTCTCTCAAGTACCAAATGCTTTGTTCTCCAGTTTCTAGCCTCCAAGCATAACATAAATGTAAAAAACTGCCTTCAGAAGTCAAATACTGGCTCCTTTTAAGACCAGCTGTCTTAACATAAAAAATAAATTACTCTCTTCATAGCAAATTTGGACTTGCTACATGTGTTGCAGCAGATCTGACAGACACAGGCCAACTCCAATCAATTCAAACCTCTGTGATACTGAAAGAGTTGTTCATTTTGGAGTAATGAATGTATATAAACCCCCTAGTCAACCCTGGATTACTTTTATGTGTTTTTCCTATGACACCACACACTACCATCAATATTGGGAGATTTTAATAGTGACCACTGAGAATCAAACTGTGCCCATTGATTTTTACTTCAGCCCTGATATGAAACAATGAAGTGTTTCTGTCAGTGGAAGCACAATCAATCCCGACTGCACCTGGAGTACACATCGAGAAACTCCCCATATATTCAACCTTGTTTGATCCATGCCAAAATTAAAGTACCCATCCCTACTGCAATTATCAATAAAAAGACTTGCTTAAACCATCAGAAAAAAAATTGGACCAAATTCATACAATTTACTAATCACTTAAATCCTACACATCTGTATTAACATGTGGTTCACAAGAGCCATTTGCAAGACTTCCACAAAATAAATTCCAGGAGGTGGTTACAGAAATCGACAATCCCTACCTACTTGGGAATGTGAAGAATGCCTGAAGCGATATTAAGAAAATGGGGATCCATACACCACCATGCATTTTAGACAGCTTGAGTACTCCTAGAAGAGTGATATGAGAACAAAGAGTGCATACTAGAAATCAAGGGAGGCTTGCAACTTACAGCACTGTGCCACTAGTGGGCCATCCCTGAGTTAGATGATTGAATGGTAGGTTAGGAGAATGGAAAGAAGCAAGGGCAGATACATATTACACAGGGTTGAGTTCAGACCAGTTAGTATATCAGAAGTGACTAAGGCTAACATTTAAATTAAGATGCAAAGTAATTTTCTCTTAATTTAAAAAGTCAGTCTTTTTCCTTTGCCAAAGTCTGGGTTGTTTGGGTAAAAATAAGCAGTATTTGGAACCACTAATTGGGGTCATACCTGCTTATATTTACTAGTACCATGAAGAGAATACATATTAGTGTTTGTATTTCAGATTGGGGTGAATTGAACTTGAATTTTATAATCCTTTGTCTATAATTGCTCTTTTGTAAGAAATAATTAACTGAAATGAGATTTAGCAACCCAATATATATATATATGGTTTCCTGCAAGATATCATGACACATGCCAGTGTCAGTATATTTATGGAGTTCTCATTATTCCTACTATGCACTATTCCCAGAGGTTATTTCAATAAACTGATAGTTTTATTTGAGGCAGTAGAGATTTCTGAATTATATTTTATGGAATAGGATTTTAGCAGGTCAGAATAAAAATTCTTCAACACTAAACCATATCTTTAAGTGGAAGATTTAGAATTCTGATTTGATTTTTTGTTAATAAGAGAAAAAAAAACCCTTGAATTTCTCAAAATTTGGTTATATTGAATACTTGATCATATTCAAAGATCCCAATTCCTTTCATAAGAGCACAATTCAAGAAATATTTTGTACAGTCATTACCTTAAACTTACAAAGTATAGAATTTTTCCCTCAACTTAGTATAAAGAATTAGTATGACAGTTTTTATTCACACTGCCATCAGGGAAAGCAATATTAGCTATCAATGAATGTGCTTTGTTGCGCTCCAATCAATCTTAGGAACTGAAGGAAATAAACTCAGTCACCCTGAAAGTGATACTGTCAATCATAAACTCAAAAGGTGGGGTACAGATAACATATGCTTGAAGCACTGTGAAAGCTACATATGCTTGACATTTACTGAATGATTCATAATTTTTGTATCTTCCCTCCCCACCAAGAAAATTAAGTAGAGTTTGAATAAATAATAGGTAGCTAAGGTGAATCTTCAGCAGACAAGTTATTGCCAATGCCAAAGAGGAGGAGGAATGAATTTTTCATAAAGTCAAGATTCAGCAGATAAAATGAAAGTAATTTATTACTAAGTATTTCAAAATTGACAAATAAAAGGACTGAATTTAAATACTAAGCAAGCGGTAATAGAAACTTCAAAAAAGCAAACTGGAAACTCTATGGCACTATAGGAAGTTAAAAATAACAAACATAAGGGCTGATCCAAAGACGTTTGAAGCCAATGCTAAAACTCTTACCGCCTTTAATGGATTTTGGATCAGGACTTTGGTCCACAAATTAAAGCTTAGAATTGAGAAATACTTTAAGTACTATCTAGCTATATAAATTAATCTCTTTTCCTTCTTCCCTGCAAAAGATTTCTCTATGCCAATGGATATTGAGATCCTGGAGGCAGAGCCCTTTTATCTCAGGAATTTATTTGGTTCAATTTCTCTCCTATCACTTGCTTTGCTATGAATAATTCATGCCTGCAGAATAAGAACCCATTTTCCATTTCTTCTCCAAAATGAGCTAATTATTCACTCTTGCTTGCTGCAGTTTAACACCATAAACTGGCAGTGTGAATAATTGTTAGATGAGATCCCATTTAATGAGTGCAGAGATTTATGTTATAAGGAAAGGAAGTTGATGCATGTGTTTGAGGATAATTGTTAACCAAATCAGCAATGTTCCTTAGTGTTGCAATGTCTTTCTAACAGCATATAAACAAGCCATACTGACAGACTGGGTTTAAAATCAATCTTCCCACAATCACTTATTTCTTTTATTCTAATTCAATAAGGTTTAGCAAATGCCTGTATATTATGGCAAATCCCTGGCCGGTATCCCAGCTGCTTTAAGAGTTTAGAGTTCATTGTAATCTATAATAGTTATTTGCTGCTGGAAAATCTCTGAATCAATGAGGAGTTATCCTCTAAAGTTACATTTCAGGCATTCTGTAGTGGGGAACACTGGCAGTGCATGAAAGTGTTAGAGTAGAACATCCATAACTAATTGTGGCCAACTACATTCTTGTGGCATAGGAGACATCACCTGCTGCTTTAATGGGTAGACCTGGAATAGACCTATAAATTACAGCAGTAGCACCTAAGGCTCTTATATGATCTTTTTTAAGGTTCTGTCTTTCAAATGACAAATTTAGGTTGAACAGGGTCTACATTTTACCAGAGCCAAAACAAATAAAGCCATTTCATGGTATAACACAAGGATTCTGTATGCTTCTAAGAATCACAAAGGCCTGGATTTCACATAATTTCTAAGGTCTGTCTATGTGATCACATAAAGGCTGTGGAATTAGCTGCCTGTTCCCATTTAGCCATTGTGCTGGCAATTCAGTTGATAAGAAATGACTGCATGGTATGACTCTTAGTAAAGTGAGCTTCCTTGATTCTCCTGAAAGTCTGAAGAATATCAGTTGAAAAGTATTTTACAATGGCCTTAAGTGAGAAGAAGATTCATAACTGTCCCATAAAAGCCTCAAATACTAGGCATCAATTTTGCTGATGATGTTAGCAATAGGGGTCAGAGCATACTTCATTAATAAGAGTGAATTTTATTTGGAAGCTTTGTTTCATCATCTTAAAACAAAACAAAGATGCTCAGAAATAATTATTTTTCAAACAAAGCACAATTCAGATGAGACTCAAAAATATTTTAATCTTATTCAAATCGTTTATTTAAATTTCTTTGGCTTGAAATTGGGGATGGGAACCTCAGAAGAATAGACTGACTTATGAGATTTCCACTACTAAGATTTTGCCAGGATGTGGATTTTTTCTAACATCTATTCAAGGTTTGGAAAAAACTCTGGGAGAATAGTTATCACTGTAAATAAATACAAGAATGTACAGCTCAGGATTGTAAACCAGCTACTGTTATGACCATAAGCAGTATGACATGTATTAGGCAATGCCAAGTGCTGGATAGTGGTTAATTAACCCGGCAACCTCAGGAAGATCCAATGGCTTTGGGTGGATGAGCACCTGAGGAGGGGTAATGGCACCCTTGTTGGAAGAAATGCCCTCAAAAGATAGATGAACAAATCACTTACTGATTTTGCCAACAGCATCCACATGAAGCAGCAGGTGCTTCAGCCATGGCTGGCAACCAATCTAGAAGTGGACCCCTGAAAGGCAGGCATATGGAAGATCTCCCTGCACTGACAACTACTGAAGTGTAGCTGATTCCAAACATTGACTTCTGGCCTTCCTTTGGAACAAACCAATGTAGCTGAGTGGGCAATGCTGATACATGGACAAAGCAGCATCTCCATATTAGCTGGCCATATCACATACCACATGGAGAGGACACTCTATCCTTGCTGGCAGCATGGACTCAACATCAAGGGGGCAGATATGGGTCATAATCCCTAACTTGATTGGCATAGAGGAAGGTGCCATGGGTCATCTTCGATGGTGGGAGGAATCATTGCATTCCTTTGGTCAGCCACTGTCCCCCATAATGCTGGGCAGCTCCTGGACAGTCAGGTGCTGATTCACCACAGTCTGTCTCCTCATTGGGTGCATGAGGCTTGGTCAAAAGCCAAAAAGTAGACAGAAACATCACACCTTTCAAAAAATGAGAAACCAAGAACTTTCTGTCTTGGAGTCTGGTATGTTAGGACCATGTGTCCTGGCCTGACAAATGAGGATGACCTCCGGTACATGAGCAGTATATGGAAGTCAGCCTTGATTGACTATGATCTGTACAAGCTCAACCTTGACACTGCAGCACTCCAGCAAACGAGACTTATAGATGCTGGTTCTATCCAAGAGGACAATTATATCTTCCTTTGGCAAGGTAAAAATGCTGAAGAAAATCATTTTCATGGAGTCAGTTTCACTGTGAGCAACAAGGTGGTAATGCTTATAGAAGCACCCACTGGCAAGTCAGAGCACATCAGCTCACTTAGACTTCAGATGACCATCAGCTTTGTGAACATCAGTTCTTATGCACCAATGCTCAAGTCTAGCCCTGAGGAGAAGGATAAATTTTATGACACTCTGCACCAAGTTGTCAAAGGAATACCATCAGCTGAGTGACTATTCTTACTCAGAAAATGGAAGAGTCAACGCAGACAACAACTCATCACCAGATTGCCTAGGACATTTTGACATTGGCAAGATGAATGAAAATGGCCAATGGCTTCTTGAATTCTGCATCCAAAACCAACTGTGCATTCCTAATTCATATTTTGCTAGAAAAAATCACCCCAAAGTGTCATGAAAAGCTATGTTTAGGCAAAAGAGACCATCAAATAAGGACTGGTTTGAAGAAAATGCAGAAGAACTACTACCAGTCATCAACATCAAGGACACAGTCTATCTGGAACACAACAGGAAGCCAACACAGAGCACGAATCTGAGACATCAATGGGCAAAAAATGAGGTACGGAGAGCAACCAGATGCTGTGCAAATCAGTACTGGACTAAGCTCATGATGAGATACAGACAGTCTCAGACACAGAAGACCTAAAAGTCATGTACGATGGTCTGAAGAAAGCTCTAGCCCCTACTGCCAACAAGTTTCCCCTCTCAAGTCATGAAGCAGTGAAGCCATTATAGATAGAAGCAAGCAAATATCTTGTTGAGTTGAACACTACTCAGAGCTATACTCACAAGAAAGAAACATGATCAGTGAATCACTGGACCAAATATGAACTCTACAGGTCATGCCAGAGTTAGATGTGGAGCCCACTGTAGAAGAGCTAAGAAAGGCCATTGATTCATTATCAAGTGGCAAGGCTCCTGGAAAAGACAACACCCCAGTAGAAATTCTCACATGTGGGAAAGAAAGCATACTACCATATCTTCATCAGCAGCTATGCAAAGAGGGTGAGGTACCAAAGACATGTGTGATGCAAATATCATCACTCTGTATAAAAATAAAGGAGATAAAGGTGACTGCAATAACTACAGAGGCATCTCACTACTAAGTATGGCAGAAAAACATTTGCATTGGTGTACCAACAAAGCTGGCAAGTTGTGTCTACCGTGAGTCTCAGTGCAGATTCAAGGCTCAAAGATCAACCATAAACATGGTATTTTCCTTGTGTCAACTTCAAGAAAAGTGCAGAGATCAAAACCGACCATTGCACATTGTTTTCATGGATCTAACCAAAGCATTTTGTAGGTAGAACAGGCCTATTTGCACTTCTAGAAAAGCTAGGATGCCTACCAATTCTGTTAAGTCTTATACATTCCTTCCATGACAACATGAAAGCAACTGTTCAGTTTGATGGGTTCACTTTGGACAGCTTTGAGATGAAAAGCAGAGTGATGGAAGGGTGCATTCTTGCCCACACAGTCTTTGGAATTTTCTTCTTTGTAATCTTAAACTGTGTGTTTTGAAGACATTGAAGGTAAAGTATACCTCCACACAAGATCAGATGGGAAACTCTTCAACCTGTCATGAATTAAGGCAAAGACTAAAGTTAGAAAGGTGCATATTAGGGAGCTTCTATTCACCAATGAAGCTGCCCTTACAGACCGCAAGGAAGATGTATTACAAGAACTCATGGGTCACCTTTTAAAAGCTTGCCAGGCATCTGCTCTTACCCTTAGCATAAAGAAGACAGTTGTACTAGGACAGGGAGTTCCAAAAGATCCATCAGTCACCCTAAATGAAAATCAGGTAGAAGTAGTCCAAAGGTTCAGCTACCTAGGTTCTACACTGACCACCAATCTCTCAGTAGATTAACTTAATGTTCACATTGGAAAGGCTGCCACGACTTTCAGCAGACTAACTAAAAGAGCATGGAGCAGTTCAAAGCTTACCAACAAGACCAAAATGCTGGTGTACGAGGCTTGCATACTGAGCACTCTCATGCATGGTGGGAAAACATGGGCAACTTATACACATCAAGAGGAAAGGTTAAATAGCTTCCACCTGTGATGTTTACACCGTATACTCAACCTCAAATGGCAAAATAAAATTACCAATGCAGAGGTTCTTCAAAGGACAAACTTAGCAAGTGTGACAGCCCTACTCAAACACAGATGACTGCACTGGCTAGGCCATCTGAGAAGATTTGCAGATGGACATATACCCAAGGACATGCCATACAGAGAACTATTGGAGGGCACCAGAGCATCAACATCTAAAGCAGGAATTGGCTTCAACACCTTGAAGAGAAAAGAGTCCATAGGAAGCAAGCAGCTCCTGAAGCACCCAACCATGACACATACATTTGCAACCACTGACACAGATCATGCAGGTCTCAGAATGGACTATTCAGTCACATAAGACACTGTAAACCATCTATAACATACGCTGCAAGATCCACCTCCTCTTGTAGACAAAAGGATGCCAACCAAGGATGTACAGAAGCCTAATATTCATCTACTGGAACTAGAAACCAGCCAGGAGAATTAGCAGCATTCTTTCTCTACCTTTCCAGGAATCTGTTAATGTTCTACTATCTAATGGTCAGCAACCTATGGTGGCCAGAGTCACCCACCCTGGGAGTCACATCCAATCTTCCACCAAAGATCAAGAGCTGAGAGTGGGGAGGGGAGCGTGTGTGCTGACAACCCCAAGAGGTGACCACCCCCACGCCTGCACTGCTAAGCCACTCCAGCTTTCCCTGCAGGGAGCACACCCCAGGGTAAATGGCACAGCTGCAGCCCAAGCTCTGACAGCCCAACTCCTGAGCCAGCAGTCCCAGAGGAAGAGAAGGAGGGAGGAGAGCAGCCTCAGGACATGCTCCCTATGGAGAAAGCTGGATAGGTGGGAGGTGCTGGGCTGTGCTGTCCCAAGGAGCCACCTCAGGGAGAAGTGGGCAGGGCTTTGGCCAATTCTCAGATAGCTGCAGGTACCATGCTGGTGAGTCACAAGCAGCTCACAAACTAGTTTGGCCACTAAACTAACATAATTAGATCCTTTCTATTCATTTTATCATAAGCTGCAGGACTTTGTGAACATTTAGATGTGTGAATAATTATGAAATAGGGAAACATTTTAAATCAGGAGTGGGTCTATCAGGCTAGTTTTCTTTTGTCTGTGACACTCAAATATATGCTTGTAAAATTGCAACAGATTTAGAAGGGTTATGTGTCTGCTTCCTTGCAGAAATGTCCTTTGAAACCTGATATGGGTTTCAAAATTCCCTTTTTACCTAAAGGTTCTATAGATATGATACATAATTTAAGTATATCAGTTTTATATATTGAGTTAAAACTGTTTCATACTTGACTGAAATGGAAACCTGCATATCGTAAAAATAAGGAGTCAGGAAAAAACCTTCAGTTCCTCAAATGATCTTTTTTGGGGTGAAGGCATCAACGTTGTGAATTAAGCCAAGATGAATAATAGAAGTCTGAGAATCTCAGGCTTCAGATACACCTAGACAATACAGTAAGAAACTCAAAATATTACTGGTGTGTTAGATACAGCCCATAGTAAAATATGGTTAGTTAAAACAATCCCCAGAGGTACACAAAAGACATATTGGCTTTAGAAGGCATAAAACTGTTGACATGCACAGGGATCACACCCATTGCTACATCACTTTATTGAATTCAGACTCCCGCTTTTTGCATGCCTGTCCTAATAAACTGGTTTTATCTATGGAAGAAGGGGGTTATCTAGTTGTTTTTGTGCTTCTCCTATGCAAGGGAGGGTTCCTTGAACTTTCCATGCATAGTACCAAACTACACAGAAATAGTTCTTATAGCCTGTTGTATTATCAAATATGAATAGCTTGAAAACCTTGCAAGTATCATGAAATATATTCCTTTTTCAGACTTCTCAGTTAGGGTTGACAAAGGGATCAATGGAATGGTCAAATACTGTCGGTTGACTGGTCAATTGACTGCTATTTTTTTGAATGGTCAAAGATTATAGCAATTTTACCAAAAAATCTTACGTTTTTGTATTTTCTTGACAGAAATATGATATTTTATTGCTTTTTGACACATTTATTGGAAAATTTGTGCTTTTTCTAGCTATTATTTGGACCTATTGGCAATTTTTGACAATTTTTGACTGATATTTGACCAGTCAATTGACCAAACATTATTTGACCAGTCAAATACCCAACGCTATACACTCTGAAGGTGACCAGTTTATTTTTTCCACTGTGATAGAGCCCAGAAATCTCACAAATTGGTTATGAACCAGTCCCAGTAGTTATGAATAATGGATATTCATGTTGTCAGACAGATTAACTAAGTCACAAAACACTCCTCTTGACTCTCCATGACTGGAATGAAACAGGTGAATTGTTGTGAATCAAGTGTCTGTATATATGTTCTTTACTCCATCTGTAGAGGGCGGTGTCCAAACAGCATTATCTTGTGTTGCTGTCTGCTGTTCTTATTAGTGTTAAAAGTAGTTAGGTGTTGTTAATAAAGATGGTTCCCTTGTTCCTCCTTGAATCATCATTTCTGAGACAAGAACCTAAGACACTGGTAGAAAGCATACGATCCTAGTGAGTGGGATGCTTCCAAAGCTTCAGTCAAGAGAACAAAGGAAAAAAACTTGCAGTGATTAGGGGCCAGGGTTGGTCTATGCAATTGATCTTTAACATGGCTTCTGTGGACCACACTGAAGAATTTGATGTGTCCAGTCCATCCACCTGGGATTCTTATGCTGCCTGGCTAGACTTCTTTCTGGAAGCTGTCACAGGGCACTAAGGTGCCTGCTCCTTTAAGGGCTGAAACTTCTAGGAAGAGAGCCCTAGCAGTCAGTCAGGAACACCTCAGCTGCTGGTTACCAGGGCAGCAGGAATGATGGTATTAGCCCTCACCTGCAGGTGGTCAACTGACCGGAAGAGGCAGGGCCTGGGGCATATATAAACCCCAGGGCTGGGACCAGAGGGTCAGTTCTTTGCCAGCAGCTAAGGGGGAAGGAGCTCTCCTAGAGGAAGCCAAGTGAAGAGGCTTGGTGGACCATCTCCTCCTTCTGGTGAGGTTAAAGGACTTCAGGAGGTCACCAGACCTTGGCCTTCAAGACATGTTGTGCTGAGGGAAAGGTGTTTCACTTAAAGTGGCAGAGCACACTCTGAGCTGCGTGCATTAGGTTATAGCTTGTATTTTGATTTCTGTTTGTAAACTGGAGGATTGGAGTGAGGCTACTGGGGAAAGAGGAGGCCTCATCGGGGGCCCACTAGAGTGCATGGACCCTGGGGACCTATGGTCCCCAGTGTGGACACAGTATCTGGGGTACATGGACCCCAGAGGTGAGGGGTGCAGAGCGAGAGAGACAGGGCTATGGAGAGTCCAGAGGCCAAGTCAAACTAAGGCCTCTGAGGGACACTGTGTGAATACTATGCCCCAAGCCTCACAGATGGCAAAGGGGTGGTTCGAAGCCACACATCTGGCCCATAAGGCTGAAAGTGCCCCAAGAGGCAGCCAGTTTTGTGCAGGACCCAAAAGGTGTCCAAGCACCCACAGGGTCCAACAGGACCATGCTCAATGTAAACTTGAGGGCAGCCTCTCTGTTCATAATTATTTCCAACAAGAAAGAGGGTGCTCATTGGACTGAATTGGCAAAGTCAAGGAGTCCTAGGGGTCTCCTGGCCATCCCTGGGGACTCTGTCCCATGACACAGCTAATAAGATAACTGATGCTAATCAGAAACTTGCAGTGTTACTGAGAATCACTGGCTCAAAGACTTTTCAGATGTTTTACTCAATAATATCCCCACCCAAGCCCTATGAGAAGGCTTACCCTGAGATCCTATAATTGCTAAAAAAAAAATCACTTTGCACCAGTCCCATACAAAATCAGTTTCACCAATCCCATATGAAATCATTCTCTAGTTCCATTTCAACTAACTAAATCAGCTACCAGAGGAAGCAACTGCTATATACGTAGCAGACTTGCATCAATTGTCCGAGAGCTGTCAAGTTGGCGGGACCGGAAGATGTTCATCCGAGAGTGCTGAAGGAGCTAGCCAAAGTCATTGTGGAACCCCTGGCACAACTCTTCCATACCTCATGGTGCTCTGGAGAAGTCCCTGAGGACTGGAAGAGGGCCAGTGTTGTGCCCATCCACAAAAAGGGCAGGAAGGAGGACCCAGGTAACTATAGGCCACTCAGCCTACCTTCCATCCTCAGAAAAATCCTAGAAAAGTTCATAGTATCATAGTATCTAGGGTCAGAAGGGCCCTAGAGCAGGCCATCTAGTCTGACCCCCCACCAATGGCAGGAACAAGTGGTGGGGTCACAGGACCTCAGCCAAGTACCTATCCAATCTACTTTTAAAGATGCCCAAGGTAGGAGCAAGAACAACTTCCCTAGGAAGCCGGTTCCACATCCTAGCCACCCTAACTGTGAAGTAGTGTCTCCTAATGTCCAAC
>JAGPOW010001296.1:66853260-66887019 GCA_030014935.1 Caiman crocodilus
GACCTGCAGAGAAAGAAATTCTCAGGGAAAAAATTAATTAGCTTACTGACAGAAAAATTAATCATTATCGCAAGATGATTTGTCGTCTGGTTCATCTTGGCATTGGAACCCCATCTCATAGGCCATGTTCCATTGACCTTCATCGCCTAGAACTCTCAACTGCTGCTTGGTGCGCCTGGAGTACTGCATCAGGAACCTAAACATTTCGCGTTCCTCTGGTGTCCTCTGCGTCGGCTGAAATCGTCGCAGGGTTGACTCGTGTGCTCGATGCTGCTCTGAGTTGCTGAACTCTCTTTGACCCGGCTTTACCAAGGCTTGCAGTCGTGATAACTGCCTCAAGAAATCACTTGCAGGCTGTCCGGCTAAGGGATTCAACAAAATTCGGAGAATAACCACAGCTCTTCCTCCGTATACTTTGACACAGGCATCGATACTTGCCAGCATAATTCGAACAGCTCTCAGATCTTGCAGGTAACGGTGAGGCCACAGTTGCTGCTGCTGGGCTGGTGACAGTCCCAGTGGGTGCTGTCTCGGGTTCCACGTGCAAAAGGAAACTCCGATGATTGTCTGTAAGATCTGCTCCACGCTGACCCTCGATGGTCCTCTTTCATGCCACGCATAGGCTTTCTGGTTGGCTTCACCTGCAACAAGTGCTGAAAGCAAGATTGGCCAGTAAAAATTGTACCTCACCATGCTGACATCAGCAGCATGTCCTCCGCTCCATGAGGCTTGTCTAACTAAAGAGCTTGCCTCATTCTGATCCACAAAATCGGATCTGAACTCCATAACCAGGCATCCAATCCACATAGTCAGCATCTCCGCTGTTCTTATTCTAGACCTTTTACACAAGTCCTGAATCTCAGTCCAGGTCCTGACATGATAGGTGCTGGCAGTAATGCAGGCTGCACTCATCACCTGACCCTCCGTTGCCACAGGGTACGTGGCTGCTCGAGCTGTTGCTGCATCTGATGAGAGACTCAGTTGCAGGATGCTTTTCTTTGGCTCCTGGTTATGGCCCAGGGGTAGGCCCGTGGGAATGCCTCGAGGTGGAGTCACTACTTCTGCCCCGATGCTCTGGGGTAGAGTCATTATTTCCTCCCCGCCATTAGCTCTGCCCTTTTCTTTTTCCCAACCATGGTGGTATTTCTGGGGTGGAGTCGCTACTTCTGCCCCGCCGTGGGGAACTCCGCCCTCCTTCTCAACCCTTCCGTGGCAGCCCCCTTCCGTTTCCCCACCATCTTGTGATGACGGAGGACTCTGGCTTTCCACAGCTGCAACCCGCTTAACCACGTTTACGGCGCACAATCGGGCTTCCAACTCAATCCTTTCCCGAATAAGGGTTGTGACCGTGCTGAACACTACTCACAGCATTCTCCCCTTCTCTAACCCTGGGCCGGTCCCTTCAGCTATGAAGTGGCTTCTCTCTGCTTCTCTGTGGAGCTCCGAAAGCTCCGAAAGCCCCGATTCCGGTAACAGTGTGTCTACACCTATCAGCGCTGGTCCTTTGCTCTCCCACACACAGCGCATACAGCAAGTGAACTCCCGACTGAGAGCTGCATCTTCCTTGCTTGGCTTCTGCTTGGCTGAGGACTCGATGCCCCCTTGCTCCCGGGGTTTAAACCGAACCGCTTGCTCCCCATTACACATCCGAAGGCTCTCGGGTGGAGGCTCACTTCCCACTCTTTCGCTGGGTCCCCTTCTCCCTCAAGCGAAAGGCAACTGCTCACAATTCTTCCACCTGTGCCACCCGCTTGATGGTAAGCAATGTGCACTTCCAATTCCGCGGCGTCTAGCACGTGGCATTTTTCACCATGCCAGGGACAACCCTCAACTAATCCCAGCTCCATCGCATCTTCCCAGCATACTGATAATCCTGTTCGTGACACCATGTGGGTGCCGAGAAACGCTGGTGGAATGGGGCCGCTGATGGAATGTGGAATTAGAGCACTAGCCTTACAGGTTGTTGGAAGCAAAAAAAAAAATTACTTACAGTCCTTAGGCTGTAGGCACGTTCCTTGAAGTTACAAACTTAAACAGGAACTCAGGTACACAAAAGCTCACTCTCGCGCAGGGTATGGGGTGTCGGATGAATCCAGCGGGGAGTCATTGTTGGTTGATCAGGCCTCCTTCGTGGCTTGGAAACGCACGTGGATCTTTCCTCATGCGTGTCCCAGCTCTCCTCCGGTTCTTATTCGGTCAGTGGACCAATTGCCGAATGACACGTATACATAATTTAACGTGAGCCAATCACAAGCATGCACTTGCTAGTGCAGCTGCAAGATTTTGGTGGGCTCTGACCATGCACCGAAACTTTTCCTGCGCTACAGGGGAAACTCCCTGTATCCGTGTTCGCAATGTGCTCAACCCAGCTGTGCCAAGGCATCTCTTAACCGTTATGCACAGACAATAACAAACCCTTTTATCCATAACAAGCCTTTATTATCAGACTCTTTCAGAAAAACAAGCTACATCAGACCCTTTTGCATTGCACCCAGAGTTTCCTGAAAGGTTATGGATGACTTGCAGGCCTTCAGGGAGTCGGTCCATATTTAGATGATGCCCTCATCAAAACTAGGTACATGCCAGAATGAGTTGTCTGACTGTTATGCTCCATCTCCAATACTGGCCTGAAACAAGAAACATAAATGTGCTTTTGGAGTGACCAGCATAGAGTTCCTGGGATTCTGAGATGATGCCACTGGAATTCCTCCCACAAATGTAAAGGTAAAAGCTATTCATCAGGTCCCAACACCTAAGAATAAATGGGAACTGCAAGCATTCGTGGGTTTGTTTAATTTCTACCATTCTTTCCTAGAAGACAAGGCTACACTTGCTGAGTCTTTGCATTGTCTATTGTCTAAAGATGTCACCTGGAAATGGACTAAACTGCACAACAAGGCTGTTACCAATTGTTGTCTGACAACATGCTAGTCCATTATGACATAGAGAAGCCACTTCTGCTTACATGCAATGCTCTACTGCATGGAGTAGGGCTCTCCTCAGTCACTGTCAGAATGATGGACATGAAGCTCCAATTGCCTATTATTCATGATCAGTGAACAAGATTAAGAGGAATAATGCTCAAATTGATAGGGAAGCTCTTACAGTTGTTGCTGGGGTTAGGAAATTCCATCGTTATATATAATGGTGCAAAGTCACAATTGTGACAGATCATAAATCATGTTCCCATATTCTTCCCTGCATAATCTCTCTGGGAAAAGAATGCCACAGATAAACTAAATGAATAATAAATACCTCTTAGTTTCCAAAATAATAGTGAAATTTTGGCACATACTTTCAGATGAATTCACAAAAGCCTGAGAGTTGAAGTCTAGTGAATGTCCAAATTCTGATGAATTATGGAAATTATTTCAATAATTAATAGCCCATGAAAAAGTCAGAAATAAAATCATAGTCTTGGATTTCTGAATTAGATTTTGCAATAGTCAGCTCTATTACATGGCTTTTCTATTCAATTAATTTTTAAAATTGCAAGACTATAAGGACCTATATATCTCTTCTTTAAGTCTCTGTGACTAACATCTTTTGTTTAGAACTGTTGTATTCTAAAGATTTTTTTAATTGATGTTAGAATATTGAAATAAACAGTATAATTCATAAGATGTAAGTTTACCCAGATTTTATATGTAAGGCTAAAGCACTATGAAACTTGCTTGGCTTCATAGACAACTTCGAGATTTATTTTTCTGCTTGATATCAATATTCATGTAGACACTGTAGATAACCCTAGAATAATGCAGATCACTATTAAACACTGTTCTGTATATTGACTGCAGAATATAAACTGCAATATGACATTTTATTTTAAAATTATGTTTTATAGTCATATATTCAGATAATGTGGAGTCATCACAAAAATCCAATTGACAGATTTATACCAAAAATGCTTATAATAATTATATTACTTTTCTATCTTAAGTTTGGCACAAATACAAATGGGAAAAAATCAGAAAGTGCAGGAAACTGCAATCAACAATAAATATTCAAATAGCAAGAAGCAGCTGTTTTTTCTTTTTCTTTTTTATTCTTTTTTCTCTTTTTAATAATGGGCCTGATGTGCCTTGCAAAATAAACTGTTCAACATCTTAATCAGCAACTTGGATGGGGGTGTAAAAAGTACCCTGTTCAAATTCACAAATGACACTAAGATGTTGGGAGAAGTAGGCATGCTAGAAGGGAGGAATAGGCTGCAATCAGACCTGGACAGGTTACAGGGGTGGGTGAATGAGAATACACTGATAAGTGCAAGGTACCACCTGGGGAGGAAGAATCAGCAGTATACCTACAGGCTGGGGAACTCCCTTCTCATCAGCGCAGAGGCAGAAAAGGATCTTGGAATCATTATTGATGCCAAAATGAACATGGGTCGACAGTGTGGGAATGTGATCAGGAAGGCCAACCGTACCTTGTCATGCATCCACAGGTGCATTTCAAGCAGGTCCAAGGAGGTGATCCTCCTCCTCTATGCGACATTGGTCAGGCTGCAGTTGGAGTACTGTGTCCAGTTCTGGGCACTGCACTTCAGGAGGGATGTGGACAACATGGAGAGGATCCAGAGGAGGGTCACCCACATGATCAGGAGTCAGCAATGCAGGCTCTAGAAGAGAGGTTAAGGGACCTGAACCTGTTCAGCCTCCAGAAGAGAAGGCTGAGGGAGGATCTAGTGGTCATTTACAAACTAGTCGGGGGGACCAGCAGGCATTGGGGGTGTCCCTGTTCCCCTGAGCACTACCAGGAGTGACAAGAAATAATGGTCACAAGCTGGCAGAGGGTAGATTCAGGTTAGATATCAGGAGGCGCTACTTCACTGTTAGGGCAGGTAGGATCTGGAACCAACTTCCAAGAGAAGTGGTGCTGGTTCCTACACTGAGGGTCTTTAAAAGGAGGCTGGTTGAACGCTTTGCCGGGGTCATTTGACCCCAGTACTGTTTCCTGCCATGGCAGAGGGTCACACTTGATGATCTGCTCAGGTCCTTTTCGAACCTACCGACTATGAAACTTATGATAGCTGACTGGGACTTCTGGGCTCTACTGCAATGCACATAACAAAACAACCTCTACTGCAGGTTCCTGAGAATTTTGAATCTCAGAGGATGAGACCCTAAATTTTTAAGCTGAGAATAAGATTTTCAAACTGAGCAGAAGGTGTTGATTTGGGGGGGGGGGGAGGGGGGGATGAGAAAAATGCATCTCAAAATGCATAATAGTTACAAAATATATGCCACATCGATGACTTACCATAACAAAATATGCATAAAACATATACCATATCAGTGATCAATTCTTTCTTCATACTATTTGCATTGAACCTACTTGCAAAAGTAGTGAAGCATATCAGATATTTGGACACAGGTTGGAAGGGTGTAGGGAAGGAGGAGAGAAAAATGGCTAATAATTAAGCCATTATTTATTGGGTTGGATTTAACCCCATTTCAAATGTCAGTCAAGTCGCTAGATATACAGAATTACATATATCTATTATATACATGTGATAACACAATTCCATGTCTTTATACATAATAAAGGCCAATTATGCAGCTAGCCAAACAATTAGAAATTAAAAAAAATGCATAGATTTTCACATGTCATCATCAAATTGACCTGATGTTAACATTGAAGATACAGTTTTCTTTATCAGGCTTGGGACTAAAAAATCTCATCTGCTTGTTTTAACCCGTTGACCATGAGTCTTTCTGTATATTGATGGATAGCTTAATGTACAATATAAGAAATATGCATTTTAATGTCACTCTCTCTTCTATCTAAAAAATATAAACAAATTGTTTCAAGATACAGAAACACTGTAACTAGAATCATAACCTTCAACTTCAGGAAAGCAAAACTAAAACTTCTTGAAAGATTTGGATCAATCAAGATTAATGCCACCTTTCTTTTTCCCTCCCTCATCATAAAAAGTGAACCCATGACCTTCTACCTCTCTAGAAAAAGATTCTCAATACTTTCCTGTGTCTCCTCTGTAGAATATTGCATATATATCAAGCTTCTGATTTGAGAAGTCCCAGAGCATGCAAGATTTAATTACAGTATACAGTCATGAAGGGTTATCGCAGACCAGAGGCCTTATAATATAGTGATTACTAGGAAACATACTGGGATGAAATTGCAATGATTCAAACCAAGAATAAATTGATAGGTATCCTTTACGATTTCAAATTGTATTCCTTCAGTTTTGTACTCCTTTCTTTCAACTACTTCATTTTTTCAGTTTAAACTGTCAAACATAAAATGTTCCTTCTTGAGCACAATTGATTACTGATATAATAAGTTTCTTTATCTTTCCATTGACTGTACATGCGGACTTCTGTTCTTATTAATTTTTTGTACTATGTTAATCACATTACCCTGTTAGAATAAGAGAAGCATCCCAAAGACAGTCTACTAAAGAACCTTCTACCATTCTATATTTAAACAACAGTACTAATAATCCATTTGGGCTAGATTCTGAACCTTTTAGTCCTAATTGTGATAAAACTAGAGAAGCCACACTTACAAATTCTCAATAGCTATGGAAAAAACTGAACTAAATAACATAAGCTCAGATGTGATACTTTTGCAGTGCTTTTGTAGCAGTGATTAATACATTGCATTCAAAAGCTTGTCTAAACCCTATCTCTACTATGAAGTTGGTCCAATAAAAAGATATCACCCGTAAAAATCCTTGACACAGGTTAGATCTTACTCAAATGTAAGTTTACTTGAAATGTTTAAAGACACCAAAGTAAGTGATCAGAGCAGCCCCTTCTGTCCTTAAATGCTTTATGGCTAGGTACAGACAATGAATTGTTTTTGTGAGACATGTCTACAGTGAGAGTGGTGATGGGGATGGGTGGGGTGGGGAGTGGTCTGTGGGTAGCTGTCAAGATGGGCTACAGCAGGGAGCACAGGTGGAAGTGGTCAGCCAGTGCCTCTTGCATCTGGTGCCCTGGTCCCCACTGGCAGGTCCCACTGGCTCACCCAGGGCCTTGGCTGGGGGGTGGGAGGGAGGCACAACTGTTGCTTGTGCCCCTGCTGCCAGGCATCCTCTACCCACTACATCTCCTCCACCCTGACCATGCAAAAGAATTCTCCCTGGTCCTCAAAGATGTTATGCAGCATTTAGGCTGCAATGATGACTTGGGGGTCATTGTCCTCAGTGAACTCAAGAAGGGTAGTGAGGATGTGCCAGCATCCTCTGAGGCAGCCAGGTGGCCAGTGTAGGTTCGTATGAGCCAGGGGGTGAGTGGGTAGGTGGGATCCCCAATGAGGAGAGGTGGGACCACCATGATGCCCAGTTAGAGGTCTGTCACCTCCTGGTGCAAAATGGCTGCTCTGCACCAGGGCTGTCAGGGTGGAGTTCCAGAAGACACTGGGATTGTGGGTACTGCCTGCCCAGCTGGCATTCACATTGGTGAAGGCACTGCAATGGTTGATGATGGCCTGGAGCACAATGGAGTGAAAACTCCTCCAGCTGTAGTAGGGATGCTCTCCATGGGGTGGGCAGGTGATGGAGGTGTGGGTCCTTTCCAAGGCCCCCATGCACTGAGGAAATGCCAGGGCATGGAATCCTGCTACCGCCTTCGAGGGGTCATGCATACTGAGCATAGTGGGCCCCAGCACATCTAGGAGGGTGCCACATCCCCCCAGCACAGCATGCTAGGTGGTGGTCTTGCCACATCAAAGAGGTGGCTCATGTAGTGGAGGTTAGCAGCCCTGGCCAGCTTGAGCAGGGGCAATGGCCAGCTAGGTGTGCATGGGAAGCGACTGCTGCATGGAGGTGTTCTGCTTCTCTGAGCTGCTCAAGGAGGTCCAGAAAGGTGGCCCAGGTCATGTGGAATGGTTCCAGCCACAGCTTTTCATCCCACATGTGCTGGGCAATGTGCAGCCACTAGTTCTGCCTGGCCTAGTGGGTCCAGAGGTGATGGAGCTGGAGGCCCAGGAGGGCATGGATGGCCCCCGCAATGGCATCTACAAGCCCATTGTCAGTATCCTTGCTGGGGTCCAGCCAGATGGACGGGGTCCAGGCAGCTATTGCTCAGCAGCAGCAGCCCTGGGACGGCATGGTGCAGCCAGTTAGGCAGTTACTGTGTGTGTGGGAGCTGCCAGAGCCCAGGCGGCCATAGGCCAGCTAGTGGTTGCCATGGAGGGCCAACAGGGCCAGCATGGTGGCTAGCAAAGAGCCCAGGGCACTGGCCATTGCTGCCAGAGGCAGAAGCTGGAGCAGCCATGGTGTGTGGAGGCAGAGGCTGCAGCAAGACAGCTGCCATGTGCTGCGCTATGCTCTGCAAGCTGCTCCTGGCCAGAAATGCATCTGGTCAAGGAGCAGGGATTGGGGATGCTTTTTCAGATGGCCTTCAGCCACAGGCAGCTGTGGCTGGAGTCTTCAGTTCCCTCTGGTGGCAGCAGGGGCCCACTGCAGAGCCCCAGGAAGTGGGGAGAAGTTTGCTGTCATAAGCAGAAAATCTTCTCCTGCTCTGCTTCCCCAGGTAGCCCAGCCCAGGGCTTCCTGCTCCCCTGTCTCCATATGCCACTCCCCAGTGGGTTGGGGAACATGGTGCCTTAGTGGGGCTACCTGCTAGCTAGTCTCATGCTGAGGCACCCTGTAACCCAGCCAGCACCCGTCCCCCCCCACCTCACAGAACATAGAACTGAGGGACAATGTGTCCTACTACAAACCACACAAACGGGCAGGCACAGATTTGTGCCATTACTATTTGTGCTGTTGCAAACATACACCCACTGCTTATGTATATGTAGCCTTACAGTTTGTTCTATGAAAACTTTATCACCCTAAAGGCTCTGATTTACACGTGTTAATTCTGTTACCTGTTCTGGTCTTTAATGTCACTGATATTATTTAAGTGCCAAACATTGTACTTGAACCCATATTATACACATTTAGAAGATTTTACAACTTAGAACACAGGAACAGAGAAAAAATATGCGTTTTCAGAATGTGACATTAATTTAGCTCTTATTTTACTATATCTTTTTATCTGACAACCCGTCTCACTATCATTATTAAATGGAAGAGGAATATTTGATATGGGTTAGAATTTGTGGATAGCATGAAAAAATTAATCTTGCAGGTATTTAATTATTATCACTCAATTCCCAGAGACAGTATGATGTGTGCTTTTATAAACTAAAAATGTAGAAAGAAGTTTAATTTCTAAAAATATTTACATTTTCCATAAACTGGAAAAGATTTATTGTATGAATTAAGATGGTTTGATATTTTGCTGACAGCATGGATAAAATCCTGTGGGGAAAAATTATAATATTATTCTGACAGCAAAACATTTCTTTAGGCTCTTTGGTATCATTTATGTTCATTAAAGTTAAATAAAGCTAAGTTTGAACAAGAACATTCATCACTTGTGGTTGAAGTTAAGGTGTAACATTTTGAAATGTGATTTGTTTCAGGCTATAAAGGCTTTGCCTGTTTGTTCAGCATAAAAAAGGTTTGCTTTTACATGAAAAAAAATTCTTGAGCATGTCAATTCTGCTATTAGCTTACCTTAATCAAATTTTAAACAGAAGTGCTTCAGAAAAATACAAGCAAATCTCTTATTTGCATTAGGTAATTCATAGCTCAGGGATCACTCTTGAAAAACTTAGGGTAAAGTATGAAGAAAGGAACAAAAAAAGAGATATTGCAGAGATATCAGTCAAAGAGGCTGAGTCACAATTTGCAACCAGGTTCTTGGGAGACCTAATTCTGTCTGACTTTTATATGTTCTGTGTAGATTTTGACTAGTTACCCTAATTTCTGTCTTTAATTTTCTCATCTGCAAGTTTGATACAAAAAGAAATCCTTGTTTACTTCAGAAAATGATTGTGAAGAATGCTTAGCTATTGTACATGGATTTTTTTAAAGTTCTGTTACAATTCCATTAGCATGTTTCACTTCTGCTTGTAGGAAGTGTGCCTTTCTACTTTTACTCAGATTTATTTTCTTGTATTTTGCTTTTGGTTCTACCAGAAAAGGATGGCCTGGAAGAGCCCTCCCTTTTTATTCCTGATTCAAACTCAACCTAAATTAGCTGTCCTTTGACAAAAGCCAATGTAGCCCACATACACCCAGGAGTATGCCCTGTCCACAAGTGGAAGGAAGGGAGTGGTTAGGTAAGAGTGCTGCAAGAGGGGCTTGCCACCAGGGAGAAGTTCCCTCTTTTTTCTATAGAGCCAGGCTGGGATGAAGCACTTAACTATATACACATTTATTGCTAAACAAAAATAAATATGAATAAGAGACACGTAAATATTTACAGTAGAATTAGTATGTGACACCATATACAATAACTTGCAGTGAACACGCTGCACCAATTTGAGGGACTGCAAAACATAGAACAGGTAACTGAGAACTCAGTACAGGTCATCCACAGTACAGAGAATAATTAACCCTGCTGCACAGATGAACATTAACACTCTGAAACAGGTAAGTCAAGGCATCAACACATGTAAGCATCAACTCAGATAAACCCAGGTAGGTTGAAGTAACAATGCAATAGATATACACAGGCAACCATACAGGTAAATTAAGATAATAGGCAGTAAACATATATAGGTAATGAAAACAGGTAAACCAATGTAAACCCCCTTAAGGAGTACCCATAACTATGTTAACAACAATACAAAGCAACCATTAATAACACAATATGAGCTGTACACAGCATCCCACAGGGATGGGGCCCTTCCACTTTAGGGCCCTGGGATGTGGACATGCCCCCACACAGTGAAGGAGGGTGGAAGCTGCAGACCCTCTTCTCCCTATCCCACCTCCTGTGTGGGATCCACTTCCCCAGCAACTCCCGCTCCTGCTCTGAAGCAGACAAGGCTTGTACCGTGGTGGCCAGTCCCACAAGGGCCTCTCTCTGGCAGTGCCTCTGGCTCCTCTTGATGGCTTGGTGCCCCACTGTGAGCCTGCCCGTGCTCCCCTTGGGGCTTCCCCGATGGCCCTGTGACCCGCACCGGGCACCCAGGGAGCTCCTATGGGAGCCGAGGTCTTACTGGCTCTGGTTCCCTGGTTTCATGCCAGGCGTCTTTCTCCTACCCAGGTGCTCCTGTGGGCATTGGGGCTTTTTTACTTTAATGCTGAGCCACACTGTGGGGCTCCAGCTACCTGGCCTAGAGCCAGGGCGAACTTGAGCAGCCTCAAGCTGCTCTTGAGGTTGACTCTCTGTGCACTGACCTGAACACCATGTGAAGCCTAAGCAGCTTTGAGCTGCTCCCAGGGCTGGCTCTCTGTGTGCCTATCTGCACACCGTGTGGGGCCTGAGCAGCATCAAGCTGCTCCAAGGACTGGCTCTCCATGTGCTGATCCATGCACCATCGAGGCCCACGCGCACCATCAAGGCTCAGGTGGTGCCTCGATGATAGTCTTCTCCGGAGCTCTTCTTTCCTTTCTGTCCCTTGCCATGTTTGTCCAGCGTGTGAAACATTCTGGGCATTTATTTACACTGGAGGCCCCACCCCAAAGTCTGCCAGACCTGCAAAGCACAGTCTTCAATTAGGTCCAGGGGCTCTTCACTCCCTGCCGTCTGAGCAGGGGCAGGGCAAGCCCCTCCCAGCTATTACCTAATTGGTGGAAATGTTCCACCAATCCGAAATGTCCTTCTCAAGCCTGGCTTGCCGAGCCAAAGTGGTGACCCCACCACACCAATTAAATGTGATTGCCTGCACAGTCCAATATTATTCTCACAGGGTACTACTGGACCAGCTAGAGAATGATGTAAGGCATGCCCTTTTCTCCCAGGCTTGAAGGTGCAACTTCTAGAACGCTCCTAATTTACATTATTCTGACTGACCAGGAGACTGGAATGCAAGACTTGAATAAACAAGACCTCCTTTTTAATAGGGGCACTGAAATCTGTGCTGTTCAGACTTTGAAAGGAGGTTTCCTACATACTTGTTGTACTTAGGCAGATATCCGTCTGCTTAAATTAGTTTTCTAACAATTCCTACACACACATACACCAGTTCTGCAGAATGAACAAACAAAGAAAGTATTATGATCTCAGGTAGGAGGAATTCTGAGTAATCAGCCACAAGCCTATAATGCCTTTATTTTTATGTTGTGGGCAAAATATAATTTCTAAGCAGACTCAGTTGCATTGTGTTTGTGGAGACCAATTCAAATGACTTTTGACAAGAGAGTTTTTCCTTTATATTTGAAACAGCTCAGGAAATATTTTTCATGTGATCATGTCCTCTAGTCATTGCTTCTCCAGGGACTGAATAAGATATAGCAATTCATGCAATTAATGCACATGGATAAGCTTATTGCTCTGGAGTTTTTTGCTCCCAGGCGTGCGATTTGAATGTACACCTGGGAGGAAATAACTCTGGAGCAATTAGCTCCAGAGTTTATACATGCACAGTATGTAGAGCTGGGGCAGAGCAGTCCCAGCTGTCACGGGGCCACAGGGTTCTGTCTGCCAGCCCAGGGCTGCTCCAGCTGGGCTCAGTGTGCTGTGGAGGGGCTGGCTGGGGCACAAAGATGCTTTACTGAAGGGGTAGCCAGCAGGCAGTCCCTTCACTACAGCACATTTGCGCCCCAGCTGTCAGTCAATGTCTACACAGGCGCTGCTGCACATGAAAAAACTCAAAAGCAGGGTAGTACTTGTAAACCCTGCAGTAAACTCTGTAATTATTAGTTTTGTATGCTGTAATAGGAGCACATGTGTAGATGCTGAGACATTTACTGAACAGTTAATTAGTCAACTGCATAGTAAATGTCTTGTATAGATGTGCCCACAGCATTTATTTTGATATAAGGTGCACCAAAAAATGTAAGCTTTGAAATCCTGAGGAAAACATTGCATCACAAGTTCTCTCAGCTGGGGGTGAGAGGAAGATAAAGCATATAGGAGAATATTTGTCTAAATCTGTGCAAAGGAAACTACTTCTGAAGAAATACCTTAAGCTAAATGAATGAATAAAGCTAAATAAAACACCCCTAGGAAGAGTGTTTTTAGCTAATTCCTCCCTTGACAATCTTCTATCCTCCCTCCAGCTCTATACCCCCTGAGCTGGCAACATGAGGCTTTTATAATCAGTCAAAATCTGAACAGTTCCCAGGTGAACTAAGTGCTCCTATCACTCCATCCCAGAAAGACATTTGAAATCAGACCTACCTGCTGTTTAAGCTTCTCTGGTCCACAGGTGAAAACTGTCCCACAGAGTAAGGCATTTTCATGGTCCAAGTTTTTCTACATTTTCTTTGATGATGTTGGCCTCGTGAGAGCTTCTTCAGAGCAAAAGAGCCGATGCCCAAATACTCCTGTTTTTGGCCATAAGATGATCTGTCTAATCCACACAATTGCATTTTCAGTCCTATCTGCCTATGGGACTTAAGTACCCTATATGCTCGGTGAACTGTAGGAAAGCTATCTCCCTTCATTTGAGATTCATGGTCCTGAACCACTTCCTGGTGTTAGATGCCTAAGACTAGATTCAGAAAGGGATTGAGGTTCTTTTGGGCTTATTTTTTTAGGTACACACCACATTCATAATTCTTCCTATCTGCTTAGCATTATCAAGATGGAGGTGCTTATAGGTTTCTCTACAAACATACTGGCAAGTACCAAGGAAATTTCCCATAAAAAAATGAGGAAAATTAAGTTTTTACATGCCTTCAGAGTTAGGTAGTGGCTGATTAAGGGTTTTGAATATGAGTGCCTTAACTGGGAATAGGCTGAACTTGGCTCTGCTTAAATACCCCAACTGCTTTTAGCCTTTTATGCCAACCCACAGTATTATATTTATAACTTAAAAAAACCCAACCCAAATCAGAACAAAACAAAAAGCTGCTCCTAGGAGTTACTGCGTTGGCATTTCTAGAAACTAGGGGCTGCCACAGGACATAGGACAAATGTCAAGAGTTCAGGCTTCACAACCTCAGCTTTCCAGCTGACACTGGCAACCAGCATTTCCGCTCTGGGGTTGGTAGTGTATGTATAACATGGGTATTTCACCAAGATCATTCATGCCATTCCCCATGACAGCTGTGGTGGCTGCCAGTTGATAAATGTAATTGCTACATTTAAATAGGAGTCTCAAAGATAATTATGCACTCTCTGAAGCCGTGGGTTCAACGGGCTATTATATAGTACAATGACAGTGCTGAGGCATATTTAGTAACTGTAGTATCAGAATAAGTACCTTTGAACTGTATATCTTGGAGACATGTTGGGCTTATGCCTTTCATCCTTGGACCATTTGACTTGTATGTTTATATAAGTAGTCATATAGTGAAATGCAATAAATTTGTTTTTTTTTCTGTTCAGTTTAAATTATTGAATTATTTTATGGATCATAATTTGATTTGTTTAAAAGAAATAACATGGTAGTTTTGAAATACATTGAGGATCTTTGTTGTTTTTGAATGGGGAGGTTTTTCAGTTTATGAAGAATAAAATTATTTCCATACATACTGATTTTAAGCATGGAAGCTAAAAGCAATACCCAGTAATGTTGAGGCACATGCATCCATATAGCAATCTTTATAGAAATATTTATGATGGTAATTGTCAGGACTTGTAAAGCATTACTGCATTGTAGGAATGGGGATGAACACGATTGCAAATATAAGCCCATATCATATAGATATGTCAATCACAGTTAATAGGCAGTGTTGGGAGGTAGTCTCTTACTCTCAATCATCCACTTGCAGGCTAGGAGACAGAACTCATTACTGTGCAAATGAACCTGCAAGCTGGTTTTTGCTTTCACCTCACTGAAGGTTGCTGAAGCCGACACTAGTTAGAAAGCTGGTTAAATGGGGTCACCAACAGAGATAAGGCATCTGTAAAGGTTGAGATGGACAGAACAGCATTAGGTATGTCCTTTGTAGGAATTTCTTTTTAAAAGTACAACTTTGGGGGAAAGGGGAAAAAAATAATACCTTGAGACTCCTTGGTTTCTGTAAAATATATGAACATACTTTTAATAAGACAAGCACACATTTATTCATGACAAATACTTAATTCTCTTCTGTTTTTTTTTTTAAATGTGGACCCTGAACAGTAAGATAATTAAAGAAATGTTAGAGGAGATGTCTCATTAACCAAATCACCTTTAATATAAACGTTAAAATTATGTCATGGAAATGCATACTATACTACAGCATTGACCCAGTAAATATAACTTGATGAAATAGATATTCCCTCTTTTTGGAATATTGCCTTTTCTTATGAGGGGTCTCAGAAACCCTTTCTATCATTGCCTTTATATTATTTATGTTCACACTAGAAACTTTTGCTGATATATCCATTTGATTTAGGTTAATTTCTCCAGCATTCTGATCTGGCAAAAGTCCTAGGCCTGGTACAGACATTACACTTTTGCTAGTGTAAGTGACTGGAAACCAGGTTATACCTATAACCAGGCTATACCTGTAACAGAACAGAAATTCAGCATGCAAAACCAGCCTATACCCATAACAGAAGTTTGATGCACACAGGCTGGTTTAAAAATGGCAGAATCCAGTTTAAGATTTGCCCTCCACATCAAAGGGCAAATGTGTGTTCTGTTTGCTACTCATCTGAACTATGCCACATATAGAAACTGTGCAGCTTAGGTTGATTCCACCTTGGGCTTTTTGAATTTCTGTACCTAGCCCTAATGTACAAACAGTCGTATTGGTATAAAAGTGCTTTTACTGGTATAACGTCTTACTTTTGCCAAACCAATATAAGCTTTACACTCACTCATCAGTATCAGTACCAGCTAATTTAAACTCTTAAATGTAGATTAGCACTGAGACTCCGTGTTACAAGCTAGATTCTGCCTAAGCCTTTGTGTGTGCATGTGTGAAATTCAAGAAGTAAAAGGAGGTTCAAGAAGAAGAAAAAGAAGTAAGGAATTAGCTTGCACCTTGCAGGAGCTGCATATGGACCCAGGATAATTGCAATCTTATACCTAAAGGAACAGAGGGACTGTTTTCTAATAATTTCCTGGTGTAGCACCCAAAGAACTGAGGCAGGGCACATGACAGAGCCACAATTATTCACGGTAGCCAACAAATGGGAGTGGTGCTTTCTGTAAAAGGTTATGGCAGTTTGTGGGTCCTTTCTCTCAGGAAGCTCTGAGGGACACTCTGACCACTGCTGTGCTGACCTGGGGCTATAGGGTACATGAAAAATTCCTATCATGAAATGCTGAGGTGGACATGACTAGCAGAGCTATAGGACGGTTTTTAGAACTGTTCCTAACTTAGTGTATATAACATGTCAATAAATGGTGATTTAGCTGTCATTGTTCCAGACCTATTGCCAGTATATTTTCATACTTTGAGCTTTATTTTGGGGGGGGGGGGACTTTATTTGCATATATTTCACATAAAAACTCCAAACACTTTTTCAGGGAGAACTTTCAATGAAAGCACCATCTTCACTACAAACAAAAAAACCCTCAAATCCTTCTCAGGGGAATATCCCTATTATATTTAAAAGTGATAATAGTGTATGACTCAGAAATAGAAATAGAAAGCTGTGAAGTTATTAAAATGCTTCACTTCCTAAGCAGTACTGTAACTAAAAGAAATCCAGCCTAGGGCACTGCTGCGTTCAGTTTAGCTCTTCAATGGCCTTATTGTATTCTTGCTGCCAAATTAAGGCAAGGTTAGACTTAGATTTGATGGAAAATAGCTTTCCCATCCCACAAAACTTTTTGAGATTTCAAAAAAAAATGTGCTTTTTCCATGGGGATGAAACCAAGACCTTTCAAACTTTTTCTTGAAAAAAATTAGGAGTGAGAAAGCCCCTCGAAAAAGCAGGTCAGGCAATTCATGTGGGTTAAGAGAGACCTAATTTCCAATTCCTGCCCTCCATTCTCTCATAGTTGAGATGGGTGTGCACAATTGCCATATTAGTAGTGGTTCTGTGGGTGGGGGTCTCCCTTGTTAGAGCTCCCTTGTTATTCCCCTTTGGTTAAAAGTATATTAAGTCAAAAAGCAGACTTGATTGAGGAGCTCCCATGTCTTGATAAGTGCTTTGCCCTCTGAGTTTTAAGTCTCTTTTTTGGGTGACTGGGTGTTTATACAAAATGAAAGAGTTCCAACTTGTATGTGTGTGTGAGTGAGAGAAAGAGAGAGAGAGAGAAAGTTAAACTTTAACAATCAACCTGTTTGTCACTACCTATTTGCAATCCTTGGGTGATGTCTCATTTTGACCAGAAATTACATACTGTACTGTCAGGCATCCTTGGAGTTGATAACTTAGCGTCTGATTCCCAAACCCTGACTCTGGTCTGTGTTCTGGACGCTACCCCTGTGTTTCCCTCCAGATCTTGTAATTTAGCTCCTGAACTCTGACCGCCTGGTCCCTGCTTTTCCTCAGTGGTCTAACCATTAGGGCATACCACCTATGACCCAGTTCCTTAAAAGTACCCACAAGTTTGTTTCTATTTCAAATGTTACAGGTTAACTATTGCTCAGCTGGAATAAAGAATAGATATATATATATATCCTCCAAAAGTGTTGTTTGGCAGAAGTTTATTTTCAAGTGATCTCAAATTTGGTTCTGAGAAAGCATCATGTTTAAATATGAAAGCAAATTACTTTATTTCATGTCTTTTATTCTTCTTTGTACAGCACAGAGAGAATATACCACAACATAAGGTCAGAAGTTGCTCAGAGACCTGGTGTGCCTAGGCATTCCAGTTTCTGTAACCAGTGGCATACAAAGGAGTGATGTAGCCTCCATCACATTTGATTACCTTTTGACTTCCCAACCAAACTCTGAAAAGTGATTTTCATTGTAATTTGTTTTGTCAGGATCAGGCCTGAGAGACTGGATGCAGAGTGTTTTTTTGGTGAGGAATGTGCCCCCGAAAGGTAGTTGGGTTTTGTTGTCTTTGATAGATTTTGGTGTGCAGTTTGTGGAGGTACTGGAGATAGTACCCTGGGCAGGTTTGTGTTTTGAGCTGTAGGAAGTTGGTTTTGGTTCTGGTGATGAGGTTAGGTGCTTGTTTGAATGTACAAACTGCTTTTCACAGCTGGGCCTATGACCTGCACTTCATCAGCCACCTAGGTAGTACGTACAGAACCTCACAGACTCAAAATACAAGGTGGAATCCTGACACAGTGTGACTGGCCAGACATCTGACACCCCAGGCACCTCTGCAATTTTACCTACATTACTACATCTCCCTGTCCTCCCTACCCCCCACCTCAGCTTGTCCCTCACCCCCTGATGCTTCCATTTCCATTTTCACTGACTGGCTTTCTTGCCTGCATTGCAGGCCAGGCCATTACTCTTCCTTCTTTCCAGGACCAACTGCAGGTACTTCCTCAGCCTGACAAAGGGGTTTTCAGCCCTAAAGCTTCCAAAGATGCATTTTTTTAAGTACTCTTTTTTTCCCTCATAATACAAATATACACATGAAAACACAAGATAAGCCATTGCAAACCATGAGTAACATCATATGTCCAACACAACACAAAATATTTACTTCTTGCTGTCAATTCCTTTATAAAAAGAAAGGCACTGTGACAGTTCTGTTTGGCTACCTTTGATGCTGCTGCTGCTGGTACTGGTGTTGAGCCAGCTAAGTTATTTTACCTGTTGTCATGTAAAGTGGTGGACCAGACATGAGTCTGTAGGGGAGGAGGAGGCCTCACTGGGGCACACTGCCATGTTGTGCAGAGGCCCCGGTGCCAGGAAGGGTGTACCTTAACACACACACAGGGTCACCCACCCACAACTCGAATTTTGCCTGTCAGCAGCCAGAGGTGTAGGGCCCCAGAAGACAGAATCTCCCAGTAAGACACACACACAGCTGGCAGGCTTCATGGCCTGAGCAGAGGCTATTACTCCTGTAGTTTTTAACCCCCTGTAGTGTAACACATAGACGTGACATGAGTTTGCTTTTAAGAATTTGGGGTGCAGTTCCCCCCAAACCCGTCCACCTATCTTCTTGAAACTTGGCAGGCTTCATGCTCTCAGCAGAGGCTACCACCCCTTCAAGGTTCACCCAAATCAGAGACAAAACAATAAACTTATAGATATTTCATTGATCCCCCCCTCATTATACCCTATGGCCGGATCTCCGAGGTGGCTCCAAAGCTTCGGAGCCACTTTGGCTGAATTGAAGCGGCAAACTGATCCAGAGTTCCAGATTGGATCGCTGACATCCGAAGTGGCTGGATCTGAAACTGAATTGAATACCTGCCTGCTTGCACAGGCCTAGTACACATGCTAAATACCCTCTAGATGCTTTAAAGTTGTTCCACTTCACATGAGGGTTATCTTTGATACGTTTTACCTAGGCTGTTCCAGGGTATTGTTAGTCTGCTCTGGGAAGATAAAACACTCTATATTCATTCCTCCAGCATCCCAGGATGCACTGTTCCCATCCCTTCCAACTCCTTTGCTCCATGGGCAAACTTTCAGCCCTCTTGAACTGCCTAGGGGAGTGATGCTGGCTCCAAACAAACACCACCCTCCCATGCCTGGGGGCTGCTACACTAGCATGCCCTAACCACTCTGAGCACCGAGGTGCAGCTCACCAGTTTGCTGTTTGCAACAGGAACTCTGTGCATTCCACTGCTTCCAATTAGATTTGGAAAATCATGATATCCCCCCCACCACCCACTTACTAAGAAAACAGGAAAAAGAGAAGAAAGCATGAAATCCTTCAAATAATCAACTTGGGTGAAAGCTCAAAATACTTTGTGTAAATCTGCCTCAATATTTTATGGACACTTAGATATTCACAAAGCAACTTTCCACTGACTTCAAGGAAAATTACTCTGTGTAAAAAAAATAAATAAATAAAATAATACTTAAGGAAACACGACATAGGTTCATGGAAATAACCATACTTTGAAAGAGAATGATTTAAATTACTTCTAAGTAAAAAATCTTACACGAGCCTGGCAGAATATACTTCAGAGGACTGTAAAATTTATAAAGCTCCCTTTTCTTCTTTCAGATAGAAGCATAACATAATCATGGAGAACTATAAAATTCACCTTATTTTCAAAATTAAAACCCACCCTTGTGATTGGTTTTAGTTTTTGCTAAATATTTTTGTAATATTTTGTAAAATAATAATACAAAAGAAAACAGTAAGCAGTGTCTTGCTCAGCAGCAGCTTAACTTAGCTTTTCAAAAGTTGCATCTACATGTGGAATTAATGCAATAAACTACAGTTCAAGCTGGGGTACAAGAGTGTGGATCCATGTGACAAGCAGTCCCTGCCTTCTAGCACCCTTGTCCCAGCCAGTCCCTGTCACTGTCAAAATGTGTGTTTCATCATACTTAATTACACTGCCGTAAGCTAGTAGTGTCCCCAACAATACTGTCTTATGGCAGAGTTAATATACTGCGCTGTAATACTGGCACACGTGTAGACAGTGATGCTTTACTGCAGAGCTAATTAGCCAACTCTGCATTAAAGTGCACATGTAGAAGCACCCAGGATCTAGCTAATTTATCCATTAAATTTAAGTCCTGAATTTGATTGTCATGAAACACTACATAGGTGTCATTAACACTCAGTTAGGGTAAAAGAAGAACAGTGAGAATATTGACCCTTCATTGGCCTTTTTTTCTCACTTCAAACATTGAAAACTTGTGTTCTTGTAAACAGCACAGTAGCATCATGAAAAGGACAAAATACTTTGACGGGCATAATGTAAACCCGGAGCATTTTATGTGTCCATGAAGACATTCCTTGAACATGATGACATGTAAACAAGAATGCTGCGCTAAACCAAGATGCCTGGGTTTGAGATACTGCCCTCACTGAAGTAAAAAAACAAAACTTCTATTTATTTCAGTGGGGGTCTGTGGATATCCATGGGCTCTTACTATAAGTCTTTCCACTGCAAAGCATCTTTATGCACTATCACATAAGAAAGGACAGAAGAGGTTGTCTACCCATTACTTAATTCCCATTAGTGCCACGTTACTTCTTAATCATGATCAGATCTTTTTAGATCATAGGAGGGAAATTTAGAGATGAATATGGGAGAGCAGATGCTACTAGGGCTTTTAATATCTTTTCCTTTGAAACACCAGATGATTCTTGCTTCTACTATTCAGTGTCCATATTGTTTCATATTTACGAACAAGAAAAGGAACATTTGAAAAGTTCTAGTTAATTAATCCCTTCAATTTCTCATTCTCATAAAGCCTTCCCATGAAAAGTTCAAAAGAAGACTGTTTCATCAGTAACCATACATTTTAATGTCAAACCTCTGCAGTGTTTTGGGCAGGACACATGGAAAATTAGATCACACATACTAAGCTTTTCCAACTAATATCTCACTGGCCAGACATATGTTGAAAATCTTAAACAAGTATAGGCGCTGCAGTGACAAGAATCATGTGTCCCATTAATTGTGCATTTTGCGCAGATGTGAAGATCCTAGATTTATACTTCAGGAAACAAAACAAAAACAGGGTAAAAGAGAAGAGTGGAAAAAGCCAAAGGAAATTAAATAGCATTTATCACCAATTTTTCTTCTAAGAGGACTGCATAAAAATTACTGTTTCTAATGGAATTTCAAGTATGCTCCATGCTGTGATTCTACTATGATTCTTTTGAGAAATGAAAGAGAGAGATGAAAATAATTAGAAAATAGATGATAGTAGAAAAGAAGAAAAGATCCTATATTGTGGAAGAATTGGAGAGAGAATAGAAAGATCATAGAGATAAGTCAATAATATGAAAGACTTAACAGAAAACAAATGTCAGAAATTCAAAATTTAGGAAGACAGAACAAAGTAATAAAGTATTTAAAGGTTATTTTCAGGACAGTATCAAAAGGTCAGAATAGAATATGAAATTGAATCTGGCCTAGAAATCAACCTGGAAATAGAGAAGTGTACAGGCCATGAAAGCAAACAGAAAAGGCCAACATTTTCAATCCTCACATGTGATGAATCTGAAGTATATCCGGCTTCTTATAGTACTGATTCTAATATTAAAATCCTCTCTTGGAGTGTCCCTAATTACCTTAGAGATTTATACTCTCTTTATAATTGTGACTTTTACTACAACTATATTCAGCAGAAAAATGAAAGTGTGAATAGAAAGGTTAGGGATAATTCAAGCTCTGCAAAGCAAAAAAAAATGTCAACAGGTTTTATCCACATATTAAGAAAGTATAAAACACAAAAAAAGAAGCTTACAAGAAGTAGAAATCTGGACAAACAACTAGGGAGGATTATAAGAATATTCCTCAGGCATGTGGGGATGAAATTGGGAAGGTCAAAGTGGAACTAAAGTTGCAGCTAGCAAGGGATATGGAGGGTAACAAGAAGGCTTCTACAAGTTTGTCAGCAACAAAAGGAAGATCAGGGAAAGTGTGGGTCCCTTAGTAAATGGGGGAGGCAACCTAATGACAGATAATATGGAAAAGGCTGAAGTACTAAGTGCCTTTTTTACATCAGTCTTCACAGGCAACTTCAGCTCCCAGACTACTGCACCTGGCAGCATAGTTTGGGGAGGAGGTGAGCAGCCAACAGTGGCAAAAGAACAGGTTAGGGGCTATTTAGAAAAGTTGGATGTGTACAAGTCCACTGCAATGAATGCAATGCACTCAAGGGTGCTGAGGGCATTGACCAATGTAATTGCAAAGCTAATATTATCTTTGAAAATTCATGGCAATTGGGAGAGGTCCTGGATTATTGGAAAAGTGCAAAGAAAGGGCCCATCTTGAAGAAAGGAAAGAAAGAGGATCTTAAAAACTACAGACAGATCAGCCTTACCACAATCCCTGGAAAAATCAAGGAGCAGGTGCTCAAGGAATTGATTTCTAAGCACATGAAGAAGGATATATTGATTAGGATCAGTCAGCATGGATTCAGCAACAGCAAGTCACGTCTCACCAACCTGATTGCCTTCTATGATGGATAGGCTAACTCTGTGGATGGGGGAAAGCAGTGGACATGATATACTTTGAGAAAGTTCAGAAAGACTTTTGATATGGCCTCCCACAACATTCTTGGAAACTAGCTAAGGAAGTCCAGGTTGTAAGGTGGATAGAAAAATGGCTGGATCGTTAAGTTCAAAGGATAGTAATCAATGGCTTGATGTCTAGGTGGCAGCCAGTATCAAGTGTTCTGTCCCAGGTGTTGGTCCTCAGGTTAGTTTTGTTCAATATTTTCATCAGCAGTCTGGAAGATGAAATGGAGTGCACCCTCAGCAAGTTTGCAAATGACACCCAGCTGGGAGAAGTAGTAGATAAATTGGAGGGTAGGGCTAGGATTCAGGGAGATCTTGACAAATTGGAGGATTCAGCCAAAAGAAATCTCATGAGGTTCAATAAGGATAAGTGCATAACAGAGTAAAAAAAAAAAGGAAAGTTTTGAGCAACTGTAAGTACAGGTGATGCTAATCCTTACTTCTGGTCCTATGTGAAAAAAATTACATGTCAAGCTTTAATTGCTTTAAGTTAGTACCTTCCCTGATGGATAGTCACTTGTTCCAAGTGTCTGGGGCTGCTTCTAAATGTAACTTCTGTACATATGAGGCTAACCTTGAAATGAGAAAAATGTCAGCAAATGTGAATCTACATCTAAACTACTATATAGAGGTATATGATGGCAAGTGCAGCAAGAATCTGATCATTGTACCTTGTACTCATTAATTCATGGGAGCTGACTTAGGCCATAATGGGTTGTACTCACCAGTTTAATCCAGTCAAAAGAGCACAGGGCATGTAGTGCTCCTTTAATTTTTTCATACCACGCTATGCCCCAAAGTTTGATCTACCTTTTTTTCCCCCTCTTTTCACTCTCACATGTTCCCCTGAGAAGGGACTATGACTTGAATACAAGTAATTCAAAAGACTCATCTACAAAACACAAACAGGTATTTAAAGGTAACTAGAAATAGTAGTGATATGTAATTATTTTTATTTTCTGGAGCTGGTGACTCTAGTAAATACAGTGTGCCAAATGTATTCTGGTCTTTATAAAGTATATGTAAAATGTTTTCTTGTTGAACAACCAAACCTACTCAACATGTTCATTTTTTATCCAGCATCAAAAATATTGAGAGTATGCAGATGTGCTAGGCACAGTTAGTTTCATACCTGCACATTCTAGACAGGATTGTAGGACATGCCTTTCCAGCCTATTAGATGGCACCTATTAGAGTGCAATGAAGAGTTCATCATTCTGGAAATGAAATCTTACATCCAAATGCACAACTTTATCTAAGATTAAAATATACAAAATGGTTGCATAGGAGAATGTTGATAATCCACGTCCCTTATAATTAGCATTAGAATAAGTGTTGTTCTCTCTGCCTTTCTAAGGAAATATTTATCTAATAAATATAATTAAAGAGATGTGAAATAGCAGCAAGCCAGACTGTAGGAATGCATACTAATAAAGATCAGTTACAGAAAATATCCCAGTGTTTTTACAATATGATTTTACATTTTGAAGTATTATAAACAAAGAATTCCAACCACAATCATGGAAATAAATTTAAAATGTATTGTTTATAAAGCATCATATTAACTTCATATTGATTATTCACAGTCACTAATTCATGACAATGAATTTCTATTTAGTTTTCTGCTTGTGATGTGAGGCAGACAAACCTTGGTTGAACTGAAGTCAGTTGCAAGACTACCATTGATTGCATTAAATTCAGGATTCTTTTATTTTTATTGTGAATTGGTGAGGTTATACTTTGTACATACTAGGTGCATTTACACATGCTATTACTGCGCATGAATAAAATGCAGAGCTTATTGCTTTGGAGTTTATACTCCTAGATGTACCACTTAAACATGTGCCTGGGAGCAATTAACTCCAGAGCAATGATAGTACTTGTATTTGTATTTACAGTCTATCCTGCTGCAAAATAAATTAGTTTACTCCAGCCTAATAGGGGTGCCTATGTAGACACCAAGACAGTTACTGCGCAGCTAATAAGTCTACCATGCAGTAAATGTCTTGTGTAGATGTGCCCACTTCATATTAAGTCATAGAAGTTCAGAATGTGGAGCAGAGCAAATGTTTTCTCTGACTCTCTTTTGCTATACAATTAAACACACACACCCACTGCATGCAGAAGCTAAGAGCACATACTTCTGGGAGCATACCAATAGCTTTTATGCATATGCAAATATAAGTAAAAATTCTTGAGTACAGCTGGCATTTTTAACTTCTACGCTTTTGAAATGATCCCTTGTTCAGCCTTCTACTCTCTGTTTGGCATTGAAAGTAACTGGACAGCAATCACTATGCTTTATTTTCATTTGGTACCTCTGGTTTCTTAAAATTTAAAGGGCAAACTGTTTTGTCACTATGAATTATTTTGTAATGAAAGGAGAGCATGGTCAAGAAAACAGCTCAGCATTTCCATGTCACACCTACCCCCAATAACCTGTGATAATTTTACAACATTCTACGATCAGAAATTTGGAAGTGATTGTTTTAGATGCACTAAGCAAAAAAGTGGAATTAAATACGATTGCTATTAGTTACAAGCTATATGGCAGTTAGGAGACCTGGTCTAGTATTTAGGCCAATAGATGCATAGTTGGGTAAATAGCTTTGGTCATAACAATCAGTATGTAATGTATTGGAAAAATCTGAATAAAAAGAAAAATTAAACAAAAAGAAACAAAAGAAAGACCTCCATTTTTACAGCTGCTAAATTGCATAGGACAAATGGCATAGGACAGAGTATTCTGCATGACTGAATTCAGCTGTGCCTAGATTTCCTCATTATCCTAGCTGGTCACCAATACCCACTTGGCTGCATATTAGAAGAATGGTTTCATCTGAAATGTGCTACAAATATATAGAACATGAATAGTAGATTGCTACTGAAGAAGCTGATGTTGGCAAAAAGTAAAGTATTATTAATAATCAGTTTGTGGCATACTTGCCCTGTGTGAAGAAATAGACTGGAACTATTTAAGCAGTGACTGGTAATTTATGAGATGGTAGCAGGGAGGACAATTTACGTAGCTGTGGTTATTATGCTGTTAAATCCTATCCATTCTGGCACTATATTATTAGAGCCTGGCATCCTAGAGTACCATCTGGTGGTTAGCTTTAATTAGAGTGATTTGCGCAGTGGTGTGATGACCTATAAACTTTGGAAATGTTTCCGTATGTTGAAAAATAGATTCAAATTTAGTCCCACCTCTAAGCAGCCTGTGGCACTTACACAGTTTTTAGGCCTCAGAGTTGCTAAATGCAATTCTGTTTCACCCTCCTCAACAGCTGAAAACAGCTATGTTGCCTAGGCTTGTTTTATGACTTAAATCTGACTTGAAAAGTTCCCGAGACAACCAGCCTTGGGCCACTGACCATACTTAGAATGCAGCCAGAATGGCTGCCTAGGCATCTCAATCCTCCCTAAGCTCTGTGGCCAGAGGGCCCATCCCTGGCACAGCCTGAGGGTTGTGCTGGTGGGCAGAAGGGTGTGACTTCAAGACTGATTATGCCCCCTAGCCTCTTCCCCCCCTTTTAAGACATAAGGGACCTCTTGGACTGCCTTAGGTATCCCCCCGCCCAATCCATGCCTAGCTCAAATGGGCATCTGAGCCCACCTGAGCAGTGGCAGGGCTCCAGAGTGCAAAGATGTAGGGCTTGACATGGCATGCAGAAAACTTTTTGAAGTTTTGGCATGCCACTTCAAGTCCCCAATTCTGGCCCAGGCTTCAGTATGAGCCCTGGGAGTGTCCATGAGGACCAGTGGTTCATTCTGGCCAAAATCCTATTTTTACTTTAACTTTGGGGCAGCTGAAACCCCTTGAGCCCGACCACAGAATGAGAAGGCAGGACACTTTGCTTGCTTGGTGGCTTTGGGGCTGGTCATTGGGCTCACAGAGCAAAGGTTGTATTCAAGGCTCCTTGTGGCCTTTGCTGTCTGCCCTTCCTTGTGGCAGCAAAATATATATATATTTTTTCTATTTTGGGGTTGATGTGACCATTCAAACTATCCAAACAAGAGGAGCTTGAAAGAAGAGTCAGTCCAGCCAACCTGTTAGTTGTGATACAATTCTGTCTAGGAAGCCCATAAACTGCATGTAAGTCCCTGTTTCCTTAGACAAGAAAAAGCCACTCTGGGTGCATCTACACATGTGTTCCATAGCAAAGTGTCACAGTCTACACGTATGCTCATATTAAGGCACAGTAAACTAGTTAACTCTGCCATAAGTACTATTAGGGACAGTACTATCTTACAGTGGAGTAATTTACTGTGCTGAAATGCATGTATAGATGCTGACTGTGAGCATACATTGTCTACGGTCAGGCCAGCCAGCCAGGTGCCTGCTCCACCCTGGCTTAAATTGCTGTTGTCCCAGGCATATGTGTAGATGTTGTGCCCAAAAGCAGTTTATTTTGGCATAAACTGCTCTAGAGATCATTGCATTCCATTAATTGCACATATAGATATACTCACTAAGCTAAAAAATGTATGGAAGGCTGGAATAGGGAAGACTGCCAAGAGAATTTTCCCGGGAAGAGGGAGATGGGGGTCAAACTTCTCAGGCAGACTTTGACCAAGAATTAAGTCTTGAGAATTAAGTCTCTCATTTCCTGAGAAACTATCAGAACCATTCTGCTATTGGACAAAAGGTGGATGAGTTAACTTCTTCTCAGTTATACATACTGCTTCATGAAGACTGCTACCCTTGAGTTAAGACTCCTGAGCGATGGACACACCATATAACCGAACAGCTCCTGTTGGTTACCTATAGGTGACTAATACTTAATGCTCAGTGCTCACATGTACTACATAAGGTTGCTTTCTGAGACCAGGTACCACTATTACATTTTTACTGGTATAAGTGATCAGAAACCAGCCTATACCCATAACAGAAAAAACAGTCTCTACCTGTAACAGAACAGAATTTCAGCAGACATAGACTGGCAGGACCTGGTCTAATATTCCCCCCCCCACTAAAGGACAAATGTGTGCTATGATCTAAACCATGCCACTTACCAAAAACTGCATAATTTAGATTGATTCTACCTTGGGTTTTTTAAATGTCTGTACCTAGCCTGAGAGAATTAAATAGCTATGCACTTTCTGGGCTTTCCTGAATCAGGGTACATATTTGAAGGGAATCAGTTGTATAGGCTGAGATATCTAATGGACATCCATTAGATCTCTATGTATAAATATTACATTTAGCTTGACCTAGCTAGAATTCATGGGGTTTAAATCAGGTCAAATGGCTGCTCTAATATAAGCTAGTTCACCTGAGAAGGTGAATTAAATTACATGGGAAAAAGTTCGACTTGATCCAGTTAACATCTATATGCATTTGGAGCATATCTCTGGGGCTGGGAAAGTCCAACTACTCTCCCCATTCTTGGGCTGTGTTCTTCCTACCCTACCTCCTTGACCCTACCCCCAAACTCCCCACCCCTGCATGGACAACCCCTCAGACCCATCAAAACCCCCTGCAGATCTGCTAGGCTCCCAATCCCTCTTCTCCTTTCCCCCACCCTGACTCACTTACACTGGGCTTCCCATGCAGCACCAGTGAATGCCTGTATGTTGTTCCCAGTCTACCATCACACAGCTTACAGTAAATCCATTATAGACAACAAACATTTGTATAAACCCATTAACTTTAGTATAATCAGCCTTTATGCCATGGCAAACAAGGAGCATACAGCTCTGCAGTAGTGTAACATGGTACAGAATTGCCCTGGAAAAAATCAAAAGGAAGCACAAGTATTATATGTTGGAATTGTCCCAGGTAGCATTTTGCTTTGGGCAATCATTCTTTGCTGGTATAAGATGTGTCTGTGTCCACACTAGAAAGGTTTACCAGTGTCCTGGTATATTGGCAAATCTCTTCCAGTACAGACAAGGCCAAGTTGCTTGAATTCTGTAGAATATTTTATATTATTATTAATGACCTTATATACAATCAGTAAAATGAGGAAATGAGTCAGTGACTAAAATGGGTAGCAAATTATCAATGCTTCAATAGTGCTTCATGGAAAGCATGGTCCTTGTCTACTTCAGCTGTTATATAATTATACAGTCCTTCACAACAAATGTCTAATTATATAAGAACCAGATTTTTACATTTCTTCCCACTCTGTTATATTATTACACCCGTACATCAGAAGCGTGCACTGAAGATGAATCAAGATGATCAGAACAGGCATCCTACTAGATTGACTTATTAGAACACTACTTCATTTGACTGAGGCCCCAGAGGATATATATCTCAAAGGTAACGATATCCAGAATAAGGAGGCTGCCAAATAAAGATTGCATTTATCTAGAGAACAAAAGACATTTTATGCCTGATTGCTCCTCAGAGGGTATTTTCATCTCTGAGTCTTTGACATATTGGAAATAATGATAAAAAGCTGGAAATAATTATGAAATATCTAGATTTTTTTCAAAAATAGAATAGCTATTTTTAGTTTTATAATTATTTTACAATCTCAGTAGAAAACTACTGCAAATCATGCCACTTATAGCAAGTCTGTTAATATAATAGGAAAGGAATAAAAGAAGGCATAAAAGCTTGTACTTTGTGAGGCAAAAACTGAGTAAAACAGTTTAACAGTCCTCTGACATTTACAACACAGGAATTTTTAAAAGAAAAATCCCTTTATTTCATGATAAATCTACTGATATATTTTATATATGTTTTTCTATGTTCACTGTTAGGGGCTTTTGCATGAATTGTACTTAATATGTATAGTGCATATACATATATATTACTTTATAATTAGACTTATATAGCATATGTGCTATGCATACATTTATCCTTGTATAATTAGATGAATGAAGAGTTTGGTGGTACAGGAACATTGCTACTTTCTGATGTTGGCCAATAAGTAGGTTTGTTATGTTTATATTTAGACGCATTTGTATCCTGTGATCCAATGTAGCAATTATTATGGATCGATATAGCAGAATGAGTATGGATATTTAGACCCTGCCGATGGATCATCCAATCAGCATCACCCATGCCACATCTGTGCTCTTTTCTGGCCTTTAACTCAACTAGGAGTCTTTTGGGATACTAGTGGTAGAAATAAGTACGTGGAAAAAATCTTCACTGGTTCTTGATTGACTTGCACTGGCTGTATAAAGTTGAATCAACTGATGCTTTGAATGTTGTCTAGACTACAATGGGAGTAAGTGGTAGATTTCTTTAATCGAAGAAGTTGTCAACAACATCTCTGGGGCATACTGTGGAGGAAGCACAATTCCACTTCAAGATTCCTGGCATACAGGGAGAGCATGCATGTTATAGCCCTGTTAGGAATGACTGAAACAACTTTCCCCTTAAGAGCCAGCCAGAAAAAGCATTTTCTTTATCATTCTGTGCTTTATCATTCTGTGAAACATTTAAAAAAATCAAGGTGGGTAGCAAACATGGTTGTTGGGGTTTTTTTCAATGCAAAATAAGTTACCCTTCTATTTGAGCATCCAGCAGTGCATGAGACAGTCTGCCAACAGGATGCCATGCAAAGTTTGGATCATTAGTTGAACTCAGTGTGGGTAGTGGAGATACCAGACATAAAATGGGGTGCAAGACTATCAGCTACAGCTGCTGACTAAGACCTTGCCACTGCCACTAACCTGGCTACAGAACCTGGTTGCTATGTTTCTGGTTGGAATGCCAATATTATTATTGTTTAATAGCAGAACACAAGGCTAAATCATGAGAACACCTTCTGTATCTGTTGGTGAAAAATATAATAGCAAGGGGAGTCTTCTGAGGATTTGGTTTTATATTCAATCCAGTCATTTTTATTAGATACTCAATTTTAAAGTCAGTGAACTTTTCACACATCCTTTTATTTTATTTTTCTCTGATACAGCCTCCCACAAAATAACAAATTGGCAAGTAGGGCTTAAATATAATCCCTGCTAGAAATATTTGAAATGTATATGGACTTGGAATGGTAAAGAAATAAAGAAAACAGAAAGCTGATAGTAGAAACCAGCAAACAGTCCAAAAGCACTGTTAACAATTATTGAAGAGGACATTATCAGATTTGCCAGGTCCCAAATTACAGGCCTTTTCTTTTAGGAAGAAAAATGATAAATTTGCTCCATATATTGGAAAATTCACATCTTTCCAAAATTAAATGCAATAGTGATAATATTTCAGCTGTGAGGCTGGGAAATCTGCCAATAACCCACACAACATTGGATTTGTTGTGTTCGTAAATATGAGTGTGTATGCAAGGTACCCTCCTTCTCTACTCTGGTGCCGGATGCTTACTAGCTGGCTCTGCTATGAAATATGAAAGGACACTACACTGAGTCGAGACAGGAGGAGGGTAATTACCAAAGGTCGCCTACTTGTATTTCACAGTTTGGATACATACTAGCTATAACTGCAGTCCTTATTTTCAAAGAAGCAATGGGAATGCCATTTCATTGCGTCCCCTGGGCAATCTGAAGTACGAGGGGCTTTGTATGAAGCAGGGAATTGGAGGATGGACTGTATTTCCCTGAGGCAAAATTCATTTCTGAACTCAACCTACAACTCCCAAAAGCAGGTCCAGCTCCAAAGCATTCCCAATGGGTGGCTGTTCCTGAAATGTGTGATTTTGGGGATAGGGTCCACACCTAAGGACAAGCTAGTGATCCAGGCTGACTTGGATAAACTAAGTAACTGGGTGGATACAGACCTGGTGACGTTCAATACCGATAAACGTAAGGTACTCCACCTCGGGGGGGAAAAAACCCACAATATACTTATAGGTTCAGCAGTGCTAAGTTTGCTAGCATCACTGCTGAAAGAGAATTGGGGGTCATGATTGACCACAAGATGAACATAAACCACCAATGCAATGTCACAGCTGGTAAAGTGAACAAAACTCTGGCTTGGATCCATAGATGTTTCTCAAATAAATCTCAGGATGTCATCCTCCTGCTGTACTTGGCCCTGGTGAGGCTGCATCTGGAGTACTGCATCCAGTTCTGGGCTCCGCAATTCAAGAAGGATGTCAAGAAGCTTGAGAGAGTCCAGAGGACAGCCACGTGCGTGATCGGAGGGCAAGAGAACAGGCCTTATAAAGAGAGGCTGAGAGCCATGGGACGCTTCAGCCTAGAAAAGCACAGTCTCAGGGGGGATACGGTGGCCGTTTATAAGTACATAAGGGGTGTACATCAGGATCTGGGAGAACCCCAGGGCACCAGAGCACCCGAAGGAAAAACAAGGACCAACGGTAATAAACACCATATCCTCCAAGACCATTTTAGGCTACACATAAGAAAAAAATTCTTTACTGTCTGAACACCTAAGACCTGGAATAGACTCCCTCCAGAAGTGGTGCAGGCACCTACTCTGGACTCATTCAATAAATGCTTGGATGCTTATCTTGCTGGGATTCTTTGATCCTAGCTGACTTCCTGCCCCTTGGGCAGGGGACTGGACTTGATGATCTTCGAGGTCCCCTTCAGCCCTAATGTCTATGAAATCTATGAAATTGTCTCTTCACTGGGTAATCAGAGATAGCAACTGCCAATTACAGTAGTATATCTATCTTTAATGGATAAATGTGCACCTTTGGTACTGAGCACATTTTCATTCACTATGATAAACAGTTGTCCAAGTCAGAATTCAGCATCCTTCATAAATAGCCAAATGATTGTTACCAATCTTGATTCCAACATCCACTTGATTGCTGTCACTGGAAAGGCATGTATTGTGTGTTGATCTCATTTATTTGACAGGAACATTATATTTCAAGGACACTGACTGCTAGCTCTTTGCTTCTGCTTGCCACCTCTGTTTCCCTCCTTATCTGCTGGGGCCATAGTAGGGACAGCCCATAAATCCCAAAAGATAGAGAAAAACAGCAACTACTGTTTTTTATGTAGGAGAGTGCTTAAAATGTGAGCAATGTCTTCTAGACTCCTGATAAAGAACTGAGTAAGACATCTGAGTGCAAAGAATGTGTTACAGAAATATTGTGACTTGTCTTCCTATTTGGAGAAAAGTGGTGTATAACAGTATAGCACAGTATATGTGTATACGATTATTGCTGTTGTGATCTGAATGGCATATCAATCAATACTCCTGTCTCTTACTCTATCTTCCTCTCTATCTTATCATTTCTTGTAATCCCAATTTTCTATCTGGTGTTAAATCATATCTAATTAGAAGATTTTACTATTCCTCTTGATACCATTAAATAACTTGCAATAGAATTTGAAATGACAATGATAAGAGTTTGTTCTAGTTACAGTTCTGTCAATGTCTTTGAAAAGAGTGGATAATTGTTAATGTTTGCATGTATTAGTTGTTTTAAGATTGTGTTATTTACATTAATCGACTTCAAGCCTGAATTAATATTTGGGTGAAGTTTCTTTTACAATCAGGCTCAGTTTGTAATTAAGAAGGAAAAAATATTCAGCATTATTTTATTCTTGTTGTACTTATATGTAGACTTTTAAAATTTTGGAATGAAACAGGGATGCTTCTAATTACAAGATTTCTAGGAACCTGTAGATTAATGTTAAACCACTTCTGATATATTTGCTATTTACACATGTAAAAACTGTATAATAGAAAAGGAATGTAACTTGCTCAAGGTCACTCAGTAGAGTTGTAGCTGAGTGGGAAATCAAACTCTGTTGGAGTTCTGGTCTAATACTCTACCAGGCCACACTCCTGCTATTTGTAACTTTTGTTGTGCCGCAGAATCATAGTATCATAGTATCATAGTGCCTAGGGTCAGAAGGGGCCTAGAGCAGGCCATCTAGTCTGACCCCCCGCCAATTGGCAGGAAACGAGTGCCAGGGTCACAG
>JAGPOW010001296.1:66887119-66945535 GCA_030014935.1 Caiman crocodilus
TGGACCCTCTCAAGGCCGTCCACATCCCTCTTGAAGTGCGGCGCCCAGAACTGGACACAGTACTCCATCTGCGGCCTGACCAGCGCCGCATAAAGGGGGTGCATAATCAGTGAGACAGAGACTTATCAGGACCCTTCCAGCTGGAACATCAACTGAATTGTTAACTATAACGTCTTTGTTGGAGATGCACAAGCCAAAGAAAATCCAGCTTTGCTTTCAAGATGAGTTTGAAAGAGTGGTACGTGGCAGTAGAAGTGGGACGTGGGAAGGGGGAGGCAGAGAGAAAGTGAGTGACATTGTTTTTATATTTAAACTGAGAAGATGTAATATGGAAATTTCTGAGAAACAGTAAACATGAAAACCCCTGGTGCTTTTTTTACACAGTCACTAAGCAGGACCAAGCCACTCTTCAAGTCTTGTAATGGTTTCAGTCTGATGGCATTTCAGCATATCCTCAGGCTGTTTCTCTCCACGGAAGATAAATGAAAGCAAGATAAAATACTAAGGGTCAGTTTCCAATAAAAATCAGAACAGTTTATTTCTAATAGTACCTTAAGATATTAAAGCAAAATGAATTGTAAACAAATGGTTTACCTTTAACAAAGCACAGGAACAGTTTTCTTGACAAATTTAGCTCTTAGGAATTGTTCATAGAAAATGTACAGAATTTTTAATTAGTATTGTTCACTATGTATTAATGTTCACTATTGTGTGCACAGCATAAGAGCAATCTTATAATTGAACAAATGATACCAGCTATTCAATCATCTGTTCAATTAATATTCAATAGTCAACGTGAAAATTAATCTCTGATTGAAAAGGGTTTGCATTTAAAGAATAATTATACAAAACAAAAACATTTGTAGGAATCAGGATTGGTTTGAAAATCATGCATAAATAGACAAGTCTTGTTTAGTGGATGGTGTACTAAAAAGAAAAATTATTTATTGACCTCTAGCAGACAAGAACTGGATTTAGTCCCACCCCTCTCCTGTACTTATGTGTTCATGAACAATTGTGCAATCCTTCATACATATTTTACACCAAAGAATATAGGAGCTGTAAATGAAATTTGTTCTGTGATTGAATTTAATTTGTTTGGGCCATGAACTGTACAGGTTTCCCTTGATTTAACTGTACATGCATTCCCAGAGAGTGGTGCATAAATTGAATTTGCATAAAGCAAACCCACTTTACAATGTAACAAATAGGGATAGGTTCCCATGGCAGTGAGGAAGGGAGTGAGGCTGGGACTAGGGAAGGGGAGGGGGAAGGGGTGCTGCTTCCAGGGCTGCACAAGGTAGGAAAACAGAGTGAACAGAATGGCATTTACCCCAGCCCCAGCTGCAGCAGCCCTAGGAGCAGCCAGCACCCACTGCCTGCAGCCACTGAGCTGCACCATGCTCCACATGTCCCCACTCACCTCTTCTCCTGTGCCATGCCTTAGTGCAGGTGGTGTCAGTTGGTCCCAGGGCTGCTGTAGCTGGGACAGGGATGAGTAGAGCCATGGCCCTTTCCCCTCCCCACACAGATTTACTTGCTTGGGTGGGGGTGGGGGGGAGGGAGCATATATGCTGATCACATAAGAGCAAATTTACCTCTCATATAACAAATTATGGGTCTCAATATGCTCATTGCATAAGAGTGAATTTGCATATAAAAAACCCACATAAACCAAGGGAAACCTGTATAGTAAAACTGTGAACAGGAAAAGAAGCAATAATACCACCATCCTTCTTAATTCATAGTCAGTGTATTTGCAATGTGCAAGGCCATTCACAAATAACAACCCCTCAGCTCTGTCATGACATTTTCTTTCTGCCCTTCACTCAGGTTGCAAAATTAGTCAATTTAGTCTCTTTTTCATACTATGTGGGCACAGATACAGAAGATGTTTTACTGTACAGTAGCATAGTTTACTGCCCAGTAAGCATGCATGTCTACATGTGTGCATGCTCATTGTGCAGTAAATTATGCTACTTGCGAGCAAATATGTTACCTGCAAATGCAAGTAGCAAATTTACCTGTGACTATTCTGCAGTAATGCATATGTAGACACCATCCAGGAGCAAATTTGCTCCCAGTCAGCCCTGCCACTAGGGGGCCAGCCTGAGGCTAGTCCAAGGGCCTGTCCCAGGTCTGGGCCAGCTCTATGCCTGAACCAGCATCAGACCTTTAAAAGCCTGCAGGCATTATCAGCCCTGGGGCACATTCAGGCACCATGAGGCCCTTCCAGGACCTTGTGACCCTCTGTGCAGGCTGCAGGCTAGGTGCACCAGCCTGCCTGCACCCTGGCACCACTGTCTGGCACTGCAGTGGTGTACAGCTGCCATGCTTTATAGTTTCATAGTAGCTAGGATCAGGAGGGACCTGAACAGATCATCTAGCCTGACCCCCTGCTATAGGCAGGAATGAATGCTAGGTTCACAAGACCCAAGACAGGTGATCTTCCAACCTTCTCTTGAATTGACCACTTCCCTGGGAAGTTGGTTCCAGATTTTGGCCACCCTGTTAACTATTGCCTTCTGATCTCTAACCTAAACCAATTCTCCATCAGCTTATTAGCATTGTTCCTTGTTACCCCATGTGGTGCTGGTGAGAAAAGGGCTCTGCTACATGGTCCAAGCCTCCCTGCTCCAGGCTTCTACCAGGCCTGCCAGCAGCCAGGCACTGGCCAGCACCAAGATGCATGCAGTTCCTGGCCATCAAGACTAGCCCACCCCCAGCAGCCTGCCCTGAGCCTGCAGGTGCTGTGGGCCATTGCGTCACCACATGACTGCCATTCCCACCTGCACTAGGTGCTAAAGGCAGATGCCCAGGTCCAGCAGCACAGGGACAGCTATGGGGAGGCTCAGAGAGCCAGTGCAGGAGCCCTGATGGCTTCATCCTCTCTGATGCCAGTGCCAGGGCTCTACCCGGGGCCCTAACTGCTGCATGGAGAAGACTACTGACCTTGTGGCACTGTGGGGTGAAATGGAGGGGCAGCACCAGTTCATGTGGGTTGGGGGCTTCAATAGCCAGGTGTATGAGGAGTTGTCAGGCTGGATGTGGGAACACAGACATGACTGGTCAGCATGGCAGTGCTGCATAAAGGTCAAGGTCTTGCAGGCACAGTGGGTTTCTGTCTCCAACCATGACCATTGGTCAGGGAATGCCCTTTATGCAACATCTGACAGAGGTCCTTGTGGTATCCAGGCCACATTCTTGCTGTCTTGAGTAGCATGGGCAGCCTGCCCAAGCTCCCACTCTGTCCTGACACCCAAAGTGATATGTCACTGGGGGAGGGCCCCTTAGGGGCCAGCAGCCTGTTCCACTGAACGCCTTACCTATTGCCTCCAAAAGCAGTTTGGGGAGCCTGGGCCAGTGCCTGACCCAACAGCTCTGTAGCCTCAGCCACAGCTACAAGGCACTGCCAGCTATGAGCAGCACCACCTCTCATCAAACAGCAGTATTTGGGCACTCAGATGCCCAAATACTGCTGCCCACTGTCCAGAAGGTCCACCTGGAGCCACATGCCATTGCCACCATCCAGAACCAAGTGGAGTCACTGGCCACAACAGCCCCAGCTACATGGTAAGCCCTGCAAGGGGGAAAGGGCCCTCTCCACCCTGGCCCTTGCTTCTGCCCCTGCCTTCCTCCCTGCTCACCCTGGTTTCACCCCTCAAAACACGCAGTGAGGTGGGAGGTGGGATACAGTGACTAAATTTATTGAGCAACCTATGCCTCCACAGCTAGTCCTCCAGGTGGTAGCAGAGGTTATGAGGCAACCTAGGCTTGCATTCCACACCATCAAAGCTCAGGGTCCCATCCCATGTGTGCAGCTGTGCCCAGGGCACAATGGCAATCAGAAGCAGCAGATTGCAGTGGATTGGGCACCCCTCAGTCCAAATAAACAGATCCTTGCACAGTGCCCGCAACATGCACAGAAGGGCACATTCAGGGTGCAGTGCCAGGGTGGAGAGGGCTGGCCCCAGATAGGCCCCTGTTGGGTGAGTGAGGGCATGGGCAGCTCCTTGTCCCACTCATCCAGAAGTCCCATGACCCGCAAGCCCAGGCATCGTGGTCATGGCAGCAGCACAGGAGAATGACTGGCCTGCAGAAGAAGTGGAGAAGCAGGGTCTGGAGCTATGGCAGCAGGTGCTGCCAGAAATGTGTCCTGCCCTGCCATGGGAATTGGGCAGGGGAGGCAGGCTGCCTGCAGCTAGCACCCAGCAGCCCACCTGCCCCTGGGGAGCCAGCCACCCAGCATCAGGCCCTTTCCCTAGGTCTGGGTGGAGATCCAGTACTGCCTCCACCACCTGGAAAGGAGCCCCTTTCCAGGCTCCTGTCTCATGTCCTCTGCCACCCTACCTAGGCCCAAACTTACCACTGACCCTGGCTTCAGGCAGGTACAGAACCAGAGCTGCCTGCAGCAGGGCCAGGACCACACCTGTTGGCCATGGAAAATGTCTGCTGAGTTGCCCACACTGGTGGACCACTGTTGTCACCCTGGGCAAACCCCTTAGATGCCAGACTCATCATATCAGGCACACCCAAGCTCTGTCTCCAGTCTCTGCCCCCTAAGCACCCTCACCCCATGACCCCCTACCCTGGGGCAACATGCACACAACTTTTTAGGTAGTTTTCAAAGGGAAGAGGGTGTATTTTGTTGATGGGTGGAGTGGGTGGTGGAGGGGTTCTGTTGTTGTGGGGGAAAAGGGAGTGGGGAGGAGGCTCTGTTTGTTGGGGAGAGTGGATTCTGTTTGATGGAGGAGAATAAATACTGTTCTTCTTTGATGTGTCTTCAGTGAGTGTGGTGCTTCTGATGGGGAGGTGGGGAGGTCCATGAGTGGCCTACAGTGGGTAGTACAGGAGAAGGTGATCAGCCAGCACTTCTCACACTAGTGCCCTGGCCCCCACTGGTGGGTATGCAGCTCACCCACATCCTTAGCAGGGGAGGTCCACCACTGTTGCTGCTGCTGCAGCTTATACTCCTGCTGCTAAGTATCCTTCACCTGTCATGCTTCCTTTACCCAGGCCTCATGAAACAGGTCTCCCTGGTCCTCACAAATATTATGCAGCACACAGACTATGATAATGTCCCAGGGGATGTTGTGTTGCCCTCAGTGAACTTGAGAGGGCAGCAAGGCTGCCTCAGTGTCCTTTGTGGTGGCTGAAGGTGAACTTCACCAGGTTGCGTGCTTGGCCCAGGTACCAGTTAAATGGGCTTGGCAGGGGTCTAGTTGGTAAGTTCCATGACCCAAGGAAGGAGTAAGTAGGTGGGATCCCTGATAAGGAGGGACAGGACCAACATGGCACCCAGCTGCAGGTCTGGCACCCCTAGCACAAAGCAGTAGGTTTGTGCAGATAGGGAAATATTCTATTTGGATTAAGATTAAGCCAATTCATAGGACAGAGATTTGATTTAGAAATTTGAATTGCTGTCCTGAATTGATTCGGCCAAATTGGCTTTGGAAGATTCAGTGCTGACTCTGAGAGATTCAAGGATTTGGCCATAGATTATAATGGGGAATCACTGAAATACCTATAACTTTGTCATTGTTTCGCTGATTTAGATAAAAATTGCAGGGACAGTAGCCTCTTTTGAGGGCATGAAGTATGCCATGTTTCAAGGAGATAGGTTTAGGGGTTTCTGGGAAACTGCACTTCAAACTGCCAGAAGCTAAATTTGTGTTGTGTGTCTGTTAAGACAGAGTTGGATGAAAATAACAGGGATGGTAGCCTCTTTTGAGGGTATGAGGCCTGCTAAGTTTCAAGGAGACAGGTGCAGGTGTTTCACTGCCAGGGAAAACACAGCTTTCTTTTTAAAAAGTGTGGGGACCCCTCCCCCAAGAACAAATATAAATTGAAAGAAATGGATTGGATAGGGTTAAGTAGAGGAATTCTAGTTAGTAAGATAAATCTAATCCTTTCCAAGAACAGAAAGTAGCAGGAGTCTTACTAGGTAGCAAGCCAAGCCTGTCAAGTACCTTTCAGACACTGTTACTCAGGCAGAAACAGCTCATAAAAGGCATAGAAAACCTGCAGACAAAGGCTTATATGCCATTTCTACATCTCTCCCCAAGAGCAGGGATGGAAGGGGACTCAGGGAAAGATCACAGTCACTGGTCAGCTACCGATGTCAATCTTCACCCCTGCTCCATCTCCCCCTTCTCAGTTTCTGTTCCCATGAAAGACTGCCTTCTGAAGCTCCAAATCTTTTCTGAATCTTTTCCAAATTGATTCAGAGACTCTGAATCCATTCAGAGTTTTTTCTTCTCCCAATTCATTTTGGATTTGGTGTTTCAGTCTCCAAATCAGGCCATATCTTTTCCAAAACAAAGTGGGGACTGAAGCCTCACATATCCCTACAAAGCAGCCACTCTGCACTAGGGCTAGCAGGGAGGAGTTGCAAAAAGTGAGCATTGTGAGGACTGCCTGCTGAGCTGGCGCTCATGTTTGAGGACACCACAGTGGTGAACAACAACTTGAAGCCCAAGGGAGTGAAAGACCCTCCAGCTGCAGTAGGGAAGGTATTTTTACACATATATGCGTCACAATGCTGCGCACTTTGAAAAGCACTCAGCCCTTTGATGCATGTAGTTGTATTAGCGGCAAATGTGTGTCAGTGATGAGAAAATGGTGGTGGTGCGCTTTTGAATTAAAACACTTTGGAGGTGCAGCTGGATCCTTGAGCTCCCTGCATTGGTGGCAGAGGCTCATTGCAGGGCTGCAGGAAGTGGCAGCAGCAAAGCTGTTCCCATGTCCCTGCATGTGGAGATATCCGCCTGAAAGCATTTACACATGAACAATTTACTTGCAAATAAACTGATCTTGGTTCAACTGCATGTGTAGATGCACCCAGTTGCACTTGCTTTCTAGTTCTCATGAACAACCACAATGCCACCATGTTACCGTTTTCCAGCACTTCTGGAAAATTTACGAACTACCACAGAAATGAAATGCAATGATGTAATTTCTGTTTATATTAAAGTGTGAATGATTATTAGTTTCTGTTACAAAGTCTCAACTTTTCAGCTATATTCCTTTGGCTTCACAGGCCCCTTCATCAAAGAATAAGAGTGAGACTGCCAATCTAGACATTTTATGATAAGCATGAATAGAACTCAGCTAGCAACTCCAAAATGCAGAGGATGTGTTATTAATGTCCTAATTCCAGACAGATATTTAAAGGTTATAAGGTGCTTTTTAGCAGTCTTTGGCAATCCCTCACAGTTGAGGCTGATTATTTTCCATGATTGTGTTATCTATGGGTCCAAAGATGGCTGGCAAGGCTTATTTGGGATCCACAAACTCTGCTGCAACTCTGGTTTAGCACAGCTAAATCCAAGGTATTTGGTTTTTGGAAATGAAATCTGAAAATGAGTATTTTTTTAACAGAAAAGGAATTGGAGGTGGCATCCTCATTTAAGTACCTTTTAATAAAAGAAGTGAACTAGAATAAACATAAAAAATGTGAGGATTAAGCAAAACAAGCATTTTATCCTTTTATAATAAGACCAGTATAAGGGCAGTACAGTCAACATGAAAGGTTTATAAATTTAAGGTAGAGCCTGTTTTATTGTATGAAGAAGAACTATAGAGTGCTGACTGTACAATTAATTCAAAAATAGAGAAAAATGTTAATTACTTTCTAAGGTATGTTTTATCGCTACCAAATTCTACAACAGGGGAACTCATCCTATCTGAAATGGGGCTGCTTATTGTGAGCACTTTAGCTCAATTAAGAACTCTAAATTACAGGATAAAAATTATCCCTCCCCCCATCAGATACCCTAAGAAGTTTATTTTAGAACCCTCTCCTCTTCCAAATGAACAATTATTTAGCTATTTAAATAGCATTTATATCTTTCTCCAGACAAAGGCACGGGGAATATCCTGACAGTCACTGATCCAATATTCTTCTATATTTAAAACAAGAGATAAATTTAAGAATGAAATATGTCATCAGGCAGACAATATATGGGCAGTAAAATCTTCTCCTTTTTAACATTAATAAAGCACTCTTTTGGCCTGGTTATGTGAAGTACAAAACTATAAACAATGAAAGGCCATTATTAGACTGCCATTTACTTTAATAAGATGTACAGCAATGTCCTGGTGTTTTCTGACTCCGTAAACAGACAGGGTTGGTGTTGGAGGAAGAATGAAATAGATGATTTAAACCATTACTGTGGTTTTGCTCATTCTCCAGCAAAATAAGAAGAAAATGGATCTCTCCATTACTTGAAAAGTTTAAACACTGGGCTAATGAGGGAAAAATAATTGGCTCATTCCTAATAACTTACAGCCTCTTCTATATTCCTTGGATATATTTGCGTTACTTACACAGAATAAGAGCCAAAAATCAAATAAAATATCCCTTTTCTTTTTCTTTTACCATAGCATATTGTTTCACGCTAGCTTTTTTTTGGTACTTTCATATATTATGTTTATTTTAAGTTTGTTTATATTGGTAGAACAAATAAGTTTATTGTATGCTTTTACCAATAGGTATGCATTATATCATTTTATTATATAATATAATTATACTGTTTTAGTATAATTAGTAATTTAGTAAAACTGTAAATAAACTACTATTACTACTAACTAGAGCAAAATCAGATATCAACTCCAAAATGACCAATATTTTTTCTCTTGCCCTGCTGTTCTGAAAACTATGCAAGCTATGCTTCTTATCTTTTCATGTAGGAGAAAGTTATTGGGGACCCCTAGCCTGCCCTCCACAATACAAATATTAATTCAATTCAGTGCTCCTCCACTTACTGTGGTGAAATGCAGCAAAATATGAAGCATATCTGTGTGCCAATTGTTTTGTTTAGATGCTGACATTCTGCCAACTTGCTGAAGATAGAAACCTATTTTGTGAAAATAATTGATCTTGAAAAGGGTCAAGCTGTTCATTACATTTTGATATTATGCTAAATGAGTTTGTTAATGCATCTGTACTGCGTAAACAAACCTTTAAATAAGCTGTTTAGCTTATAAATGGATGCCTTAATGGAGCTCCCCCAACAGGGGTTCCACCACACAAAATCTTTCATTTACACTCTCGGAGCACTTAAATACCACATGGCAACTGCTTTCACTGCTGGTTACAGGACATTATACAATTTTAGTATAATACTATAATTTAGTTTCATGTTTTTATGTTGGCTTTTGTTACTGAAGCTCAAAGCCTCTCAGCTGAAAATGATTGATATTCCTCAAAGCAGAGCTTAAAAAGTTGTGTGCTTTGCTCAGAATGCTGCCACCTGTTTGGATAGGGCTTTAATAATGACCTGCAGTGCATTCTAACATTGTATGGTACAAAAGGGAGAGAAGAGGTGAAATTTCTGTTTGTATGCTTTTACGTCCAAACCACAAGCAATAAAGCAAATATTTAACAGTATATTTCATATCCCTGCTTAACAGGGGAGCTAAATTGATACTCTTGGTAAAATTTGTTACTTCAGTACTATCATATGCGCTTGGTGGTCCTTTATATGTTATACGATATAGCTGGGCTTCCAGTCATAGGAGAGCTCAGGGGTTGCCACAACAGCGAGACCACAGCTGATGCAGTCTCCAGCCTTGAAGGAACTCCAGGCACTCCTACAGCTGGCAGACCATAGCTCCAATCAGCTGATTTGATCTCAGCAGTATTCCTGCCCAGAGCAGGGGGGTTGGACTTGATCTTTGGAGGTCCCTTCCAGTCCTAAATTTCTATGATTCTGATGAGGCTCCCAGCCAAAGGGGCCTCTGGCCATGGGTTCAATTAGTGGTATCATAGGAGGAAGCTACATAGTTATTACACATATTTTGTGGAATAACTGTGTAGCTTATTCCTCTTTTTATCACACCATTAATTGATTCACCATTGGCTGGGTATCCACTTATGATCTGATTAACTGGTTAATTGCACCTTAAGTGTCATGTATAGATGGGGCCGCAGAGTGCTAGCAAAAATGGTTTCTTACGGAGAAGTGTGCATTGCTAAAACTATGGACATGGTGCAGAGCTCTTTTCTGTATAGGTTTGAAAAAGTTAGGAAATGGAAATGGATGGTTGGATATGCAGCTTCTTGGTTCCTTTTTTTATAATGGCTCTAATTGGTATCGTAGGCAATTGTTTTACTTTATGGGAAATTCCACATATATTTTGTTAATATGTGCTCCATGGATCTCCATGGATGGTATTATTTATATTGTGTAATTTAATTAATTTAAAACACTTTAGAGCAAAATATTAGGAACTAAGAATGAAATATAACATAAAATAACTAATCAGTAAAGGATCATTGGTTTTATTATGTATGTTTCCTGTAGGACTCAAGGGAAAGAGATTGCTATTTAAGACATTACTTTTTCAAAGTTCTTCAGCCTAGCTTAATTTGACTCTGACTTCTGGCATTCCTTTCTTTACTTGATTAACCCTGCTACAGCTCTAGTTTTAGCTTTCTTTTGAGATTTTAAATCAATTAAATATTTAACTTCAATGTAATTAGATTTTTTTATGGTACCACTTTCCATTTTTTGTGAAATAAAAAAGCATGCTATTTTCATGTTTGTGAAAAGAAGATAAACATAATCAATATGTTCTACTTTCTGAGTGGTTATAGCACTTGTGCTTTATTATATGTCTAAAAAGTATGGGCTTGACAATTTTATTGCTATTCAAATTATGATATAATAATATAGCTAAAAGGCTGTGAAGATCTTTGTGATTCATAGGAATCATGCTTCATGTTATAATATATCTTTAATATAACCTCTGGGAATATAGACTTGCGATTAATGCAAATGATGATGCCCTGATTTCATATAAAGCCAGCTGTGAAAGAAGTATTTGGCAGAGTTTATTTCCACAGAACAGTCTTTTAAGAGTCAAAGTTTGTATATATTTATTGATATTTCTTATAGATATTGATATCAATCTTGGCAGAAAATACATTATGTAAATAGTTCTGAACTCCTATATGTCTAATAAAAGTGAAAATAATGGACACACAAATAAAAATATTTTCCAAAAGGAAACACAGCTATAAAAAGTCCTGTTGTAGTCAGAGATGGAAATATTCCTAGTGAAACTGCAGGGAGTGGTTATATTTTAGCAACACAGCTAGATTTACATTTCCGAACACATTGATATTGCTTAAAATTATCCACAAATTAACTTATTTTGCATTAATAATTTAGATTTTAATAAAGCATCTAAACAGTATGATTTATATTATATTTGTGTAAAATAATAAATCCCAGTTAATAAATTAACTCCACCTGACAAGCGGATTCACACAGATGAAGTAGTCACTGTAATCATTCCTGAAGCCTCAAGAAGTAATTGGCTGATTTGAAAACAAAGATGCATCCTATAACTCAGTTGAGCAAAATCAGGAAGAATGATTTGATATTCCAAACTTTCTGATAATTGAAAACATGAAACCCATACACTTCTGAAACATTTCTGTGGCTAATCTTGTGTGAAATAACTTGTTTTCCCTCTCAACTTTTCCATTTGCTGTGTTGTAGTAGGAGCTTTTGTAAAGTACACAGAACACTTCAAGATATAATTGTCATCCAAGAGAAGCCAGAAGCAGGACCAGTATTGCAGATTGCTATCAGACTTTTGTTCAGACACATTCCTTGATCTCACATCGGCATTACGCCTGTATTTGTACCTTTTAGAGAAAGCTATATTTATAAGGAAGCTAGGGAAGGGACATACCATAGTAATGACCATGCAGCATCAATGAAGATAAACATTTTTCTGTTGATTGCTTTAGGAATGTTTCCCTCCCCCTTCTTAGGCTTCCATAAATCACAGGGGAATATGATGACTCAAGTGGAATACTTTTAAGCATTTTTCTTTAGGTAAATAGTTCACATCTGGGTAAGGTCATTAGTGACAGGGAGTTATTCTCTGCAAGATGCTCTTAATCCTGCAAGGGGAAGTTTGTGGTCTTTGCATGGAGATATTCACATCATAACCAGTGTGAATTGAAACTAGTGCTGGATGAACCTCATCCATGTGCACAGCTAGATATTCAGATGCTTTTCAGAATGTAGGAGAATACAAATTGGGGTAGAAATCTCCTAAGAGCCATCAGCATGCTAGTACTTGCTTCTTTTTGCTAAAACAGTTTTAGGGACATAGAACAAAATGGGATCTCCTGAGTCATATGTTTCATTCCTTTACTATCATAGGCGATTATATACTGTTATGAAGCTCCATCTTAAAAGTAGTTGAAGATGTGAACAGACATAACATTTTGATCATTATCATTTGATGCTGCTATAAGGTCCTATGAAGTAACTGTTGCATTTTAATGTTACTATAGTGGTTATAAGTGGAATACATTGCAATTTTAACCCTGTTTTATTTAGGGTTAAAGATAAAACAATTTAACTAGCTTAAAATACTACTGGGAGTATCATTAACTGAGCCTACAGAGGCATGTCTATATGTGGATATTAGTGTCATGCAATAAACTCTGGCATGGTTTATGCCAGAGTTCATTGCTCCTGGGTGCAGAATTTACATGCGTGCCTGGAATCATATCTCACTGAGCCAGGGTGGTGCAGCCCTGGATGTCAGGGGGCTCTGGGGGTCAACCTTCCTGCCCAAGGCTGCTTTGATCTGGTTCAATGTGCTGCACAGGGCTGGCTGGGGCATGAGGATACTGCAATGTGAGGCTAGCCAGCCCACATCCTCATACCCCAGCCAGCCTCATCAACATCTACATGTCTGTTGTGATGAACTAAATAACTCCACCCTAGGAAAGTACTTGTATCTAACAATATTAACCTACAGAGTTAATTAGTTTACTCTGGTCTAATAACTCCACTATGTGTAGGCCCTAATAGCTTTGCACAGTGATGCTTTACCAAGGAGTTAATTAGGCGGCTACTCAGTAAGCATCTCACGAAAATGTGCAGCAGATGTAGAAGTTGCTTCGTAAAAGTAGGTGTACATGTTGAAGTTACACCTCTCTCCTCCGCTTTTCAAGTGATGGAAAATAACATCTGTCTACAGCTTACATTATTTACCCCATTGTTTTTACTAGAGAGATATTCAGACCCTTACTGCTCTGTTGGTTATAAATCTTGTAATTTTCAGCCCATTTTTCAGATTTAAATTCTTCTTGTAAAATGATGAACCATGGCAAATTCATGCTGGGACTCATTGCAGATCAACAATGCTCTCTCATAAGGAAGAACAATGTCCAAGATACCATGCCATTGTTATTAACTCTCATTATTTTATTCTGTCTTGCAATATTTTTGGTGGTTTTATATAAATTCCACTATTAGGATTATGTGAGACCCTCAGGTTCTGTTTAAAAAATTAAGTTTCTAGTCCATGGCTTTAGAATTTCTTTGTGGGGGGAAAAAAACCCTCATCAAGTTCAAAAACTAAATGACAGATGAAAAGAATCATAAAAATATTGTCTTTGAGTGTTTCCTAATGTTCTTGTGTGTTTGAATGTATGTTTATGTGTAGGAAAGACCCACCTGAGGATTTTTTAATGCTTTGAGTTGATAATGCTGCAAAAGATATTTGTTCATTTATTTTAAGAAGTGCAGTTTAGTTTTATTTAATACTAAATTTTAGCTGTACTATAATACATACAGTTTATGTTTCCAACTTATTCAAACAATTAAAGGAAGAAATCATAAGAAATCATTCCTTCTTCTCAGTCAATCTATGGAAATGACACCACCCCCAATACATTTTAGCATAAATTTTCAAGAACAATGGAATATTCCATACCTCTTGGGGGAACAGCCAAGGGCAGTGCCACAAAGAGACTAGGGATGCAGAAGAGAAGGCTTAATCTTTCCCCATTCCCAAGGAATCAGCTTTTCCCATTTCCTACTGTCATGGTGACCCAACTCCTCCAAGCAACCTACAAGAAGGGAAAGGTCATATTCTAGAGCAGGTTTCTCCATAAGAATAGTGCCAGAAGTGATAATGCCATAGAAAATGGATAACTTTGGGTGCCATCAGTAGCAGTTGAGAATTGTTTTTGAATCCCAGCATAAGTAAGATTCCTGCCCTCCCTTCCACTCCTGTAACCTGGCCACCCCAATACTCTCCCCATCTGTGCTCCTCTTACCCTACACCTTATACCCTTTGCTCACTTATTACACCCCTGATAAATATAGCAACATTATGTCTGCAATTTCATTTTAGTACAAACAGAAAACTCTTTCAAAAGTAAAAAATGTGGAGGCTGTTATAAAATTTACTCTTCCTGCAGGAATTCCTAAAGTCTTCAGTACTTCTTTCTCCTAAACAATGAATAATATAGCAATTTAGGGTTTTTTGTGTTCATAAATAATAGAATTGCTATAAACTTGTGTTTGCCCTGGTTTATTTCATGGAAAATGTTTGCAACAAATTAAAGACAAGGGATTATGTTTGCCTGGAAGTAGTAAATAAGAGGCAACATGAAGAATTCTGGGAGTCTTAATCAGTTGAATCACCAACATATCAGATAATATTTCATCTTTTCAGAGAATAAATGAAATAAATTGTATTTAGATATCCTTGGCCAATTTAGCAATCCTTTTTTTTATCCAAGTATGAAACTGGAAAAACTCCATTTCAATCCATGTCACTCCTGCTGATTTGTACTGGAAGAGTTCATTCTCTAAATGCCTCATTTGTAATTTTTAAATACGAATTCACAATACAGAAGAGTGTGACAGCTTATTGGTAAGGCTAAGCTTGAGTAAAGGTGGATACTTGTAAGTCCTTAACCGGATTGTTTTCATGCTAACACTTGCTATTATATGAGGACATTAGACAGTGAATGATCTGTCTACAGTAATTATTTCCTTCAGACACCACATTTTTCAGGGTAGGATTTTTTTTTAATGTAAAATAGAAGGACTAGTGAGATCTTGTTACTGGATGCAAAAGCATTGTGGTTTCAGCAGCTGTGGAGTAAAACTCATCTGAATTTGTTTCTTTCAGTTTACTCAATTCTGAGTGAGAGCCTCTCTTATAATATGCTATTGCATATATTAAGTATCTTTTTCCTAGTTGATGCGGGGGCCAAACATGGTGACATTGTTTTGTTTAAGTTGGATACTCCGAGTGATTTCAATGTCTCTTTCTAGCACACAGAGCTGCCAAAAATTGATACCAACTACAGAAATAATGCTAACACATCTTAATATATTAGGAAGACACTTTTTAAATAATTCAATATGAGAAGATTTCCTCGATTCAAAATTAAAATTTCTGGAAAAGATAGGAGACTCTAATAGACCTGGTACAGAAGAGCCTACGACTAAGGGTAAATATTTTGAAAACACCTTAGCAATTTTAGAAGAGTTCAGAACCTGGGCTCCACTCCATGTGGAGCAGGATCATCAATTGTACCTAAGTCCCAAAAATAGCAGTTCTGAAGATATGGTAACTGCTATTTGGAGACAGAGTAAAATAGGATCCTGCCCCAGTGTTGCTGCATTTAATCCTGAAATAGGCACCTGATACATGGGGAGAATTAGCTTCCAATAACAATCAAAATGAGCAAGGAAACACCTCAGAAATCAATAAGAAATGCTGAAAGTAGTGTGTCTGATATACTGGCTTTCCCAGATTTATGTTTCATTGTGAAATTCAGATGTATATCTGGAAAATATTTAGGTGCCTAAATTCTCCCACTATATATATGTACAACTAACTCATTCTTAGGATGCTGGTGGCTGTGTCTGGATCAGAAAGAAAAGAATGAGCATGACAAAAGTCAGTGCTTGTGTTACTGGTCTATAGTATCATTGGCCTTCTTTATTTTCTCTCTCATTCTGATTCCACACCTTGTATTTTTTCTACATAGTAGCAAAGCTTCAATGGGAAGGTAGAGTGCACCCATAATCTAGCCTAGCCCATAGTCTGGTAGTCAGGGCACTCTCCTGATTGATGGGAGTTGTGTGATTGAACCTCTTCAGGCTAGGAGAGCTTTAAACTTAACCTCACACTTCTCAAATGACTGCCTGAACTTCTGAGGCATTTTGTAAAAAATGGGTACCTCCTCTCCTTCAGCTATCTTTCAGAACAGAAGGAACTGGACACTATGTTTTCTGTTGAATTAATGTCATCAGCATCTGTTAGGTGTAATCTGAGCATAACTACTGTAAAATATGTTTTAGAGGGATTTAGGTCCAGGCTTGCTTATTTTGTGGATTGGGTAAACATTGAACTGCACAGCTCCTCAGAGAGTTGCAGTTCTGAGCATGCCCAGAAGCAAAATCATAGGTGCCCAGGATGCTTGATGAAAATGTAGGTACATATGGCTTTTAGAGAGCCTATTTTGTGACTGCAAACATACAAAATGACTTTACAAGAGGGAGTAGTAATTTTTCTTTCTAAATTTTAGTTTATTTTTAGTAACCCGTTTTGCACCCTTTTCCCCCAAGCATTTGCTCAGAGTAGAATAACTAAAAACTAAAAAAAACAACTAAATAACTAAAAACTAAAAAAATCCCCTGTTTTTGCCTTTGCACAATACAGATATTTTTACAGAAAAGGAATAAGTGGCAATTGAATGAACCCTCAGCTGATCCTGAGTCTATAATAAAATGTAAAAGACCATTTTTTAGGACTTCTATAGTTACTTTGCTTCAGTGAAAGATAGAGGCAAATAATATAAATAAAAGATGAAAACAATGCAATATATTTTATTAGACTATTAGGTAAAGCTTACTACAACCACCAAATAAGACTAATGTTCAAAGCCTCTGCAAAACCTATATAAAAAGGTTTATTTGGTGGAACTCATTTGGGCTTGAGGTATCCTTTAGCAACTTTAGAGTCTCAGTAATAACCTATCTAGTGATCAAGGGCATCTTTCACTTTGTTCAACCACCAGGTCTTTGTTGTCCTTCAGAGGAAAGAGAAATTGTACATAAAGTGAAGGAGGTTTCTCTATGAAATAAATGCACATCTTCATGGAGACGGGGAAGACCTTTTGGAAAGTCTGTCTTCTGAAGCCCAGCCTTTAGAGAAGGCCCATGCACTTTGATTGCTGGGGAGGCTTTGGGTCAGATGGCTTCCCATAACAGGAATATTTTGCTGTTGTTTTGGAAGGTTTGTTCCCCATGGCTTTCCTCAGTGAAGAATTTGTTGGTTTCCAGGAGGCAAGTGGGGAAATTAAGACTGACTGGAATCTGGAATTAAGGTATTGGGGCCTCTGAATTTTACCCAGCTCTACTTAAGAGGAAACACATGTTAGAGAAACTGTGGACAACAGAAATTGTGTGCAGTGCTAGACTGTGTTAATGATATTATTTGTTCTTTTGTTTTTAACTTTTTGATCTTCATTTCAGACATTTTTGTCTGTATGTAATTTACTAAAGTCATAGATAAATATTCAAGAAAAATTCCTTTAAAATTCTCATTGCTGACATTTCATTACTGATTACATATGTTCTGTTTCATTGTAGTTCTAGTTAACTAGAAGCTTCAAGATTTTCTATGAAAGAATATGAGAATAAGTATCTATTTAACAAATTTATAAAACAATAGGAAACTTTTCTTTGTCTGTGGCTTGTTGTACTACTTAGCTAAAAGTCAGGATCTTATTTTACTTCAGCAGATTTGCGCAAAGTAGGCCAGAAATGGACTTGACCTTTCTAGTATAGCTTGTGTTACTTTGCAAAATTTCTGCTTCAGCTTTTAGATAAAGATAAAGATTTCAGGTTGCTGCAATTCATGAATTATAAGATACCTTGATTTATGTGACTTCACAACCATTAGAAAGGAAAAAGGGCCATTAACATTCATGGAATGAAGAGAGATTAGCAGGGATCAAATACATTATAATGAACCATGAAGTCAATTGATTCCCTCAGCACTGTCTGAACAGAGATGCAGTTGCTCCTCCCAGGAAATTAGTTTTAAAGTTTGGGTGAAACAGGAATCAAAGGCAGGGGGAGGGGTATGACTGCACCACTGCACCCTCCTAGATCCACCCTTAGTCATGTTTGTATGGCATATTTATGATGTCTGGTGATTATGCCTTCAGGTTTGGTCTACTCCTTCAAATGGTCTACTTCCTAAGCAGCAGAGCAGCAGGCAGTCCAATTGCCACAGAGGTGAGCTAGTTCTCCCTGTCATTCAGCAGTACTATCTAGCCAACCTGTGGCACCATGTGGATATGGATATACTGCTTCTGGTTTAATAGACTGCCTCCCTGACCAACATAGTGTACTTGATATTTAAAAAAAGATTGGATGATGCATTCTTGTAGAAGGCACAATAAGATGACACTGGGCTCTATACGAGACACTAGAAGTTCAGTAGACTAATTCTACTATGCATTAGTGCCTCACAGCTAAAGCCATGCTAATGTGCAGTAGAATTAGTGTACTGCACATTAGTATCAAGTAAAAAACCTGCACTGGTGCTACTATGTATTACAGTATATTCAGTTAGAACCTATTATTACAGATACTAAATTTAATGCATTGTAATTATGGTGCATTAACGCACACATAAACATGTTCACTAAGTCCTTTTTTTAAAAAAGCCCTATGGGAGGATTTCCTGGTACATTCCACTTTCCTCACACATTCTGATGGTGCAGAACATCCACAACCCGCACTTAACTGGGTCATTAATTACAGCTGAGTATATGGCTGCTTTGCATCATGAGAGATGCTCAAGTCAGCCATAGTATACCTATAAATCTGAACAGTGCAATGAGGTTGGGAATTCAGTATTACGAATATATGAACATAAGAGGCCCCATGAGCATGCACGTGCAGTTTGTGGTGCCTCAAAGCCACTGCAAATCTTACGTGGCACATGTGCACTTATGTGCCACATTACTCATTTGCAGCGTAGCGTAGTGGGTTTTTTTTGACATTGGGAGTTTCTGGTATTTAAAAATATGCTAAAAAACATGGTGTGGTACACATGGCAGCAGCATGCATCAAAATAAACTGGAGCCTGGTCAGACAGAGCCACACTCTGGCTGTCGATGAGGCTCTAAGCAACCAACTCAGCACTGCTGCTGCCCTGGGAGGCCTCCAGGACAGGCTTCTGGGGCAGCACAGTGCTGGCTTCAACCTCCCATACTCCAGCCAATTCCCTTTGCTGCACACTGGAGTGCACGTGCAGGGGCATACCTAGGGACAATAGGCAGCAGCATAAGTATGTGCCATTACTATTTGTCCTACAGAAAACACATGCCCCTGCACATGCACACTTGTCAGGATGTGCCCAAGAAGTGCCATACTTGTTCTGATCAATGGTCCATTTAGTTCAGTATTTTCTCTCTGACAGTTGCAGTAGTAGATGCTTTAGAGGTAGAGAGCATACAAACAAGTTGTATCTGAATTGATCTGGCCCCTGTCAAACTTCCTGGCAACAACCATCATTAGTTTAAAGATACTAGAGGATAAACCTCTGACTGTTCTATTTTATAGCTATTAATGCATCTATTGTCCATGAAAGTTATAGTTCCTTTTTTAACCTGGCTATATTATATGCCTCTAAAACCTCTTCTGATAGTGAGTTCTTCAAGTTAATTATGTCCTGCAAAAAAAAGTAGTTTCTTTTAGTCTTAAACCAGTCTCCTGCTGATATCAGTGGGTGCCTCCTAGTCCCAATGTTCTGGGATGTGGCGAATAACAGTTGCCTTCTCATTTTGTCAGCACAAGTAATTATTTTACAGACCTTTATCATATCTACCCTCTGCCTTCTGCTTTCCAAACTGAAGAATCCTAGTCTCTCTTGGTATGACACCTGCTCCACACCACTGATCATCTTGATTGCCCCTCTCTGTTTCTAATTGTTGCATCCTTTTTTGAGATGTAGAGAGCAGAACTACACACAATATTTAAGATGTGGATGTACCATAGATTTGAATGGTGGCACAATGATGCTTTTTGCTTTGTTTTTAATTCTATTCTTAATACCATCCACTGTTATTAGTTTTTTGGTGACCACTGCACATTGAATTGATGTTTTTAGAGAACTGTTTGCAGTGACTACAATATCTCTTTTCTAAGTCATAACAGCTAGTTAAGAACCCAGCATTGTACATGTATAATTGAGGTTATTTTCCCCCTATGTGTATTACTTTGCATTTGTTGACATAGAAAATTAGCTGCTATTTTTTTGTCTTCTGACTTAGGTTTTTGAGACCTTTCTACATCTCCTGTCATTCAGTTTGGGATTTGACTATCTGGAATAATTTCCTATAATTTACAGATAATAATATACAGATCCCTAATGGGGCCCTACTTTTGACCTTCCACCGTCCTGAAAAGTGATCAATTAAGCTGAACCAAGCTGAATCTAGATGTTTAGACCTATTACCTTCTTTATAGTCAAATAGAACTGTCCTTTAAATGAACAGGTCAGCAAGCACCCATTTTATGTGCAAGTACTTTATATAAAACACCAAAATGATGCTTGCCTTTGCCTCTTCCTTTTTTGTTTCAGTTTGGCAATATTGGGGAAAGGGCTTGAACACAAGTGTATGAGCTCTTATTTTTCCCATATAATGGGAAGAAAAAAACCTCTCTCTCTTGGCTTAAGCCAAAACTCATTAGAGCCAAATGTTTCTGACAAGATCTTAGTGAATTAGGACCACATCTCCATGCGTTTTACACTTTTGGAAGTCCATTGACTTCAATAAAGTTACTCCAGATGTGCATAATTGGAAGTCAGATAAGCATTAAACTTTCCAGCTCCAAGCAGAGCCAGATAGCTACTCTGTGACATGAAACTTTGATAGTGAACTTAAAAATAAGAAAAGTAAATACATTTCCTTTACCCTTGTGCTTTAGGAGAACCCGAGATTTAGACAGAGACTGTATACAGCTTCTGTTTTCAGTAGCTCTACATACATTTTACCAAACTAAAATGATTAAAACAAGTATTTTTCAACAGATATTGACAGAAGTTTGTGGATGTTATTTTTACCCAACTATCAGGGTTACTTCACATTTCTTAAGGCTTTATTTCTTTGTAAATTTTAATGCAACTAAATGGAGACTATTGAATAATGCTTCTACTGCTGTTCTCATGAAATACTGTTAGCAGTACTCTACAATACTTAGAAAGGTGTAGAGTTCTCATTTGACTTTTTTTAAGACAAGGTTCCATTTTACTATTTGGCAGCCTTTTTAAGGAAACCTCTAGTTTCTAGTATATGTAATATATACAAAACATTGGAAAGTTTCCTTTCTAAAGAGAACATTATGTAAAAATAGTTCTTACACATTCTAGGATCTCTTTCAAAATCATTTATTAAATCAAATGCTACAAATGCAGAAAATTATTCTAAGTATTATATACTATATATTCACAAGCATATATATAAACATAGGCTGCAGAAACAGCCATAAATTTGCTCTTGTATCTTCACCCATAGTTACAGGAAAATGCATGCTAAGAAACTTGTATTTGTAATTTTTATTTTAATTTCTCTTTCTCTTTCTCTTTCAATGGAGGGCAATTAATTCCAAATTAAGTCTCTTTATTAGTATTTCTGGACAGGTCTTGAGAAGATCATGTCATAATACCTTGGGAAAGTACAAGCTATGACTAGTAATAACTAGCCAACTCCCATTAAGATTTGAAAAAACTGTCTGGCTGAGATGCTCCATGAAGAGCTGTAGAATCAGATGGGGGTCTGCCATTTTTTCCATTATCATACTGTATTTGTTAAAAATCAGGTTTTAAAATGGTTCTCTTTTTTTCATAATTTCCATACGTCTTTTTATGCAGTTACTCTTAACATAATGTTTGTGACGTCCACAACAGGGTCTCCAGATAATGGAGATCCTTAATATACTTCTTGTTGCCAGTTTTCAGCTGAATGAGAACTTTTTTTTACTTGATTTTCCTCCAGGAAAAGATGTCCCCATTCTTTTGATTCTCACCATGACTTCCGGTAAGTTGGTTAAAAATGTTTGGCTATTTCTTTGAAGGACATTTGTTAGCAGCTGATGGAGATTCATGTAAGAGAAAAAAAGTGAAGAACACCCTTGTAATCTATTCCTTATAACTCTATAGTACCATGCAACCTAATGCATTATTTTCTGTACAAAGTATTTGAGTTAAAGGATGTTATATAAACTACAGAAAAAATCTTTTCTTTCAAAGTAACTGATGTGATATACAGCTTCCCTGTTTCAAGATGCATGAAGAACTCAAATACTTTACTACTTTACTAGCACGCAAATGAAACAGTGGCTATACAAATTACTGCATGCTATTACCATTGTTTCCAGCACAGTCACCACACGGAGACCATGTTGTTTCTTGAATGTACAATGCAGTATTTCATGGTAACACCACAGATGATGCATGTCACCACTGCATTAAGAGCTCTTGTGATATTTGGATTTTTGTTTCATTACACTTTTTTGTTTATATTTTGATAGCTTTCTGAAAGCAAATAATAAACAGAGATGTCTGCTGGGCTATGTACATAAAAGGAAGAGTTAGCATGCTGTACGTTCTAGCATCCCAGGATTCAGATCAGAGAGTTGGCCTAATTCACTGTCATTTAAACCAGATGTTTTTTCTGGCACATTGTCTTGCTAAAAGAGAAACAATACCCATCAGATGGTACTCAGGAAAGCTTGACTGTGTTAAGTTAGATACCATGAATAAGCAAGAACAATGAAGAATTGAAAACTGGTCTTAAAAAAAAAAAAATCAGAAAAATAAGAAACAGTTTGTTTTTCACCTCTTGATGCTTTGAGGTTAGGAGAGATCTTTAGCATAAATGTTGATGATAGGACTGGGAAATGGTTAAACACTGATACGATACTCACTATTATGTAGTATATACTGTGCGCATCTACATGTGCAATTAATGTGAAATAATAAATTCCAGCACCTATTGCTATGGAGTTTATTGCTCCCAGGTTCACCGTTTGAATGTGCACCCAGAATCACAGAACATTGAGCCAGGTCAGACCAACCCCAGCTTGCAGGGGGCCCTGAAGGTCAGCTCACCAGTCTAGGGCTGCTCCTCCTGGCTCAACATGCTGCAGAGGGTCTGCTTGGTACATGAGGGTGCTCCAGTGTAGGTCTAGCCAAGTAAAGACAGCATAAAAGATGTCTTAGATAAATATACTCTTCATTTATCCACTGGAGGCTGGGGTGGCACAGGCACTAAGGCACTGTTGACAGCTCAAAGGTCATAAGACCGAGGCCACAGTAGAAGCACTTATGGTGTAACCTTGTCAGATTCTAATGAACCTGCAAATTCTGTTAAATAACTTGTCACAAGGACATGAAAAGAAAGAAATGAAGGCTTTATCCTATAAAACACAATTTGAAAACTGTTTTTTTACCAAAGGAGAGTAAGTACAAGCCAAGACTTTCTGATGGCATAACTAAATATAGAACCATCTAAATCAAGAGACCACACTGCACTAGTGGATAATGCAGATCAAAATGCTTTATGTTTGCATTGTATCATTCATTAGAAAAATTTATGTTAAAAAAAAAAAAAGGACAGCATGATATATGAGAGCTGTCTGCTTGTTGTGATGACAAGAACAAATTTTCCTCTTCCAGGTTGGGAGAAATTTGATCTTGTTTTGAACATCATGCACATTTGTATCATGACCAAAACTTTTTCGAAAGAAAATGTGGCTGAGAGCAAAAAAGGACAAAGAGAATCCAGGGAGTATCTGTGAATACATTCTGAAAAGTAATAGTATGGGTTGGCAAAATCTTTCCATGTAGAGAACTCCAACAAAAATAACCAGAAACAAATCAAAATTTAGAGAAGAAAAGGAAAGAAAACAAAGTAAATTAATAAAAACTAAATAATGTTCCTTTCCCAAGGAGAAATTGTATCCTACAAAGGGAGATGTGCCAGAAATTCCACAAAATCCAGTAGTAGGTGTGCAAGGTCTTCGCTGATAGGTGGCAGCATAACACCCTAAGACAGATAGCTGCATGGAGACTATACCAGATCTCAAATCTGGCACAATTTACATAATTTACGTGTGTTTGCTAGAATAACACACAATTACCTAAATGATAAAATGATAGATGTTCTTATAAAAGCTTTGCTTTTTTTCCCCTTCTGAGCCACGCATACAATTTTAACCTTCTGGTAGCATGGGATAGATTTATTTCCCTGATATATACAGGTTTATGGGGCTGTTCAAAGCTGCAAGCTTTTTTAGAACATTTTCTACAGAAGCCTGCTAAAATAATTTTTGACTCTATGGTTTTTATCACTGATATATTCTCTATGGATTTCCCATACATGCTTTTACATTCATTTGTACTCCTCTCCCTTCAAGAATCTCAAGAGGTCCTCACTGGGGCCTTCCTTTGGTCAAAGGAAGTATGCCAAATCAGGCCACAGCCCAGTGCTAACATGAGATCTTTTGTGTTACGCAGTCCATCCAGTGCACAGAGGTTATAGCAGCAGGAAATGGCATTGTCCCTTTGATCAGGAGGATTAGAGGGAATAGAAGAACTCAGAGATTGGAACAAGATTGGGGTGCTGTTTTGTAAAATAGCATCTGGTTCTAGAAGTTGGAATTAGTTCCAGAAGTTTTTACTGAAGTTTGGCAATGATAATTGTTAGATATGCATGTCTTTTTCTGTCTGAATAATGCTTTGACCCTTTCTCTTTGTCTCCTTCTAGTGCATCTGCTCTTTTTTCATTTCCTTCCCAATTTCTCCTGTTTCATCTGTTTCTTTCCCACAGTTTCACCTGAATTAGTCAGTCTTTGCTTTTTTCTTATTTCCAACTTCTTCCTAAAATATTTATAATCAACACTGGTCTCACGTCCCTTAGAAAGCAGCACAGAGAAAAAATGCAAATACTGTTGGTGATGCTTTTAATGGTTCAGGATTTTCCTTTACAGGGCGAAGAAGCAATAAGTACTCTTCATACCAGATGTTTGGATCTGTCAGGCATCTCTCCTTCCCCATTCCTCTCATGTCTGCCAACTACAGATGACCAATTTCTATGTATTCTGTAAAGCTGTTTAAAGATAAACTTACCATGGCAGCCTTGACAGCCAGATATCAAAATCAGGAAGGTGCCAAGTCAATTCACACTATGTATGTGGTTCTGGGCATGTGTTCTTTACAATTACTGTAATTTCCTGCTCCCAGTGGACATTTGTTTAGGTCATAGAATAAATGTTTAATTTATGTAGCCTCTACATATTTAGAAAGGGCAAATTAAAAAAAAAAGAAAAGAATAAATTATTAAATGGCAGTACACTAGAGGGCACTAAAGTCTCCAAGATAGAAGTTCCCAACATTTTAACATTTGCAAAACTTAAAGTAATTCTTCATTTCCTCCAATACTCTCAAACATTGAAAAACAGTCTGAGAATTATAATCACTAATTTATATGCAGTTGGGGGGGGGATTCTCTCTCTCTCAACTCATACAATTTGCATATTAAATCTATAACAACCTTTTGAAAAGTAGACAGTACATATTTACCAGAGAAATAAGGGAATCTGGGCACACACCTGCGCTTGAACTTACAACTCTTTGGGTCTGGAGTCAGCACTAAACACAAAAGAAAGGGAGACAACTTAAAAGAAAAAGGAAGAAGAAAGGAGGAATATGCAGTAGATATATCTGGAATTTGGTGCAGTGTTTGATATGAAATATCACAAATCTCTCTCTCAACATATATTTGACTTGCTTTGGGTACAAACACTGTCACGTAGAGTGAAAACTCATTCAGAACTAGAAAGGTGGTAAGCAAAAGTTAGTGATAAACACTGGTGGAGGAACCTTTTTGGAGTTTATAACTGTATTCCAGAAATCAGTGTTAAGACCAATCTTATTTAACATCTTTAATCATTTAAAAGAGGATGCCAACATGTTAATGAAACCTGCAGAGGATGATACATTGGGCATAACTAAAAGCATTTCTTAGGATAGATCAATAACCCAAAGGACCCTCAAAATATTAGAAACATGGTAGAAAAGAACAGCTGAGAAAAATGCAAATAATAAATATAGTGAAAATATAATTCATGACCCGTGTACATATTAGAAGGAAAAGAATGTGGAAAGCAGCAGTGAAAAAGGATTAAGAGAGACAGTGGACTGAAATTTTAAACTGAATTTTAAAGTCAGCATTGCTCTGAAAAAGGTCAATATTTAGTTGGATAGCAGAAGCATATTGTTGTGTAGAAAATGAATAGTCTTTTTTCATAGCCTCAGATTACAATGTCAGTCCCATGTTTATGTATTTTTAATCATGTGAACAGTTCAAGTCAATAGGACTGCTCCAATTGCTTAAAGTTACTGGAAACTATATGGCTCAACTGTACCCATATCTGGAATACAGCATTCAAGCTTGGGCAAGAAACACTGAATAACTGAAGGGGAACTTGTGAAGTGAACACAAAAAATGGAGGGCATAGTTCTTGAAGAGAAAGTTAAATAAGCTAAATGTGTATAGATTAAATAAAAGGCCTTTCAAAGAAAGCAAATAACACTCTAAACACAATGAAAAAGGCCCAGAATACATTCCATATTATTGGAGAGTTAGCATATATGTATTAATAATATATTTTTAAAATTAAAGGTAAATAAAACCATGACAGACCAATGTGTTTTCTACATGTAATACAGAAGGAAAGCAGGTTATTGGAAATACGTATGCAAGGAAATATTATGGCTGAGAGTAGGATTTGACCCTAGAACAGGGCAGAACTGAAGTAATGAGGTTTTAAGGGATACAGACTCAGGTTTTGTGATGTTTCAGTTTGCTAAAATCTGACAGATTCATTCATGGATGAACACCACGGAGACATTTTCCCCAAAACTTTGCTCCTCCTAGACAGAAACAATTTGTTTTTGGCCCTCCATTTTGGCAATTTGAAAGTTTTTGCAGCCAGGGTAACTCTAAAGAACTACTTATTCTTAACCAGGACGGTCAGGAAATATGGGGGTGTTTTTATGTGCACAAGTAGAAATTTTAAAGACTGTTGGCGTGTCTACACATTCAATTAATGTAACTGAATAAATTCTGGTGGAGTTTGCACCAGTTTATTGCTCCTGGGTACCACATTTGTGCATGGGCCTGGGACTGTAGCACACTGAGCTGGGGCACAACAGCCCCAGTTGGCAGGGGGGCCCAGGGGCCAGCCTGCCAGCCCAGGGCTGCTTCAACCTAGCTCAACATGCTATGGAGGAGCTAGGTGGGGTGTAAGCATGCTTCAGAGCAGGTCTAACCAGCAGGCAGCCCCCGCTCTAAAGCACCCTCCTTACCCAACCAGCCTCATCATTATTTATACGTGTGTTGTAGTGGAGTAAATAACTCTGCCATAGGGTAGTATGTGTATCTGGCAGTATTATCATACAGCAGAATTAGTTAGTTTACTCTGTCCTAATAGTACTGCCTGTGTTGACAGTGACATTTTACTGTGGAGCTAATTAGTCTACTCTGCAGTAAACATCTTGTATAGATGGGTTCTATGTGACTCAGATGAGAGTTAGAATACTTATTTTCAGCAGCTCAGCTCAGAACAAGAGTAAGCTAATGCTTCTCTCTGCCAGTGAATATATGTTAGAGTGGCACACTCTTGAGACCTCTCCAGCCAGGTATTTATTGGCCACAATAGTGGTTGGACCCTGGATATGGTTGGAGGGCCATATAAAAGCATTTGCCGGTCCCTTCTACAGCTGTGCCAGGTTGTCTCCCAAGAGTGTTCTTACTAAAAAATAACAATTAAAAATAGAAAACAAATGAGGGGGAAGAGCCCTCAACTTTGCCCCTCTGAAACAGTGAGCTCAAACCAAACAGCAGAGCAGTGAATGGAAAAGAGAAGTAGTACTAGAAAAAAGACCAAGAATCAGGCCTAAACTAGAGGGGGTAGGGAAATGATTAAAGGGAAGAAGCTTAAATGCAGTACTGAATGCCAAAAATTCCAGTAGGACTGAAGAGACAGAAAAGCAAAAATCAAAAGCAAACTAACTAATATTAGGTGGTGCACTTTGTTTTAGTCTTTTTGAACTACCGGTATATTTAATGATTGCCATTTGGTGTGGGCATGGAGCCACATTGTTGACAACATAGAGTTTGCAAATTAGAGGCCATATGAGAAGCGCTTATGGCATGGCCTGTCAGATTTCAAGAAATCAGTGAATTCTGCCAAATACCTTGTGCCAAGGACACAAAAAATGGAAAGTAGGATCAGTAGGTGAAGTACAAGTTGTTCTTTCAACTTCTTCTTCTATCTTAACAGCCATGTTAGAAGGGAGACCCCCACAAGAAAGAAAAAGCTGGCATATATTAACATTTAATTATTTAGGTCCAGGATAATTCTGGCTTAATGGATGTGACAAGGGAAATACTGGAGTGAATGAAACTTTCATGATGATGGGAAACTCCAGAGCATACTTAGAGCTTTCATTATTGGGATTAAAGTCACAGACAGATGGTTAGGGTTGCAACGTTTATCTGTGTCATTTCTGAATAGCAAGAGCCACTATCCCATAAATTAATGCTTTTTGTAGAAATTAGAACCTTGCACTCAAATGGCTGACTTAAAGAAAGAAGGCTAAAGTGGCTCAAATGGACATAATGCTTCCTTTGATTTTTGTAAACTATAGTAGCTATATTAATAGTTATCAGCACTGGAAATAGGACAAGAAAAAAAAAAATCTGTGTGCCTGTATGTATGTGGAGAGCGCAGAAAAAGAAACCTTACATAATCCCAGATGACATTTGATTTCTCAGCTCCCACGAAAATAATACTACAATTGCAGAGACTTTATTCACACAGTCCTATTGTACCTCTTTCTCTGCTTGATGATTTGTAGGATTACTGCTCTATGTGAACATTAGAAATGAATACTGTATTGCTTTAGTAATTCTCTTTTATGTTATTAATATTAATAGCTTATAATAATACTGGAAAGCCTTTCATCCCAAAGGACCTCAAGGTGCTGTCATCTATAACTGAACTGCATTCGACTCAAAGATATATTGCAGAACTAGTATTAAATTTAACAACACTACAAAACAGTTTAGGACAGGAAGAAAGGGACCTTTGTACCAATTCACTATTTAGCCTGCATTTTATGTAGTCATTTAGGACACTGTGAATTGAGTGAAAAATAATTGCAAAATGCTTCCCAAATCAGAATGGAAGGTGTTTATAGATATTTTAAGTGGGCATAACTGATTACATAAGTTAGAGAAGAATGATGAATCAAGCTCTTCGAATACAGTTAGGGAGTTGACTGAAAATTACAAAAATCATTCTGTGGAAATCTGATATTTTTAAAAACTTTGATCATGCTGGAAATAGCCTGATTAATAGAGAGAAAACAAATTTTCAACTTCAGACTCATACGGGGCACTTGGCTCTCATTTCCTACCCTTTTCTCTGACAGATTACAAAAAAGCCTCAATATTTTTAGATCAACTCTGTTTGAACTTAAATCTCAGGGGAGTGGTATTCATGTTAAAAGCCCTTGGCCTTGTTGCATCATGGCAACAACAGTCCAGCCAGAGAACTGGACCCAGATCAGGTTTAGAGTTTAAGCCACTTAAACCTGACTCAGGATCACCACATTTGCCACTTGTTGGGAGGAGGCATGGGCAGCTGGAAGCAAGTAAGTTGGTGAAGAAAGGGTAGTGAGGGGAAGAACTGGTAAGTCTGGTGGGAGGGTGCTAGTAGGTGTTGGGTGGAAAGGCTGGTGAGTCCATGGGGGTGGTTGGTAGGTCTACCATGAAGGAGAGGCTGCTTGGTCAGGAGTCTGGGGGCTAGACATGGGGAGATAAAAATAGCCTGCTCAGGGTTGGGGGGTGGGTAAGAACAGCTGGGGCTGTGGAGAGTGCTTGGGTTTTCCCAGCCCTGGGGCTGTGCTGAGAAGGCAAGGGAGATTGGGTTAACCCCATGATGATCTAAAGTTAGTTCTTATCCAATGAGAACTAACTTCAGACTGGGCCTACCAATGTAAGATCTGGGAACACTTGCACACCTAGGCAGTTACAGCAGCCTAAGTTTGGTGACCCATTAAGAGCATTAAATGGTTTTTCTGTGACTCACTTGTGGCAACCTTGGGTTTATACTCTTCAATTCAACTTTCTCTCATTTTTATGAAATCAGCATATATTACTCTACTTTATTTTAAGCTTAGATGTTTGTTGCTGATTTTAAATCCTAAGTAGGGAATTTTATTTCAAGATGATTTTGATAGTAATCACCAGTTAAAGTTTCATTGTGCAGTTTAATAATATTGATTTTAGTGGGAGTTTTACCTGAATAAAGATTGGAAAATCATATTTTTTCATATTCTGTATTGAAATATCCAATATCCAGAACTCACAGAAAAGATGTATTTTGTGCAACAAATTGGGGGATTATATGAAAGTCTGACCCTGCAGATGTACTTTCTACAAGACCTTAGGAGCAACAACATTTAATTGATTGGTCAGTCATCTTCTTGCAAAATGTCTTTGAAATTAAATCTAAAACATAGTAGATGCTCTTTTTTTTGCTGTTTTGCTTTCAGCTTCATCTATATTTACAAAGGTTATTTCATGTGGCTATTCAAAATAGTTATTTTTTTAAAGATGTTTTCATTCTTTCCACTTCGTATGATTTTAACTTGTTTAATATTGAAAAAAAGCAAAAATTAAATATAAAATCTTTTTTTATTATTCTGTAGTCTTTCCCAACAATTATTCAGTGTTCTTTAATGAGGACTTAAGTGATTTTAAACTGAATAATGTTTCCATAATAGTAAATTATGGGATTGTGCCTTCAGATCAGCTACAGTCCACATGAGTCACAGTGGGTAATGTAAATGTATAACAACTCCCCTCCCCCCAAAAAGAATCACGTGTTAAAATATTTGACCTCCCTGCCCTTATTCATAACCACACACTCCCTCCTCTTTTCATTCTTTTCCATCCTCACTGCCCATTCTCAAACTATTCCACTGCAGGGGGTGTCTCTCTTTCACTTGTATAACTCATCTGTCACCAGGTTCATTTCTCTTCCTCTTCAAACTACGAGTAACTTATCCTCTCTTCAAGTCACACCTCAAAGCCTTCAAGTTTGTTCTAGCTGACAAAAAAACACTCTTCTTTCTCTCTCTCTGAAACTCATCTGCAGTTTATTTTCAGCTCCATATTTATTATTTTATGTCTCTTTATTTCACTTTAAGCATAGGAAACATTAAAGGAGCCTGATCCCTGGCTCTCTGTGTTTCTGACAAGTCATTAGAAACACAAGCCAGTGATGATGACACAGCAAATGGACAATTTTCTGTGCACAAAAAGTAGCTTAGATGAAATATCCATATCTGAATTTCTATTTATTAGTTCAGCTGAATTTCAGTTAACCCTAGACCCCCTTTATTGAGAGTGTGGGGTACTGATATGTTTGCACTGTATGTACATAACAAGAACAGAAAAATATATATATTATAAAGTTTGCTCCAAAGAAGTCACAATTAAACTATAATTTATACCCTGATCCTTCTCTTCCAAACTTCAGCACTTTCCAGCCCAAATAGAAGGACTATGTCACATCAACAATTCAGCCTATTTGGGAACACAGTGAGGGGGGGGAATGCTTAGCCAAGGATTACTGATAAACCTACTGAGCCTTTCTTGCACCTAAGGGCAACTGAAGGTTAAGGGAAGCAAATACAAGTTTTGGCATCCAGCAGTGCCGATAGGTCTACTTGTTCTGTCTTTATTGTATCTATCAAATAAAGCTTGGAAAGCACAAACTTGTGACAAGTGAAGTTATTTATGTAATTGCTTTGCTATGGGTATTAACTAGGCTTGTGCAAAGCAGCAAGTATTCACTTTGGATTTGTATTCGACTGATTCAGAGGACAGTGATTCAATTTGGAGATTCAAATCACTGTCCTCATTTGCTTTGGCTGAATCAGATCCAAAAGATTTGGTGCCACTTCAGAGACTCGGCCATAGACTAAACAGGCAGCTGACACAGCTGCCTCCAGCTGGTAAGTCTACTGGTGTTGCATGAAGGAGGGATTGGGGCTGAGGCTGGTGTTGGGACAAGCTGCCCAGCTGGGGGAGCAGGGGGGTTGTGGGAGCAACAGTGCTGGGAGCCAGGGCTCTGCCTTGCTGCCACTTGCCCACCTGGCATGGGGGATGAGGCTGGCTCACTCTGGGCAGAAGGGGCAAGCAGCAGCAGGGCATAACCCCCACTCCCAGTACTGCTGCACCTGCATCCCATGCCCCCCTGCACTGGCTGGAAAAGCAGCAATAAGGCAGAGCCCCCACTCCAGGCACTGATGCAGGTATGGTAGCACTGAGAGTGGGAACTATGCCCTGCTACTGCTTGTCCCCTTCTGCCCAGAGTGAGCCATGCCTGCATTGCACCCCACCTCCCCCATGCCAGGTGGGCAAGCAGCAGCAGGGCATAGCACCTGCTCCCAATGCTGTTGCACCTGCATCAGGACTCTGCCCTGTTGCTGCTTGCCAGCTGGCATGGAGGGCAGGTGCTGGTGATGCTTGCCAGCCGGGGCGGGAGGCATGGGATGAGGGCACAGGAGTGGAGGAAGCAGGGGCTATGTCCTGCTGCTGCTTTCCCACTTCTGCCCGGAGTGAGCTGCACCTCAATCCCAACCCTCCACCCCCCTCTTCCTGAGTCTCTCATCTCTTCTGCCCCAGCTGGGCACCTTGTCCCAGCCCCAATACCTCCCTTCCCCAACCCCAACAGACTTATCAGCTGGAGGCAGCTGTGTCAGCTATCTGTTTAGTATATGGCTGAATCACTAAATTTTCTGAATCAATTTGGATGCTTCCAATGAATTAGGAGCTTTTAATTGGTCTGCTTATTAGATTCAGATTCAGAGATTTGGTCCCTGAATTGGGCCAAATCTCCTCTGATTCAAATTGGCTATTGAAGCTTTCCACAGCCCTAGTGTTAACAGGTTTTAAACAAAGGCCTGTCATGGTTTTTATTTTTATCCTCTTGTTTAAAAATATATATATATAACTTTCTGCTGAGATTGTGTCTACAATGTTTCAGCCTGGATTGAATTATTATAGTCAAGCTATTAGGAATGAAGAGTTCCTAATCAAAAGTTCAGATACAAAATAACTTACAGGACATAAGAACAATAAAAATTGGTAGGAGTACATTGCATCATTTGGCAGTTTCAGGCTGTTCAACAAATGTTTAGCAGCAGAGGCCATAAGAGCAATGATGGGTTTAATAAAGGCAAACATTTTTGTTTGTCATCAGGACAGTTGTAGCTGTCTATTGAGAAATTATACCATCCCCTAGAAGATATGAATTTATAAGTACAAGAGGTTTGACATTGTAAGCAGTGAGAGGTTTTATGGATTGTAAGGATGAACTAATTTTTTTTTAGTGTTGAACTCTGGAATTAAATTGTTTCCTTTGTTTCTAGCTGAAGAGAAAATGAAATTCTTTAGGAAATTTGTCTGTGAACATAAGAACTTAAAAATTGCCCTTTTGGGTTACACTAAAGGTCCATCTTGCTCAGCATCTGGTCTCTGACAGTGACAGATACTTTAGAGAAAGAGTCTGAGAAACCCCCTGCACTGAAATCACATATTATGACCCAGTCCATGTGGCATCACACTGCCAGCTCCAACAACCCTACCAGACACAATCTGGGATGAGGAACAGGTATGCAACCCTCCTCAAGGAGAGCTTTTGCCCTATATCTGTGTGGCTTTCCTCAAGCCATGAGAATTTGGGGTACAAGTAAAGTTTCCCTCCTCAGCCTCCCATATTTCTTGCTGGTTAACAACAAAAAAAATATTTCTTAACTTGGGTGTCTTTGACTTCCAGAAAAAGAAAAAATATGTGGCTCAATTTTGTAAATTAAAGTTGCTGTTACAGATTACGTTTAAACCATTCTAATACTGCCTTGTGGAGGGAGGCGGGTGCTGTAGCATGGAGTGGAGCTGGGAGGTAGAATAGCGTGGGGGCTGTGGCACCCTTCTGCAAGTCTCCTTGAGTTTTTTTAAATCTGTTAAGGTTATGTAAAACATTTTTATATAAAGATTATTTAAAGCATTTTTATTTGAAATGAAATAAAAGAAATTAGAAAAATAAAGACTCTCTTATTTGTTAATGAATTGTGAGCTATGGTAGAGTGCTAGGCCCTGGGGAGCCCCCTAGCTGAACACAGCCAGCTGGGCCCACACCAGCCTTCTCTAATGAGCCCCCTGGCACTGGTATCAGGTCAGGGATGGGTGTGGGTCATGCAGACTGAGTGGGGGGTTGCTGAGGTGTGGGGGCCACATGTTCTTGTCCTGACCATGGTGGTGGGAAGGGGATGAAGAATGCCATACAGCTGCAGCAAGCCCTGCTGAGCCCCTGTGGTCTCATCTCAGGTGGGGGAAGGGATGTAAAGAGTCCCGAGATTTTCTCCTCTGAATCCTCCATGGTCCTATCCTGGCTTAGGCAGGAGGGGCTGGTAAGCATCAAGCTGATGAGTTCAGAAGGCTGGCTGCACACCAGATGCCTGCAAAGAGCCCTGCTAAACCTGACCTCAGGCTCCCTACCCCATCCCAGACCCTGCCAAGCTTTGCTCAAAGCTACCTATCCCTTTAAGCTGGCATGGGAAAATGTCAGTTAAACTCAGTTAACCTGAGGTTAATTGAAATTCTCAAGTCACACCTACTTGGACTTTTTCATCTATTTTCCCCTGCCCAGGCAGGTCAAAGGGAGAAACTTTCTTTTGAGCCCCCTTAACCCCGTGGGTGAGGGAGCTGTGTGTAGTGGGGAATGGAGCTGTTGCATGGTGATAGCTTGGAGCCCAAGGAAGCATGCTTCCCTGACTTGAATAGTTTCACCAGGGATTAACCTTCCAGTGGCTCTGCTTCCAGCACAGAGACGCTGGGTGATGAGAGCATGTAGCCTTGGGAAACATGCATCCCTAGGATCCATGTTATTACTGATGATTAACACTCAGTATCTCCATGCTGGGAATGGGGCTACCAGAGATTAACACACAGCTGTAAAAATCAAGCCAAAAGCTCATTTCTCCACACAGCACTAAATGTGCCTATAGTGAGCAAATCCCATCTTAAAGTCTGCAGCTCATCTCTGGGCTACATGATTTCCCCAGGGATTCACCCCTGGTTGTTCTGATCTCAGCTGGAGCCAAAAGACAGCAAGACCAGAAGAGCTTTGGCGGGTGGAAAAGGGTATAGGGGCTGGGAGCTATGCACCCTGGGTTTCTGGAGAACTGCAAATTGATAAGAAAGTTACCATAGAACCTCTATAGGTAGAAATTCTGTGTTTGAGTAAGAAAAAAAAAAGAATATCTGGAGATATACTGTTAATCCTCCAAGTAGGACAATAGCACTGAGTTACAAATGCTAAGGAAGTTGAGAGGCTGCAAAAGCAGAAAACACAATATTAATGGATGATTATCCACAAGTAGACGGGATCAATCTAATCTCAGGTTGAGATGCAGAGATCAAACTTCTTGATATCATAAAAGATTGCTTTCTGAAGTGATTAGGTCATTTTTGACCCAGTCCTAAGCAGCGCACAGGATTTGGTGTAAAGGGTAAGTGTCACTGAGCCACTCTACAATAGTGACCACAACGCAGTTGGGTTTGGCATCCATGTAGAAGGGGAGATGAGAAGAAAATCTACTATAGTAGCCTTTAACTTTAAAAAAGGAGACTATACCAAAATGAGGAAACTAATTAGACACAAGTTAAAAGGGGCCCATAAGCAGGTACAGAATCATAGAAAATTAGTTGGAAGGGAACTCAGGAAATCATCCAACCCTCTGCTCAAAGCAGGACCATCCCCAATTAGATCATTCCAGCCAAGGCTTTGTATATCTGGGTCTTAAAAACCTCCAAGGATGAAGATGTTTACTACCCTCCTGGTGAAAAAGTTTTTCTTAATATGCAGCTTAAACTTTCCTTGCTGCAACTTGAGACCATTGCTCCTTGGTCTGTCATCAGTCATCACTGAAAATTTATAGATTCATAGAATGTAGGCTAGAAAGGACCTTTGAAGATCATTGGGTCCAGCCCCCTGCACCAGGCAGGAAAGACTACTGGGGTCAAGTGACCCCAGCAAGGTGACTGTCCAGTCTCCTCTTGAAGATCTCCAGGGTAGGCAATTGCGCCACCTCTGGGGGAAGCTTATTCCACAGTCTGGATACCCTGGCTGTGAAGAAGTTTTTCCTAATGTCGAGCCTAAAATGATCTTCCAGGAGTTTGTGACCATTGCTTCTGGTTTTCTCCCAAGGGTGACCTGATGAATGCTTGTTCACTGAGCCATTGATGCCCTGATGCAGTAGTAAGCTACAACCAAGTCCCCTCTCTTATTCAGGCTGAGGAGTCCCAGGATTCCTCAGCCTTACTTCGTATGGCTTGCTGTGCAAGTCTCTGATCATATGAGTGGCCCTTCTCTGGACTCTCTCAAGCTTTTCCACATACCTGTTGAAGTACGGTGCCCAGAACTGGATGCAGTACTCCAGCTGTGGTCTCACCAATGCTGAGTAGAACAGAAGTATCACTTCCTTGGTTTTGCTGCATGCCAGAGTATTATTTGCCCTGCTGGCTACAAAACACTAAGTGGTAAAAAGAAAGTAAATGAGGATTTACTTAATACAGGAAGTAGGAGTCACAAAATGAAACTAGTAGATAGAAAGTTTAAAACTAACAAAAGGAAATTCTGTTTCATGCAGTATGTAATTGAAGTGTGAAGCTCATTACCCCCAGATATTGTGGAAGCTGACAGCTTTAACCAGATTCAAAAGTGGATTTTCTTGGAGGAAAAGTGCATGAGTATTTAAGGAGCATGGAAGTTTGGGGTACAGCCTCTGAATCAGAACTTCCTAGACCATAAATGCTGAAAGGTGAAAGTGGGAGAGAAATGGTGGGCAAAACCCCCCCCAAAAACCTCAAATCCAAAAAACCCACTTTGGTCATATCCTGTTCATTTTCCCTTTCAGCATTTACTTTCTATCTCAATAGGTGCATCTACACATGCAATTAATGTGAAGCAATAAACTCCAGTGCATATTGTGCTGGAGTTTGTTACTCCTGGGTGCCTGGTTTGCATGGGCATCTAGGACCACAGCACATTGAGCTGGGACGGAGCAGCACCAGGTGGTAGGGGGCTCCAGTGGTCAGCCTGCCATCCTGGGGCTGCTCAACCTCAGGTCAATGCGCTGTGGGGGGAGTCTTTGCCAGTGCCAGACAAGGACTATGTATGTGGTGGTAATTTCTTTTTTCCCCCTCCTCTGCTTGGATTGCTGTACAACCACTAGCTTTTGAGGCATGTTTTTCCAAAAGAGTAGCAAGCAAGTGGGGTATATTTTGAGTCCTAATATTATATACTCCTGTGAAGTAAATTCACATGGCTATCATTGTGCAAGAAAGATATCCAAGATGAATGAGGCTCATATACTCATCTCAAGAAGATTCCTTAGGGACATAATTACAACTACTAAAGTTAAAAGTGCTTGCAAAAAGTGTGTTGCTTTAGCAGATTTTGTGTCCTTGTGGTCCCATTTGCCCCCCTTTCCTTGTAGCAGGAAATACATTCAAACTACAGTGGAAAAGACTGACTGATAGACTGATCATAGTAGAGAAACTGAAATTAACTGGCCCCAAATGCAGTCAAAAGCACAAAAGGAACAATCTGAAAAAAATTGGCATTTTTTCCCTGATTGTCTAATCCCTCTCAGTTATATCCTTAGTAGGTAATGTTTTTCAGACTGAAGTTTGATACAGCAGAACTCCGAGTGTGTGTTTTAACCTGGATGTTTCACAACCTGCTTAATTAGCTGTGGTTACTGAAGGATGGACAAGCTGCACAGCTGCAGCTTCTGTTTCAAGGGTGCTGCTTCTCAGCTCAGCTGGAGTTCATCAGCAGCCCCACAGCTGATTAGAAAAGCAGCATCCTTTGAAACAAAAACTGCAGCAATCAGCTGAAGCACCTCAGTGGTATTACACAGCTGTTGCTGGGGCCACACATGCATGCATACATACATACACTCTCCCTCTCCTCTGACCCTCCCAGTTAGTTCACAAACCCTCATCTTTTTGTAGGGGACTAAGGGGTCTAACTTAATGAAAAATCTAATTTCTTCCATATTTAAATCAAATTCATACATTACACGGAATGATCGTGGAAAAGTATAAACAGATTTGCATGGTCTTATACCAGAGGCATGCCATTGTTTTTAGGAGTAAAACTTTTCCATGGATCTAGGTAAGTGATTGAACTGGTTAGGGGATACATGTCAGCAGCATTGATTTCAACAGCAACTGTTACTTCTGAACACCCATGTAATTGTGACCATGAGATGCAGCTGCTGTGAAATGAGATGAAAGCCCAGCAGACAGATTAACAGCAACCACTAATTCAGCAACTCCCAAAATAATTTTAGTGATTTGGATCTACCATTCATGATTATGGTCACCTGGAACAGCTGGAGATGGACCACCTAGGATTTGCTCTGATTCAGAAGCCAGACTACTATGACAGGGAGACTTGGCTAAGACAATGCCAACTATTAAGACAATGCAAACTACTACGTTTTTCCTGTGTATGGCAAGTCCATATTTATTAGCAATACCCTTCTATAAAAGGCACTTCTGGATGCAGACCAATGAAACCTGAATAAGGGTCTAACAAACTTGAGGGCCCAACAGGTTCACAGCCAGTACTGCAAAACTGGCATAACCTTACTAAAATTTCAGTTAGATAAAGGATTGACATTATTGCAGCCTAACACTTGGTCTAAGTTATCATCCAAGTGAAAAGGACCTTTACAGGTGGTCCCATAAATAACCCCTGCCTAATGAAAAGATGAAAAGAGGCTTGAGTAAATATTTGTAATTAAACTGAAGCCCTTAAGGACCAGAAAAGGAAAGCTGACACCCCAGGTTCTAGCAGGTAAGGGATTAAGTCCGCAAGTACAGATTGATCAAGGTCCAGAAAAGGTATACAACTACCCAAATGGCAAATACAGGTGTTTAAGCTCTTCACATTCTTCTTGATTCATCAGACCCTTTAGATTTAACATAACCTCAGGTCATCTCAGCTTCTACCCCCAAAATGTGGAAAACCAGAGAATTATATTAAGTTCCTGAAATTACAGGTCATGTTAGATTTGGGAGTAGTGTAAAGATTCTCAGAGCAACATGCTTAAATCTATTGTCATTGGCCTCAAGCCTAATGGTTCAACATGCTTTTGTGTAGCTTTCTGAGATATAAATGGGATTGACTAGCCCGTCAGTAAATACATTAACAATTTAGACCTAGATTACTGGCAGAATCTATTGTCACTAGAGAACCCAGAAAAACCTGATCTTGATACCTTTCAGGCTCTTTCAATTTAAAACTATTTCCATAGGTCCGTATAACCTGACATAACTGCATTTTAGGACAACTGTCCAATATAATTTGCCTACAACTGGTCTGGGCAGTTTTCTAGTTCCTAATAGAAGCTGACCGTATTAACTAGTGAATCAAGAAGTATTTTACATTGTATATAGTATAGAAAGAGAGACTGACTTAGGCCCTGTGTTATCAAAGTATAAGTTTTGTTGATGTGCACCATGACAGGGGAAATTTCTCTTTTGCCTGGCAAGATACCATATGTAATTTGTATCATGTTTGACCACTGCATTTCTCAAACGGAAATATCGTAAACTCCAGTTGCTTTATGTGCATCTGATGGACAAAATATACGAAAGAGCCTTTTTTCTCCTTAAAAACTTTTACTTTTTAGTAAAGAAATATCCTACAGGCAAACTGATGCTTCTGATGTAGTCTAGAGGCAATCTTTTCATGGAATATGAATGACAAGGACAGTTGCATACTCTAGTCCAGTTGATTTCTGTTCTCTGAAAGTAAAGGTCTACTTTGTTTTGGAGAAAAGATTATATTGTTAACACAGAGAAGACTGAATCTTCAAAATGCAAAGTTTTGTGAAAATTTTAAAACAAGTTAGAAAAATATAAAGCAAAATATTGTTAAAGAGAGTCTACTTCAGTTAGACATAGGTAGAGGTTTTGAAAGGCAGATTACTAGGAATATATTGTACTAATTCTCTTATCTCTAATCAGAGATACTTAGCAGGTCTAGTGACTATCTGCTGGTCTCTCTTATGCTTAGATATCAAATGTCATAAATCCTAACACTGAATTTCCTTTTATCAGTCCTACTATTAGGGTGTCATTGGAAGGAACTATTTTCTGGTAATTTTTACTTGGTTCTGGTATGTCCCAATTAAAGTCCAATACATTTGGTTGGTCTATTCTGAGTTGTATTGACACAGCATGTCCAAAATTAAAAACATAAGGTAAAATGTTCAAAAGCACTTATAAGCCTGAAAGTTACTTAAGTGGCAAAATCACTCTGGACAATGGGACTTTAGACTATTTTAGCTGAAATAATTAAAAAAAGAGGACAAGTCTGGCATGATTTATTTAACCAAACAAAATAAAACCAGAAATGCAAAAACAGTCTTGCTGATATGTTGATATTAATAAATTCAGAAAACTCAAAGTGATAGTTGTCAAAGTTATTCTAATTTCACTGTGGACATTTTAATTAATGATCCATGAACAGAGGCAGTTTTTCTATATATTGCATTCAATTATACAATATTTTTCTTACTGACATGTACTATATTGTACCCTTGCAATATCAGAGATCTGTTTTATGTACTGTAAGGTGGAGGATGTATTATTGTATACAGAAGCAAAATGTTCATGTGTTCAATGCAGATGCAGCTAATTAGTGCTGACAAAAGTGATGTTACTGGCTTAATTAAGTGATCAGGCCTGAAGTAAAGGGCAAAGACAGGTTAATTTTCATAGAACCACAGAACTTATTCTTGATTTTATGACATGCACTCAATTAATTAATTATAGTACAATGTTCTAAAAAAGTAGTAAGTCAGATACTTGAATGCAAATTGTGCCACTACATTACCCTGATGGACTGCTAGCATGACCATAAGGCCATTTACTTCCAATAGAATTGTTTCCATTGATATCAATAGGCTTGGATCAGGCCTCCATGTGATGCTTCATTTTATGACTGAAATTAAATTGTAAGCTCAAGAAATCAAATTGAGAGAATTTTCAGTGCATTTTGATCAATATCTATTCATAGTAGAGGGGAAAGCTGGTATGGGTAATTGAGAAACTGAGCCAAATCTTTCTCCAAATCTCAAGTTTTTTGACGTTTGAATTATTAATTGATATTCCAATTTTTGACTTCCTGTGCTTCAAGGGATCCTATTCCTGCAACATTTTCAGTTTATACAAAAGACACTTAAGTACATAAAGTATTTCATAGGTGGCGAAAAAGGAGCCTTAGAAACTTAGTTTGATCTACAAAAACTAGACAATAAAGTTCCCTAAGCACCCAGAGTTTTGTCACATCCCGTGCCATGTTTGCCTCTATTTTTGCAGAGTATTTGCCTCATTCATAAACCCACTTAGGCATTATAAACTACGTGTCCCTAAGCTTAAATAGACTCATAGGCCTCATCCAGTAGGCATACTGGGAGAACCTGTCACATACTAACAACACTGAGTTCAGCATAGTGCAAAATAGTCATGATTGCTATAGTTGTTGTTAAAGCATGAATTAATACAACCGTTATTCAATGCATATAGAAATCATACAGAAGCCTTTAAACAGCACAAACCAAAGTAGGCCTCAGTAAGTGCACGAACAACAGACCTTGGTGACTAGGAAGTTAATTTAAGCAGAACTACTATAAAAGGTAGAAGTATTAGCTTTTTGGCACTTTAGAAGGCCAACAGAGGGAAAAACAGATATAGTGGGTAGGAGAAACCAAAACAGATCATAGTAGTCTGATAGGAAGTCATAATGTCTGGTGAAAACTAGATGTGAAAGATCACTGATGTTTAGCGATTACTGAGAACTAGGATGTGTATGCTGTAAAAAATGTGGTTATTTAGATTTGTATATGAAAGAGGCCTGGGTACCTTGAATACTTTGCCCTGAGGTAGGGGCTGTGTTTTATGCTGGTGCCTATTTGTAGATAACCTGGCTAGCAGCTTTCATGAATGTGACATGATGTTAATGCCTAGGCTTTCTTGTGAAAAATTAACTTTAAATAAACATTTGTTACTAAAAACCAAAGCCTGTGGTCTCTTTATTACAACTAATGCATTAGTAGTTCTTATCCTGGAGGGTATCCTGATAGCACACACCCACCATCCAAGTCAAGGAATGACTAGTGCTACTTTACCGCACCACACCTGACAGAATCCAACAAACGCTTTCACTTTGAACATGGCTGTAGGTAGCTATAGTAGTGCCCACTATTTAAATAATAGCCTAGTATTTGGAGAACTTACCTATGAGGTAGGTAACAAAGGTTTTACATTTTCCTTAACCAGAGAAGATTCAAAACCACATTCCCCAGCTCCCATGACAGCATATACCATTAACCAAGAGGAAAACTGAGGTACAGGACACTTTATATCTTTCCTGATAAAGCATTCCCACTGTACAACTTATAATGCAGCATTAATGGAGGTATGAAAGAGAGAATTCAAGGTCCAGTGATAAAGACATCCAACTTAGAGAGAGAGAGAGTTGGTTCTAGTTCTGCTTCAAATTTGTTTATGGGAACACTGCTCGGAGCAGGGATTAGAAGCCTAAACTCTCCCTTTGTAGGACCAGACAGACGTGCAGGTCCCAGCTGTAACTCAGAATGTTTTCTGCAAAGCGTTCTGAGTTACAACATTATGTCAGATCAAATGGAAGTTCCTGTTGATTCCAGGGGGGGAGGGCAATCTAGCTGCAGACTGGGAGCAGGCTGGCAGGTTCCCAATGCAATGGCCACTGGATGCTCATTCTTTGGACTCCCCAGCTAGTGCTGCAGGGCGGGGTGGGTGAATTGGAGCTCCCCCTCACTTCAGGAGGGCTCCAATATACATGCACCACCTTCTAGGGGGATTGAAAAACCCCAAGACTGAACTCCCTCTGCTGCCTTTCTCCTCTCCTGTTTTGAAAACAGCAACACTCTGGGAGGCAGAGCAAGCACAAGTTACAGAAGATGCTACATCTTGAAATATCATTATCTGATACCTCATGCAATGAGGGGTCATATTTTCACCTGATCAGCCATTTTTGAAGATGTCTGCAGTTGTGCATGGCTATGGACAGCTTTTTGTGGCCAGACTGAGTAAAAATTGTCACTTCTTTCTGCATCCCTGATTCTTATGTCATCGCTCAAGTTGAATGCATGTTGTTACTTCATGAGTGCTTTGAAGGATCAGCATTGATTATAGGGTCAAGGATAATTGTAAGATCTCATTTCCAAAATCATACTGGGATACAGAGTCTGTGTCCAAGAACTCTGTCATGAAGGTCAAAGAAAAATAAACTTTTGATCCTTACTCAGACTTTATAAGCTTGAAGCAAATGGTGTTAGAGTATCAGGGCCTCAGTGTACCTGCCTGGTAAGTGTCCAGAAAATGGAGTTCAGTGAAGACTGACAGATTGCTCAGTGAAATGCCTGAAACTGTGTATACCATGAAGCAAGGCAATACTTTGGGCTGATACTACTTCCTTCACTTACAGAGTTGTTGGAAGGATAAAAACCTTTAAATCAAGATTCAGTACTCGGGAATATTACTGACAAGCATGGTACAATTTTAGGGGAACACAATGATTTAATATTGTAGCAACTACAACAACACTTTCAGTTCTTCCACCTACAATTGCCCATTATTAATGTTCCATATTGTATATGATAAGTTCTTAGAGTTTTATATACTAGAAAAAATATCTACATACGTCAGACTCCTAAGTAATAGAATCAAATGTTCTAAGGAAACAACTGTTACTATATTGCTAATGTGCCATACACATGATATTGGGCAATATTACAGACTTAAAACTTTGAGTCAAATGCTTAAAGCTTATAAAATTTATCATTTCTCTTCAAACACTCTCCCACAAATTGTTTACTGGAAATTGTTTCTAAATCCTCCATGTTAAATGTTAACCTTTTAAAATGTTGTCAGTTCTGATAATTTTCACCCTAAAATATACACCATTTTCCTCCTTTTTATTTCCTGCTTTTCTCTCTTTCTCTTATCCAAGCAAATGCACACTTTCACGAGCAGCCAAAACTAATATTTAAACTAAATAAACTAAGTCTTTAATCAAAAGTTCTCTCTTTCCACTGTATCCAAGTATTGTATCTGGGCACTTGAACTATTTTGGTATTCACTAGTAACACTGGTAAAGACTAATGACCAGCACTGGAATACTAATTAAACTATGGTTGAACTTATTATAGAAATATAAACAAACATATATAGGACGTGCATGGTATACATGCATTACACTGTATGATCCCCATGCTTAAACTTGTGATGACTGCCCACAAGTTAGTTATAGCACAGATGCCCCATGGATGTTAGTCTGACACTTTTGAATACTTGGAAAATATTATCCAGTTTAATCCATCATGGGATCTTTTGGATTATATTTATATAATATATGGCTTTCAGAATACATAAAGTAATTACAATCAGGGTGATAGTCTGAATAAATTCTGTTTAGAATCTTTTCCATGTCTGGCATCTTGAACAGCATTGTATGTACTATACAGCCATGTATTTTACCTCCTACCACCTGGAAACAGACATTATTGGAATGAATGGCCCTGGATTGATTTCTAGTGCACTTGTGTGGGAGGAAAGGCAGGTCTTATTATTAAAGCAGAGTATGGAGTCAGAAGATCTGGGTTTTGTTCAAGACTCACCCACGGACTTCCTGCATGACTTCAAGCTTTCTTCACTTAACCTTTCTCTGCTTCATTCCTCATTTATCTAAAGAGGGTAACAATAGATACTTAATTCATGTTGGTAGTGTTTTGAAGCTTAATTCACAAAATATTAGAAATGTGCTTTAGGATTTTAGATGAAAATTACTGTTCTATGGCAGTCTACAGAGCTTCTTTATAGTTGATTGTAGTTATAAGGAAGTGGAGAATAAAATCATTTTATTGTGCAGAAAGTGCCACCCTTGGTTTTGTTCTTCTTTGCAAAAAAGACTCTGGTGATAAGAATAGCTTTGGAAATAAGCAATATAGAAAAAAGCAATTTTCCATCTTGAACTTTGAGCCGACTTTCACAGAGCTTCATTTAGTTGCTATCTATTTTGAATTGCATGATAGATTAATAACATGTTCTAAATCTTCAAAGTGACTACCCAGTACTGGATAGGCCATTAGTTATAATCTGACCCTTATTACTGAGCAGATTGGGTGCTGACAGATGTGAAAAAAAAACAAACCCAAAAACAAAAACTGTGCTTCACCAGAAGAGGAAGTGCATTAGTTCAACCCAGCTCCCCAGTGTCTGTATAGATCAGGTGCTTCAGCGGGGCTTTTTGGCCCTTTTATCTAAAGCTGATTCAATTAGCTATTAGATAAAAGTGTCAAAAAGCCCCACTGAAGCACCTGATCTATACAGACATTGGGCGAACTGAATCAACTAATGTGATGCCTCTTCTGGGCATATTCTGTACTCAGTCAAGTGCTGGGGCTTTTTTTTTCTCCACATCTGTAATCAGCCATGATGAATTAACTGTTAGCTAAGGATAATTTTGTGCTACTGTATCCATGTTAATCATCCCAGATATAGTTACTATAATTTTCAGCACATTCACATTACTGTTTTTGTACCTCTATTCTCTGTTTGGCCAAATGTTAATTCAGACCAAAGGAGTGGGAGTAAAGGAAAATATCATCTTCTCCCACATCCTCTGGCAGATTAATAGTAAGTGTAGTAAAAGAAAACCTTTGCTCATGTCTGATATTTGATGTTTTGTCAAGTCCTCACAAACCTTCAGCACTTGGATTCTTGTACATTCTTCTTATTGGAAATAGAGAAAAATGAGCAACTGTTTCCTGCTCTGAATTGTGTTGTGAAGAGAACTACAGATGGAAATGCCGCTTTGGGACTGCCATTGTGAGAGCAACAAAATGGAAAGGGGCAAATTAGGAAAATTCAGACTGAGCAAAGGCCTCTGCTGAATAATTAACTAAGGAATATCAAACATTGATGGGTTTGCTTCTGTTGTGAGTGAAGCAATATCTCAGAACCAATCAAGGGAGCGGCTTCTGGAGATCAAGTTTCTGCTAACGTAAAATGTAGTGAATGAGAAGAAGAAAGAAAGTGCAAAACCATAGAAAGTGGGGTGGTGGACATGGTGGCAGCATGTGCTGCCTGAAACAGGAGCCTGGCCAGCCAGAGTCAGATGCCAGGTATTGGCCAGGCTCTGCTCAAGCAGATCACCACCACTGCAGCCCCGAAGGCCCCCAGGACACCAAATAAGGCTGCTGAGGTCATCCTCCCCTAATCCATCTGGTTCAACTTGCTATGCGCCAGAGCATGCATGCAGGGGTGTCCCCTGGGGACAAGTAGCAGTGGCACAAATGTGTGCTGCTGCTAGTTATCCCTGGGAAAATGCATATTCTTGCTTATGGGGACACACTTATGGTTTTTACTAGGAAAGCAGCAGCAACTGAGTAGTGGATACTGAATACAGAATACAGTTCCTCCAAGAAAAAACTGGACATAATCTTAGCAACTGCAAGATCAAATACTGCGGCCCCAAGAGAAAACTGAGGGGGATTTTTTGTTTGCTTTTGCACAGAAGACCCGAGAAGGGTTATACAGAAGGAGTCCTACCTTCTGAGCTATCTTATTGGTAAAGGGCAGCTATGTAGCTCTGAAACCAGTACTATTAGTCTGAAACTAATTCACCCTAAGTATCTTTGTGTGCCTGGTTTTTAGCACTGGCAGATGAATTAGTCCCATATGTATTAGTCTCTCTCTAAACTTCCCCCTATATTGCAATGAAAAGAAACTGCAGCAGAGCAGAGGTCTGCAGCATATAGAAAGTGCAAAGTGGCTTTCTTACTTGCCTCTGTAAATCAAAGGTCTTGATGGCATTGTTGCATTCAAGTACCTTTTAACATTGTAAGCTAGACAGGTTGTAGCAATGGTAAAAAACAGTTGAACTCACTTTCACCCAGGTGACATAACTGTATAGTGGATTGCCAGCTAGCCTAGCTCAAACCAATCCTTAAATCCTTTAATCTGGTCCTAGCAAGTCTCTCTCTGGAGTCAGAAACACAAATTGTAATATCCTGGGATCTTCTGTTTCCCAGGGCTCAAGCAAAAGCAAACCATTCACATGGACACACCTATAGCATCTGTCCAGCAATACAAGCTTCAAAGCTCCAGGTTGCTCTGCACCACTGGGCTCAGTTGCTAATACAAACCAATTACAAAATAAACACTCCCAGCCAAGTGGGAGTTCTCACCCTCTAACCTTCCTTTGAGATGGGAGGCAGACCAGCTGCCTGCCCTCCCGCTATCTCTCCCCCATGCAAACCTTCTTCCCTCCAGGTCCTCCTTCCCACTTCCTCTTTTGATGTCCTTTTACTTTCAGGTCAGCCAAACAGCTTCCCATCATTACTGATAAACTGAGCTAGCTACAACCCCCTGTCAGAACTAAATGGTTAAAAAGTGCCTCAGCACAGCTGCGTGTTAGCACATTGTGAGTACCTGGTGCAGGGATTTCCCCTGCGGTAGTAAAGAGCCCTTGGTGCAAAATTAGCTCTTGCCAAAAGCTTGCAGCTGCACCGTTGAGTGCATGGTTTTGATTGGGCTTAGTGTAAATTATGCACATGTGGCAACTAGCAATTGGCTCTCTAGCCGTACAAAAGGCTTGGGAGGTACCTGCCTAAGTTGGAGGAGAGTTTGGATAGATGGAGGAGAGTATTGTATGTTTGAAGAGATCCTTACATGTATCCTAGAGCTACATTGGGGCCTGATCAACCACCAACAACTCACTGTCATCATATTCCCAATGTACTGTGTACCCTACTGTGAACCACAGAGCTTTCTTTTCTGTTTGCAACTCTTCTAAGTGCACCTACACTGCATACCTTGATGCAAGTCTCTGTATTGCAGCTTGTAAGTAAAGTTTTTTTCTTTGCAACCAGTATGTGTGCTGTGCCTAATTCTTCTCCATTGGTGGCCCCATTCTGGCCCATTTCTTGGCTCCCACACTCCCTGGGTGGGTGGCCTGTTATTATTTGGCTAATTCTTCTAGGCTGCCAGCCTGTTGCAAAGGGCTCTTTCTTTTATATGTACTTAAGGATCAAAGTTAATTGTTCTGTCCTCTGCATAATCAATGCAGATAACTTAGTTGCAGAAGGCAGAGCCTAGGATAGCTTACAAATACAGAGTATATTGCTGGTCATGAAGTGGCATAACAATGTCTTTGATTCCCTTATGCATTGAAGAACTCTGGGCCTCATGCATTTATCCCAATCTGAAGTGCATAAATGAGGAAAAGAAATTTGGTTTCACAAAGATAAGAATGTATTCAGTGTTTGATGTATACTATTAGGGTTTGATGTATTTTCAATGAAGGGATATAGAGACACTCTCACAAACAGAAAAATTTTCCTTCAAATAATAATTTCTTCTGTTTTTTTATTTTTTTATTTTTTCCCCCTGTTGTTCACCTACATAGAAAATTGTCAGCTATAAGGATGTTTTTGTTGAATTTGAATGTGGATAGAAAATAAGTAGAATTCCCATCTATTCATCATGCTTCCAGCTCTGCAAACATCTGTTTTCCTATCATCCCTTCAATAAATGAATCCTTTATACAATTCCTTGTTTTATCTTGTACTTAACGATGATTTCTTTAACCACAGGATACTTTCCCATGATTATACTTTGATATGTTACCAGATAACTATTTCTCAGTACCCCACAGTATATACAACTAACGCAAAAGGGGAGAAAACAATTAAGTGCAGATAAAATGCTCAATGCCAGATAAATAGTTTAGAGATTAGCAAATTAGAGATTGTTATTGGGTCAAAACTGTCTCTACTCAACACCTTCTAGTTTAGTTCTGATTCTTATCATCATCGTATCTGAGAACTTTGAAGAAAGGCAGAGTCAAATCACTTCTGAAATTTGAAAAAAAAACATTAATGGAATTTTAAATTACTTTCTTTCTTAACTTTTTATTTTAGATATACTCTGCACTTCCTGATTTTGGCTGAACTACCTACCACTTACTAGTTAAATAAGAATTTCCATGAGAACTTGCACAAATGTAACTTCCTGATAAACTTTTCTAACACACAAAATAATCGGGCAGGAGTCCCATGGAGTACATCTACACGTGCACTTTACTGTGGAGCAGACTCATTAGCTCTGCAGTAAAATCTCTGTCTACATGTACGCTGGTATTAGGGCACAGAATACTAATTAATTCTGCCATAGGATTGTACTTTTGAGGACAGTACTATTTTATGGCAGGATACATTACTGTGTTGAAATACACTTATGGATGCTGACCCGGGTTATAAATTGCACCTGGTCAGCCTATCCAGCCAGAGGCCTGCTCTGTCCCAGCTCAAATTGCTCCTGTCCTGGGTGCATGTATTAATGCTGTCCCTGGGAGCAGTTAATTCCAGCATGAACTGCTCCAGAGTTTATTGCATCTCAGTAATTTCACATATAGATGAACCCACTGTATAGGTAATTCTTTAAGATGAACTACCAGCTTTTTTGAAATTCACACACCACTAAGAAAATTATCAAACTAATCATATCCAACTAATGTTTGAGATGTGACTTTGAAAAGTGACTATAATTTACTACTAATTAAGTAGAATGAGACCTAATTTAAATCAAGCAGTTATGTGGGTTTAGTAACAATACTGTGGATTCAATAACTAAGCAACATCAAATCTTTCTTTAATTTCCAGAATATTCATATCTCCTTCATATTAATAAAGTGTATATTCAATATGCATATGCAGAACACTGAGACAAAGCCATAAAGAGATCATTACCCTAAAATAATCTGGGGAAGAATTGACCAACTCTGAAATGGAGAGGGTAAATTTGTTATTTAATAAAAATGAAAATCTTTAGGGTGCAATCTCGTGATCTCCTACCAAGAGGCAATCTTAATGGCAAAAGATATAATGGAGACAGAAATTAATAGCATGGGGACAGTGAACAACCCACTAGAGACAAGTTAGCAAATCCCATTTATATTAGGCTGCCATGGATTTCATCAGACACTATGCCCTGAGTAGATAACGTAAAACTATAGAATAATTTCTGTGGTGACTGCATTCCCTTAGAAATAATAGAACTAAAAAGAAAACTTGAAAGATTTCTCAGTCTAATAAACATGAAACATGTTTTTTATCACACTTTTAGGACATCCCAGTGTTATTTAAAATAAAATCCAAAACATTAATGGAGATTTTATAGGTCCGGTTATTGTTCTGTTATTGTTTCCTCTGAATTGTTTTGTATCTTTGATGAGCTAATAGACAACCCTGTTAGTGTATATGCTTTTCAGCTAGGTCGAGTTAAACTGCTTCGCTAGCGTGTCAGAATTGCAGAGAGAGGGGAAGAGGTGAGAGGTATGGAATGACTTGGATCTTAGACATACTTTTGTGCAGGTTTGTTCACAGCCTGAATATGAAAGATGAAAAATATGAATCAAAGATAATATCAAGATTGTGGAACTAGATGATAGGGAAGAGAATGGCAAAAGAAGGGGATTTTGGAAAAGAACAGATAGAAAGCACTTTTATTCCAAAAACACACAGGTTTTCTTTCTTGAACCAAAAGAAAGCCTTTCTCTTAACAGCACTAGCACAGAAGTTCAAAATTATCATACTATAGAACAGAACTCAGTCATGTTCACAAGTGTCTATGAATATTTCCAGTTTGAGAGAACTCCCTTCTTTTAATGGTTCTTGAGAATACTTATGGGGTTTTTTTGCAACCCAAAAGAAAATCTATTTTGCATATAGATAGTTTCCACCTCAAACTAGGCAAATCTTTGTAGTTGTGGATCTTTTGAAAAAAATGTCTTGTATTCTAAGCAATTCAAAACTTCAACACAATTTTTAGAAATGGAAGGAAGAAAAATAAATGTTATGACACCAAACAGCTCGACTGAGCTTTATACAACTGTTATATAATAGACCTTTTCTCTCTCAAGGCCATCTCCTAGAAGGCAGTATTGCGTATGTTAAATCAGATCGGGTGATCAGTTCACTTGCAACAGTAGCAGATGATTGGAATGTCGTGATTATTAGAATATTGTGAACTTAGTGTCTACTAGGAGATAACCCTCTCTTGCATTATGCCTTTGAAAATGCCCAGTACATACTGCTTATTTCTAGAGCATGAGCAGATTTGAAGTGACAGGAGTGTTCAGGCATGTCTACACGAGATGCTTTACTGTGCAGCAGAGCTAATTACTGTGCATAAGCATCCACATCTACGCATGCAGATGGTTACTGCACAGTAATTGGCTCTAATCATGAGTAAATTTGCTACCTGCAAATGCAAGTAGCAGATTTACTCAAGATTAGTAACTATGTAGTAGCACATGTGCAGATGCCTGATGTGTAGATGCATCTGTGCTCTCTGTTAACTGGGCAGCAGGAGGAAGGAGATTTGCTCTCTGAGCCCGGGAGCTGTCTGTTGCCAGGGTGGGCTTATGCCAGAGCCTAGGTGGGGTCAATGTCCCCCTGCCCTGGCAGCAGAAAGCTCCTAGCCCCCACCTCATGATTGCAGGGTCAGGGCTGGGAGATCATGGGACCCAGGTTGAGAGATCCATATCTCTCAGAGCTAGCTCCACAGTCATGGGGCCAGGTTTGGGAGATAAGGATTTTCCAGTGTTGGCCCCATGACTGCAAAGCTGGGAGATAAGGATCTCACAGCTTATTTCCCACAATCACGGGGTTTGGGCTGGGATAGAAGGATCTCCCAGCCCCATGATTGTGGAGTGGCAGCTGGGAGCTCCCTGCTGCCTGGCCAGGGGGACGTTGTCCTCATCTGGGCTCCAGTGGCAGAGTGTGCCCCAGCAGCAGGTAGCTTCCAGGAGCAGGGAACAATGTCCCAGCCTCTGGCCAGAAGACAGCTGTCTTCTGGCCCCTGGGCTAGCACCCACTAGGAGCCTAGAGCTCCCTCTGGATGCTGCAGGGGCTGGCTGCAGGGAGTGGGAGTAGTCTGCTGCTAGAAGCAGCAAATCTTTTCCCGCATCTGGTCCAGTAAACTGCTGCCAGAGCTTTTGCATATGTAGATGTGCCCCTTGTTCATGTAATAAAAAAAATGTTCTATCTCCAATCAACCTAAGGAATGCTTTTCAAAACATTACAGTTGCGCTCAGAAGCCATCTATATGTAGTCTATATATTTCTAGAGCTCCATCTCCACTATTAAAGTGCCTGGAACTAATTTCTCTTGGTGGGATACACCCTCCAGTTAGCAGTTTTCCAGTCGTATGGATATATACATATCCAGTTATATTGGATTAATATTTCTGTTATTCACCATAACTATTATATCTGACACTTGGATAATATCCTTCATATTAAATGTCAGAAGTGTTTTAGAGAATGAACCTCCCACAAGTCAACACAAATGTTCTAAAATCTTGGAAATTCAACACAGAAGGACCTGAATCCTAAATAACAGACTTTGGCTATGGCAGAGATTTTTTTAGTATATTTTAAAGGAAAGTTAAATCATTTCTGCTGTAGGGTGCTGGAAAGGCTGGAAGCAATATGTTCCTCTCACTGGGAAAAGAAAAAAATATTGTGTATGTGCATTTGTCAAATTTACAAATGCACACAAATAAAAGCTCCTCACTGCTTCCTGTATGGCTACATAGCTAAACAGATGCAATACTCAGATTATTCTGGCTGAAATTCATTATAAAATAGAAAGCAATACTATCAGTCTTTCTTCTTTTCCTGTTCTTGTGATGCTGCTGCCAATCTACTAATCATATCCACAGATTGTCATTGTGCTTTGTTCAGCTATAATTACATTGTTTCCCTGTCTCTTTTGCTATATTTGAAGGCTTTTGGTCTCACTTTTTTTTCAAGGTACTTGCATATCATGGACACATCTGCCTGAATGACATTCCTTATTCTCCTATTTTATTTCAACTAACTGTTGTACCTGAGATGCAGGAGAGAGTGAATGATAAACTTGTCCTTCCACTTGGGAGACTGTCTTTTGACTCCATGTCTGTACTTCTAGCTGCATGTATAACAGGCAGTGGGACACCATAGCCAAGAAACATTATTAGCATGAAAAATGGAGGTAGTGAAGTGGTGACAAGGAAATCTACAGTCTACAAACAACCAATAGTTGGCTAGATAGCGTGAGGATGAGAGATGAAGGTATGGTAGAGGGACTGACTAAGATCAGGGGTAAAAGACTGGATACATCCATATATGTGAGACATTTTTCATTGGTTATTTTCCAACAAAAGCCACAAATACAGCTGGCCCTGGATAACAAAAATTCCTCCTCCTGATAGTCTTTTCATCTCTTGTTTTTACTTACAGCAGATAATCTTTATTCCACTCACTCATGAACAGTGAAATTTAACTTTTCTCAGCATTCCACATCAGTTCAATACAGGACTTCATAAAATATTCATTCGCCCTCTCCACTCTGCTTTCCCTCCCCCCCACAATTAACAACACTTGTTTTCAAGTCATAATGACTTTAAAATAACCCAGTATGATTGCCTGAAGAAGAATACTTCTTCACTCCAGTTCTTGCTTAAATTAGCCTATCTGAAAGTTGAGGCTTACTGAGTTCTTTGAAGTTGAAATGAATAAGATAAACATCATTGTGCTTTTTCTTTTTTCATGTTCTAATAATCTATTTCTTAGTATTCTCATATGCAGTTTGTATTTTCACCTATGCATATTCATGATTTCATTTGCATACCAGCAAGGCTTGTTTGGCTATTATTTTATTGTTCTTTTACAGATATTCCATTTTTGTTAGGTAGTAATAAAAGAAATAAGAAAAAGTATCTTTTTCCTGGTATAATTTTTTTATACCTTTCTTGTACCTTTTTCCTAGTATAACAGCATCTTATATTAACTATCCTACTTATGCAAAACTTCCATAGGAATATCCTTAAGTTTTGAATTTACAAGTATCATAGCTTTCACAGATTTCATAGAGATTAGGGCTGGAAGGGGCCTTGTAAAATCATTGGGTCCAGCCCCCTGCCGAAGAGGCAAGAAATCAGCTAGGTTCAAAGGATCTCAGCAAGATAGACATTCAAATGTTTCTTGAAAGTGTCCAGAGTAGGTTCTTACACCACTTCTGGGGGAGTCTGTTCCAGGCCTTGGGAGTTCAGACAGTAAAGAAGTTTTTCTTTATGTCCAGCCTAAAATGGTTCTGTAGGAGTTTGTGACCATTGGACCTTATCATCCCCTGGCGTGCTCTGGTAAACAGGTGTTCCCCCAGATCTTGATGCATATCCCTTATATACTTATAGGCTGCCACCAAGGCACCCCTGAACCTTTGCTTCTCCAGGCTGAAGAGTCCCATATCTCATAGCCTCTCTTCCTACAGCCTGTTCTCTTGACCTCTGATCATGTGTGTAGCTCTCTTTCAAGCTTCTCCACATCCTTTCTAAATTGTGGAGCCCAGAATTGGATGTAGTACGCCAGTTGCAGCCTTACCAGGGACGAGTACAGAGGGAGGATGACATCTTGGGTCTTGCTCAAGATGCATCAGTAGATGCAAGCCAGAGTTTTGTTCACTTTGCCAGCTGCAGTATCACATTGGTGCCTCATATTCATCTTTTGGTCAATCATGACCCCCAAGTCTCTTTTCGGTAATGGTGCTAGTGAGCATAGCATTACCAAGCCTATAAGTGTGATGTGGGTTTTTATTCCTGAGCTGGAGCACCTTGCATTTCTCCATATTGAATGCTATGAGGTTTTCATCTGCCCACCTTGCAAGCTTATCGAGGTCAGCCTAGAACAGCAGCCTATCCTTAAGTGTGAACTTTCTTCCCCAAAGTTTGGTGTCATCTGTGAACTTGGCCAGTCCACTTTTGACACCACTGTCCAGATCATTTATGAAGAGTACAGGTCTGAGAATGGAGCCTTGGGGGGTGTGTCATGTTGATCTGATTCCATCAGCTACAACTTCCTGTGTCTGACTTTGGATCCAGTTCCCCAGCCATCAGACTGTGGAGCAGTCGAAGCCATAATTGTCTAATTTTTCCATGAGGACATCATGGGACACCAAGTTAAAGGCTTTTTTAAAGTCCAAATATGACATCAACCTCTTCCCTTTTGTCCAGGTGATACATCACCTGATCATAGAAGGAAATGAGATTGGTTAAGCAAGACCTACCTGCAACAAAACTGTGCTGGCTATCCCTCAGAATATTGCCTTCTGTAGCCTGTCAAGAATGGTTTCTTTGATAAATTTTTCCAAAATCTTCCCAGGGATTGAGGTCAAACTAATTGGCCTGTAATTTCCCAGGTCTTTTTTCCTCCCTTTCTTGAAGATGGGCACCACATTGTCCCTCTTCCAGGTACTTCACCTGAGTGTCACGAGTTCTCAAATATCCTTGCCAGTGACTGTGCTATGATGTCTGCCAGTTCTTTTAGCACTCTTGGGTGCAACCTATTCAGACCAGCTGATTTGTGGGGGTCCAGCCTCGCCTCTCAAGATGCTCCCTCACAAGATGCATGTCAATGGCAGGCTTATATTCATCCTCACTCCGATCATCCCACATCGTATTCAGCAGGGTGGTCTCTTTGGGCTGGTGAAAAACTGACATAAAGTAATCATTAAGCAGATTGGCCTTTTCCTGGGTGTAGGTAGTCAGCTTCCCCAGCTGGTTTAGCAGGGGTCCAATGTTGCCCTTGTTTTTCTATTGACTCCCCACATATCTGAAGAAGGACTTTTTATTTCCCTTGATTCATGTAGCCAGATGGAGTTCAGTTGCAGCTTTGGCTTTTCTAGTTTGCTCCCTGAAGGTGTGGACCAGTACAGTATACTCTTCCTTAATGGTGTTTCCTGCCTTCAATCCTTTATACGCCTCTCTTTTTAGATGTAGGATGTCCATGAGTTCCTTGTTGAGCCAAGGGGATTGAGTCCTTTTACCACCTTTCCTACAGGTTGGGATGGACTCCCCTTTTGTTTCTAAGATTGTTTCCTTAAAGAACAACCATTCATCATGAGCTCCCCTTCCTGTGAAATCATTGTCTCTTAGGTTGCTCTGTAATCAAACTTCACACCTCAATCAAACTTTCTCTAGATTATTCCTACACTAATGTCAACTCTCTGTATACCACACCACGAAGTTGGTCCAATAAAATATATCACCCTAAGAAATCCTTGCTTTTCATGTAACTTTTGGATTATCATGCCTACAACATGATATACTACCTTACATTTGAAATCATTCCCTTTTTTATATATCAAACTTTCTTTCTTTTGTTATTCAAGTCCCTATTTTAAAGACTCAAGGATAATTAAGTGTTTTGCCCTTTTAAGAAACCTAGGCTTGTTTTCTATTGTGTTGCTGTATTCAGAGGCATTATGATGCAATTCTTCAAGCAGCTTCAGATAAATTTCATATGGAAAATTTTATTGAATTAAATACTGAAATATGTATAATTGTTGTTACTGTGTTGTTTATCTAAACTCAAATTACTTTCCACTTTCCCAACATTTTTAGTTTTCACTATTCAGTAGATTTTTGTATTGATACTGTCTCAGTGCACCACAGATGTTCTCAGTGGAGATGCTGAAATTTTTGGCAACTAGAATGAAGCAATTAGGAATACCAGAGAAAGTGTTGGAGGCTTTTGGCACCAGAGGAGGTATGGAAGCATTTTGGGATTGTTTAATAAGTAGATTAGCTGGATATTTCTGCTAAAATGGCCAGCAGCCAAATAACACTACAACCATTGGTGGTGCTGGACAAATACAATAATAAGATTGCTTACTAGCAAGATAAAGGCACTTTGAAAGCTTTATGGATATTTGAATATGTTTCTAAATGTACAAGCACTCACAGATGAGTTTAACTTTTGCTTTATAGATGCACTTGTAACTGCAAATGTTAGCTAAAATTAGTCCAATTTCAAGAACTAGCTGTGCCATAAATTGGGGATTTATCCATACCTCTGACTGCACTTAGGTGACAGCTGGAAATATGAGTTCTTTCTCACTTGGTCACCTACCTTATTTTCCTTCTATATCAAGGCTAGGGCTGTTTACTAAAATCAGTTTAACAATATGACCTGGAGTCTTCAGTTCCATTCTCTCTCTTTTTCAGGGACAATGATAGAGTTAACCAGGAGTGGATCCAGGCAGGGGTGCACTGGTGCACTTGCAAAGCCCTTTGATTCCTGCTCCATACAAAGCTTAAAACCAACTGCCTAGTATTGGCAGCAGAATGTCTCCTCAGGCAGTGCTGCAGAGTCAAATAACTGCATAACTCATTATGATCTACCCAATCCTTTTCAAACTCTTCATTCCAGGAGTGTTAATGACCCTCTTTTCTTTTTAATGGTATTGCTGTCCCATTAATCAAGATAGTCTTTCTTCTGCAGTTCTGCTGCTAGTTGCTCCTAGCAACAGAACTCCTATTCCACAGCCCTGCAAATTGTTTTTAACTCATTCCAAATAAGTTATTTGTTTTGCTTCAATATTAAACTGTATATTAAACCCTCATAGTTTTATATGAGATGATACAAATCACTATATGCATCCTCCCTTTCAAAATTTTAGATCCTCCCATAAGGTTATCTAGCGAAAGGGTAGTTTTTATAAAGGATTGTGCTGTTTTAAGGCATTACAAAAAAAGCAGAACATAGTAAATAGTCTGAATACATGTTGTGGTTAGGGACAAAAATTCCACATAAAACAGTATAAGTGATCAGAAACTGGTTCAAATCTGAACACAGGAGAAATTCAGTGCACATAAACTGCTTTTAAAATAGTGAAAAACAGTTTAAGATAAATTGGGAGGGATATAATATCAGTCTTAACTGATTTAGGTTAAATTGGTTTATTGAACTTCTGTCCTAGATCCCCTCCCATTTAAAGTTAACTCATAGCCTCCCAGCATCGCAGGATGCTTTGCGTGTACCCTGCAAACCACCCCTCAAAAGGTAGGCAGGTCCAAGCTATCTGTTCTAGCTGAGCAGGGAGGCATGCTCTAGTGTTCCCTGGCTTCTGGACTGGGCCACTGCAGTTATGTGGCTGCATTTCTGGAATCAAGAGTGAACATTGTTCGCTTTCTTATTGGTTCAATGTATGCAGTTTTGACTAGCCTGTGAAAATTGAATTGATTCAGCCTTGGGTTTTTTTGACTGTCTGTACTTAATCAGTGTGTATCACCCACTATCAGCATAGAGGCCTGGAAAGCACAAGCACAATTTGTTGGTTCTTTGTTCTGTGCAGATTGCATTGTAGGCAGTGACTCATGACACCACCTAAGAGGCCAAACCCTTGTAGTGAAATCAAACCCCTTGTAGTAATGCCTGAGGCCAGCTTCATACCATAAAAGGAATAGCA
>JAGPOW010001296.1:66948387-66974380 GCA_030014935.1 Caiman crocodilus
AAGAAATGCCACCTTCCAGTGTGAGGAGACACAACCAGGGGATGAGTTTAGAGTGGCATTAATACTGTTCGGGCAGAGAGGTATTTAGCCATGTTATCTCTAAAGATATACATATCTACCCTTCCTTCTGACTAACTTAAGACTAACATGGCTAAATACCTCTCTGCCCGAACAGTATTAATGCCACTCTAAACTCATCCCCTGGTTGTGTCTCCTCACACTGGAAGGTGGCATTTCTTTGTGGCTTAAAGATATGAAAACTGAGATTTGCACCAAGAATCTGCATGTGATATAGTCCAAAGCTGCCGTAATACACTGGGGAATCTGGATATTAACTCCCTTTAAAATATAAGTGGAATCCTGGAACAGGAGTAATAGTCAACAGAAAGAAAAGCTTTCAGAACACTGCATATAGATACTGATTTATTCCTGATGACAGACTGTAGCATGTGTAGTTCATAACTTTTTCATGCTGGATAGAATAGAGTAGGAATGAGTGAGTGAAAGAATCTACAGGCTGGAGAGCATTGTTTTATGGGTAAAAGGAAAAAAAACCCTTAGGACGAAATAATCATGGAACATGTATTACTTTGTTATCCATCAGGTTCAGGAATGCAAAAGCCTAGAAAGTAAGGGATTTGAACTTTTTAGACGATGTATTTTTTTTTTTTTTTCTTTAATAGAAGGGTAAAATCACTACCTACTCATCAATTGTTTCATTAATGATACTAAAGGAAAGAATGCTCTTGTTTATCAAGTACTATACAAAATGGGATGCGTTTCATATCAGTTGACATATTATAATGATAATATTATGTTCATCCTTCAGTAGACTTTTAGTATGAGAGAGATATTATTTGCTGAGGTTTATGACGTTAGTGTCCTCATTTTTTTTTTTTCAATTGACCAGTAACATGCCTTGTTTGAACACAGTGCAGAAATACTTGGATCAAAAGTTTGGCTTTATTTATATGTTAGTCAGTGTCTTTTAAAGTTTAGATGATATAATGCTATATCAAATATATATTTATGTCTTTGACGCTATAGCTTAGTGGTTCATAAGTTTTCACACCTCAAACAACAAATCCATTCTATTACCCAAGCTCTTTTTTGAGTAACGTTCATGTCTTCTTTTTATCTTTCTCTCCACGTATGGGGCCTGTCACACATTCACATCTAATTATTTTCACACTGGTTGGCCTCAGCAGTAGGATAGTCTAAATGGTGGGAAGCCAGTAGAAAGTAGCAGCAGAGCACATTCAGGCTATATGGCCTGTTCTGGTGAAGTGCTGTAGCATTACTATTGCTTTGCAGTGATATTGTAAACACTCTGACTCCACCTGTCATCCTTAGGGAATCTTGTACATCATGGAAAATAGGTCTTTGAAAAAACCCCCACACATTTGATGTTTTCCTTTGACAAGTTTATAAGTCTAACTCTAGCTGAAAAAAGTTAACTAATTTGTCATAATATACTTGGATTCTGTAAGATACTTGACTTAGTTCAATATGATATTTAGAGTAGAAAGAAAAAACAATACTACCCAAAATAATTCTGTTATGTATTAAATGGAGCAGAGGCTGGTTTCTTGGTTGATCTCAGAACAATACATAATTGAGAGTTTGTTGGGATTTTCCCCATTGTATAATACAAGAGAGACTTTTTAGCCAAAAAAGGTCTTTTATTTTTTTTAATTCAGTGGACTAGAGAAAAATGTAGTAGCCAACCGTTAATCCTGTGGAAAATGGTGTACATGTAAGAGGTCTAATCAGATGTCTCATGAATCCATTTGTGGCTGACAAGCCCAGTTTGAGAGCGACACAGCTTGTTACAAGTTTCACACATCCATATGTTTCCTGAGTTGGAGTCCAAATTTACAGCATTCAGCTTTCTTTTGTCTTGCTTTGGTTCCATCCTCTGGATTAAAGTTGCTTCATGTTGAGTTGCACCCAGTGCTACATACTATGTCCAGATTGGATTACATTCTACATGCTTCTCTTGGCTTTCTATGCCAATGTTGAATGACAATAACTATTCTCCAACTATTTGGGTTGGTCTAATAAAAGATATCAAATTCACCCAAGGAACCTTGTCTGCCCACGTCCTTAGACCAACATGGCTACAATCTACACCCCTTCATATAATTTTTGCAGATATCATGGTACTGCCATTGAGGGTGACCTTGCTTTCAAGAGCCATCTCAAATCCCACTATACAAAATATTCTTGGGGATATGGTCTTCTCCCTTTTTTCTGACATGGCCAAATCATCACAAGCTTTTCTTCTTGATAGTGGTTTCTAAGTGTGTCAGTCCTGTGCACTGCCATACTTCTGTGTTTGGCATTGTCTTCCCACTTAATTTTCAGGATCCTATACAGACATCTCATGTGGAAGTTGTTCAGTCTCTTGATATACCTAGTATATGTAGTCCAAGTTTCTTAACCATAAAGCAGGGATGACAACACGCATCTCATAAATTTGCATCTTTACCTTAGGTGATAGTTTGCTGTTATTACATGCTTGTATCTGTAATAAATAAGGAAAATATAAGATTATAATAAAGTTAATAGCAATACAGTAGTTAATACAGTAGAGAGCAGTGGAGTGGTAATTTGCAATGAGGAAAGATCTTTGAGGCAAAAAGAGAAAATGAAATAAGAAAAAAATTCACTAAAATCTTTCTTTATACAACTAGATCTCATGTAAGATGCATGCCTTTAGCATAGTGGTTCTCAAACTTAGACTCAAGGCAACCCTTGGTTTTTTTTACTACAATAAAATAAAAGGGAAATTCTTCTGTTGCAAAGAAAGACCAAATAGACAGACCACTGAGAAAGGTCAGAATGTTTTAATACCATGAATTCCTATTTGAAATATCTGGGTTTTCCTTGTGAACCATGTTTGCATACCTAACATTGCACCCTGTGGCACCCTTAAAAAGATTTCAAGGTACCTTAGGGTACCAAAGCACCCTGGTTGAGAATCATTGCTCTATCATGAATCTTTAGAGGATTTCACAGTAAAGAAATAAAATGGACTTGGAATAGCTTATAATGGCCATGATAGAAAGGAAAGTAAGTGACAACAGTTGAGGAGAATTTACCACAAAAGTACTTTGCTGTTATCATCAAGATATCATTTAATGATGAATTAGAAATTAAAGGTTTATGTTTTTGAAGGCTAATGAGAAATCTGGGAAGAAAGGCACAATAATTAAATAAAGTTGAATTATTGGGTTTTTTTTGGTTTTTTTGTGTTTTTTTTTTTTTGTGGTTCAGTGGCAGTTTGGTGACTGAATCTAAAATGCTGTGGAATCCAAGCATTTTATTTTAACAAATTTAATTTTGAACATCTTAAGATTTTTAAAAGTTTTTTTTTTTATGTAAGGAACATTTCAAAAGAAAGGTCACCTTAAACAATAAACCAAAAAAGAGCTGTTTTGTGGCTTATTTTTTCTAGCTTCAGTAGCTAAATACTTGCTTTATCTGAAAAACAATCTTTTTTGCACTTACAAGATGAACAGATCTAGAAAGTGAGGTTGAAGGGAGTAAACAATAGATACCAGATTTAAAAAAAATTAAACTATGAGCAAATAGGAATTTCTCCTCAGTCTAAAATTATTGAGAATATTTTTGTCTGAAGTTTGTCAAAATGTACTGACCTTCATTGTAGCTCTTATTTCCAATTTATGCAGATTAATCTTCTGCCCTGAGCACTTTTCCTAGAATTCTTATTTATAATGGTATTTTTCTTATACAGGCTGTCAAAGTCTTTTTTAAATATTTTCATTTAGTTAATATTTAGATTACACTGCTTTGACAAAATCCAAGCATCTTGTAAAAAGTAATGTCTCTGGCATTCATCTAGCATTTTAAATCACAGAAGTAACACACTTTAAGATTATGTATATATCAATGCTAAATAAAACAGTAACACAAATTTTACATGCATCCTTTTAAAACTTTTCCATTAAAGGAAATATGTAATGCCTACTATATACAGTGTAGTGTGACCAGAATGGTCAGTATCATTTGTCAGCTTTTCAGAACTTAAAAAAAAAATAAAACAAATGTTAAAGTTATAGTGAAGTAACTACTTAACATACTTTAATGAATACTCTTAAGTAAACTGAAATCAAGTAAAGTAAGCATATTAAGTATACTAATTTAAGCCATTTAAATACTTATATTTAACCAAAAAAAAAATTGAGTCCATTACTGCATCCAGGCCTGTGATATGTCCATTCTAAGGATACACAAACAGTTTATTTCTCGCTCATATTTTATAACTGTGTTTTTCCAATTAAGACTATTTTATGCTCAATTTAAGCATAAAATATCCCCTCTCCCAGAAAAGTGCTTTAACTACTAGGCTCCGGGGACAGGCTTCCTTTTGTTTGCTTTCCTATATATAATGCATTTTAGGATGTTCAGTGAGCCAACTACAAAAGAAGGGGTAAAGGGTGCCTGTGGCAGGGCACTGTTGGTGCCTGCCACTTTAAGGGCTGGGTCAGGTATCCAGCAGGTGCCTGATGGTGGCAACCATTTTAAGAACTTAATTTATAAAGGCTGCAGTCTGCTGCTACCAGCCTAGGCATAAGCATTGTTTAGCTGTGCTGCAGCAGGAACAACTAGGAGGTAAGGACAAAAATTTATGGGGATGGCTAGGAGGCTCTTGGTCCTGGTCATGACCTGAAACTGCACCCTGCTGGGGCTCCTAGTAACATGAGAGCCCCCAGGAAATGCCAGGCTGGTTACCACCCCTGTGAAAGGCAGGTTGGGGCACCTTAATAACCCCAGCTTCCAAAACCAGGTGAATAAACCATAGTAGGGCCGAGAGGGTAGACCTGTGTGTGAGAGTGAGCTGGATGCTTAGAAGCCTGACTTGAGGCACCCTCGACTGGTCAATGCTGGGGCCAGGACCAGAAGGGTCAAAATGGCTATGAGGGATGTCCACAGCAGAGAGCCTGGGGTTTCTGACTGGCTGTGGAAGTGAGGCCAGGGCCTGGGTGGCCAAAGGTCCTGGGAGGGAGGGGCGGCACATCCAAGAAGAGGAAGAGTACAGGGAGCTAGGTGGCCCAGAATGTGGGTGGAGTAGGCCACCCGATAGGAAGGATCCAGTTGGGGTCCAGATTGGAGGTTTATGGGGTCCAGTGTAGGGTTGGAGATGCTAAGAACTGGGATACCATCTGTGAGGCATGGGCTGCAGTGTAAGGGAGGTTCAGAGTTAGAGATAGTGCTCCCTGGCATCAGGGCTGGGAATGGGCAGCTTCCTGTGTTATACCATCAGTATATGGAAACAGCAAAGTTGTGGCAGGTGAGACTGAGTGGACTGTCCCAGGGAGACAGGTGGGTCAGCCGGCATAAGACCTAGCCCCAAGAGATGCCCCCATCACAGTGCCCAACCCAACCTGGTGTTATGAGGCTTTTTCAGAAAGTGGGAGATCTAGGTTAAAATGCTTCAAAGTGTAAAGGGCTTACAACCCAGGTCTCCCATGTCTAGAGCTTCCTAGCTGCTGAAAAAGTGGGCATGACATGAGCATCCCACTTTACTTTTGAACAGATGTTAGTATTGGTGATGTGGGGTAGGATTTTTTTGCCTGCTTAATGGTTATGATCTATTCACAGAATCATAAACAGTAGAGCTGGAAGGGACCTAAGGAAGTCATCTAATACAAACTTCTGCTCAAAGCAGGTTCCTCCCTGCCTAAACCAGTCCAGACACAAATGTTTGTCTAATTTGTGCTTAAAAACATCCTAGAGTGGGGATTCTACAGCCTCTCTAGGTAATCTTTCCAGTGCTTAATCATCTTCATAGTATACCAGTACTTTCTAATATCCAGTCTCAATTTCCCTCCTTATAATTTGTTACTTCTTGTCCTGCCAACACTTATATCTCTGCCTGTCATCATGCTTATTATAACCACCCTTCATTTATTTGAAGAATATTATCAAAATCCCTCTAAATCTTCCTTTATCCAGATTAAATAATCTCAGTTCTTGTGACTTTTCCTGGTAAATCATGTTTCCTTGACCTTTAATTAATTTTGTCTCTCTCCTCTGGATTCTTTCCAAGTTATCCCCACCTCTCTCAATGTGGTGTCCAAAACTAGACTCAATACTCCATGTGAGGCTTCACCATTGCTGAATAATGAAATGATCATTTCCATTGACTTGAAAGTGATCTCTTGTTAACACAGTTTATTATGCCTTTTTTTCCCCCATCAAGAGCACTCTATCGACCGAAATTCAGCTTCCAGTCCACTAAAACCTCCAGGTTCTTTGCAGCAGTATGGCAGCCTAGCACAGAAATTTAGCCTAAAACAGTCATTCCCCAATTTTATTTTGTCCATTTGATTGTTCTGTCCTAAATGTAGGACTTACACTTTCACTTTTTGTATTTCATTTGATTAATTTTGGACCACTTTCCAGTTTATCAATGGAATTCTGAATCTTAATCCTATCCTAATCTTATATCCAGTGATTGTATCTCTACTTTATTCAGTGTCATCTGAATATTTGCTAAGTATGTACATGATCAAATCCACCAAGTCATTAATGAAGATATCAAACAGAACCAGATTCATGTGCACCCAGAAAATCCTGAATCCTGCTTAGGTTTTTCAGTCATTAATGATGATTCTGTAAGCATAATATTCCAAGCATTTATGTATCTATTTTATAGTAGTTTCATCTAGATTGCTAAGAGCATCAAGTGAGACGGCATCAAATGCCTTGCTAACATGGATGCATTTAACATCTACAGCGCTCTGTCATCTACAAAGTACAGCACCATGTCATGTAAAGAAATTATGTTGGGCAAACCTAATTTCAATTTGTCACTTGGCTTTCTTAGTTTCTCCCTACATGTTCATACAATACTCATTCTCAGTATTATGGCCAGGTTTCCATCTTTTTGTAAGGTTTTACTTTTTTTTTAAATTTAGCTCATTGAAGAGATCGCTATTTAGGCAGGCTGATCTTGCTGCATTCTTCATCTTGTGATACCTTACCCAAGGTATAAAGTGTACCCCTGCATCCTGGTCTTGTTCTTTTTTAGACTTACCTCCAAGTGATTCTGCCCACCAGTTTCCTGAGTTTGTCTGCCATTGTGAAATGCAGTGTTTGCTGCTCTCCTTTTTTTTCTTAGGATTCTGAACTCTGTCATATATCATGGTCATTGTCAGTAAAATTGCCTTCTACCTTCAGATTCTTTTTCCAAATTTCTCCTATTTGTGAGTAGCAAATTCAGAACAACTTTCTCCCTTGTTGACTTCAACTGTGCAAAAAGTTATCCTAAACAGACTCCAACATCTTTTTGGACTACCTGTGCATAGCTGTTTTACCCTCTGCCCCCCTGACTCCAGACAGGATATGGACAAACTGGAGACAGCCCAGTGGAGGGCAACAAAAATGTTAGGGGGCTGAGGGACATGACTTCTGAGGAGAGGATGAGGGAACTGGGCTTATTTAGTCTGGAGAAGAGAAGATGGCAGGGTTAATAGTAGCCTTCAGCTATCTGAAGACTGGTTCCAAAGAGGATGGAGCTAGACTGTTCTCAGTGGTGGCAGATAACAGAGCAAGGAACAATGGTCTCAAAGGTCCCTGCAGCAAGGAAAGTTTAGGTTAAATATTAGCAAAAATCTTCTTACTAGAAGGGCAGTAAAGCACTGGAACATGAGCAACTGCTGCCACCTTAGTTGGGGGGGGGGCGTATGCCCCACCCCTGGCTGATTATGCTGCCGGGGGGGGGGGATTTCCCCCTGCAGCCAGTTAGACTCACATGGAAGTGGCCACTTAATCCAGTGCCAGAAGCTCCTGCTCCTTGGTCAGTGCTCGCAGGGGCAGCACCAACAGTCCTGCCTGCCACCACTGCCCATCACATAAGTGGGGAGACTGTCCTGACAGGGGGTGTGACAGCACTCATAGGGGGTGCACGTGCACCCCTGTGTACCCCCTACATATCTCCACTGCTGGAATTAGGCTACTTAGAGAGGTTGTGGATTTTTTTATCCTTGGAGGTTTTGAACACCCAGCTAGACAAAGCCTTGACTGGGATAGTCTAGTTGGGGCTGGTCCTGCTTAGAGCAAGGGTTGAACTAGATGACCCCCTGAGGTCCCTTTCAACCCTCATTTTCAATCATTCTATGAAATCCTATTTAGGCCTGGAGGTGGAGTGCTTTCAATGAACAACTTAAATCAATGAAGGAGGTTAGATAGGAATGAGGTGGACAATAAGTGATTGCTCTACATTAGTTCTGAGCATGCAACTGAATATGGAGATGCTCATTTAAAAAACGGAGTCATATGCTGGATTTAAGAATGATATGAAATTTTAAGATGCAGGCACCAGGTACATTTGAATCCATCTGTAGGATTTAGCCACCTGATTCCTGCCTAATTTTTGAATCTGCTCCCAAATCTTTTGAATGGTTACAAGGAGATTCAGAGAAAAGAATGCTGATTTATTTTTATTATTATTTATAACAGGTCTTGGTTAATTTAATGATATGGGTGCTTTGCATAAATATATAACAAATTGTAGAACAATTTACATATAAAATATCTGTTAAGTAGAAAACATTCCCACACACTAGGGGTTATCAAGAAACTGAAGGCATAACACAAGGGGGCCCTCTAGGATATAAGAGGTTTCCTCCCATTTAGAATAGCTATGAGATCAGGCACAGAAATCCTTCATTTTGATGGTGAAGATATATAGAAATGGTCCCTTTAGTCTAAATATCACAGCAGCAAGCTTGCAGGCTTACATTCTAACAAGAAATGTCAGTTTTAAGAAAAGCAGATGCAGGCTGTTTATTTTGTTATCCAGCAGTGAAAGCTACATTGAACATTCAATCTCCTTACTTTTCTAGTGTCTAAATGTCATTCTCTTTTCTATACAGCGAGACAAGTATTTCCCTCAGCTGCTTGCTTGCTTTCTGGGTCACACAGAAAATAGGTCTATTGCAGGGAAAAAAATGCCAAGGTACATTCAGTATCAGTATTGAAAAAGATTTTGGTTTAGCCAAGAAGTGACACATGTACACATGTTTTAGCCAAGAAGTGACATGTGTGTACACACCAGGTTTTGTAGCTGTGACAGAAGCAGATCTGACTGATTTTAATGTTATGAATACTGAATGAGGCTGTATGTAGTAATCTAAGAGTACTTGTATGTATCGGAGTTATTGAGAGAGATTATGCAAATTACATTGGTACTAGTGAATTGCCCATCAAAAATGATGGCGGTGGAGGTGGTGGGGACGGAGCGCTGTTACCCACCATCCCATGCCACTGCTGTCTCTCAGGAGTGTATGTCGGGGGGAAGCTTGCATGCAGCTGCCAGCACTACCACTCACCACCCCATGCAGCCACCACTGCATGTGAGCCCCCCCTGCTCTGGGTACTACTATGCCCACCAGTGCTGCCATGCTGCTATCTCCAACTTACTGCCACCCACATCTAGCCCCATGCCACCCCCCCACTACTCCACATCTGACCCAGTGTCACGCACCCCTAGCCCCCTGCTTTGCATCTGGCCCCATGCCACCCACCTTCCTTCCCCCCACTTCCCCCCCCCATTCTTCCTGGCCTGCTCTGCTGGAGCCACACCCCACCCATTATTCTTGATGCAGCAGTGCCTGAAGGCCCACCCTGCCAGAAGCCACATGCCCCAAGAGCATAAGAGACAGATATGCAGACATACAGACTAAGGACTATATATACATTTTTAAAGTTTCCTGTGCAAGTATATTGATCTAACTGACAGAGAAGAACAAAGAAAAACAGATACAAACACCCACATTTATACTAGAAAAAACAATGCTAGGGCCTAGCTGTTAGCTTCAAAGATCCTGATTCTTGCTTCTAAGGTGGTATAAACTTGTTCTGTAATGTTGGGACAGAGCTGATCAAAGGTCCACAAACTGTTTAAAGTATTTTGATTCTGACTAATGGGGAATATCTATGTCTATGTTTGTCTCAGGGAACAGGCTGTCGGAGGGAGACAGGCTCTGCAGAGAGAGTATAAAGGAGTTGGGTTTTCCCAGATCCTGAAAATGGTAAGCAATAGGAAAAAAAAGGCATTGCTAGTAGGTTAGTTCATTAAAATATATACATGTAATAGATATGAAAAACTATATATACATATACATTTTTGCTTTAAAAATAATGTGTCAGTGTAAGGGATATATTTGATGGTTGTTAGCACTGTCATTGCCCGGAAGGGAATGGAATTGCAAGGCCTTAAGCAAGTCAGCCTTGTAAAAGCAGTGTGTTGGCTGAGACACAAGAAACTGTCACCTGACAAACAGTGTGAAAAGTCATTCTAAGAAACAAAGAGTGGCCAAGTCCAAAGACCCAGAAAGGGTGTCTGAGATGCCAATTGTAGTTCACCTAGTAACAGTAACTAGAGCTGTCTTATGGGTCAGGAAAAGAACCAGCAAACCCAATAATGTCATGTTAATAACTTAAGCATCACTTGAATGCTTTAATATCCTAAATTTCCTGAAATCTGTGCTTCATATTGAAACTAGTACTGTTAGTACCAAAGGTCTTTTGCAGTTGGAATAACTTCTGTTTCCTTGTGAAAAATGAATTGTTTCAGATGAAAGAAGTCAGTGGCTCTTTGAAATGGGTTTATAATTTTCTTTCCTTTATACATTTAATGTGCTTACCCCAATATCTTTCAAGCCATGTTGACAGTTCATTTAAATTAAAAACACCATGTAAAGTTAAGTTAAATTCCATGCCCACCTACCATGATTACATCCTTCAAATGCATTTACAAAACATAAATAAATCTATAATAAATCTGTTTTCCTTGTCTTCAACAATAGTTCATTCTAATCAGTACTCAGTCAGTTCAAGAAACATAACCTAGCATTGCACCATGTTTCACTATACAAAAAGCCCAGCTCCATCTACTCAGTCCTCCTCTAATGCTCACTCAAACAGATGGGCTAGACAGCTAGTCAAGAAGATCAACAAGTTTGTGTTATTGAAACTGGGTTGGAGAAAAGATTCCAAAGAAATGGAACTTTCCTTTCCTTTCTGGGTTCTTGCTGACCTTAGCTGCAGCAACAAGTCATGAGGAAATGGCAATCTTTCAAGCAAGAAAGCCCCAGGCTATCTACTAGCATGATAGTAGCCTCTAGATGTCTTAACCAAGGGCACACCAAGCAGTCAAAATACATGGTAAGAGATAACACTTGTATTAAAGAGCTAGCCATATAATTAACACAAGAGGCAAGGAAGCGTAAAGAAACAGTGAAAGGAATGAGAGGAAAGACAAATGATATAGTAGGAACACATGCACTCATAGGTCAGTTAAGGTACAAATAAGCCTTTATGGTCTTCTGTCTAGTGGCTGTTCTATGTAACATTCAAGCTCCTTATCTTGCATGTAAGATTAGTATAAACAATGAATATTTGAATACTTAGAAAAAGTAAGTTGTATAGAGCTTGGTATTGGTATTGTATTTATACCAATATAAATTGGGGTGGCTTTTATGAACATATCTGATGACTTACCTAGTATCATTTTACCTCACCTGAAAAGAGAGGATGTGGACTTCTTAATTAAAAATCTGAACTTTCACTTCTACATTTTTCTCTTGTTCCCACTGGGGCCAAAATCTGTTGTCAGAATATCGGAATTTCTTGTGGAACAGAAATACATTTTTTTTTAAAACCATTTCCGCAAGTAAATAATGGGGAATGAATGAATCATATCACTGGCTGGTGAAAAGTTAACAGAAAAAAGGGGAATTTTGAGAGTATTTGAGAGAATTGTAAGAGTTAGCTATGCACAAAGGTGGGGAGGAAATGTCAAACAAAAGAAGGGCAAAAAAATCTGCTTGGCTGCAAGTATGTTTAGATGGTACATTTTTTTTTTTTTTTTTTCTTTTTCAGCATGAATGCTTCTCTTGGTTGAGAGCACTTGCTTCATGTGATTCAAGAAGAATTATTTTGTAACTGGGATGATTTAGCTGTTCAAAATATAGTCCTTTGCCCTTCTTGCTTTGGTCATATATCCCAACCCTTGAGGTAAAAGGATAACAATAGTTGAAAAGAACTAGTTGTCTTCTTTAAGAAGGAGGGAAAGGATTAATTGCCATATAGTCCAGGCTAATTACATTTCAAATTCTCATTTCTACAGTCCTAGTTCACTATGTGTTCTGTGCTGCTCCTTGCCTCCATGTCTTGTGTTTAGCCTTACCCCTGGATCAGCTGTCACTTCCCAATAAATCTGCACTAGCCTGGAGATGGCTCAACCTCATGCCATCGCATATCTCTAGTATACCTATTCTCAGGCTTTCCTCATTGATACTTCTCCAATCTCTTTCATTTCTGAAGATGTCTGAACTTTTTCCAGTTCGTCAACACCTCTTAAAAAGAGTCAAAACTGAATATGAAGATTTTTATAGTGCTAAGTAGGGCAGAAAACATTTTAAAAATTCACAAAAATAATGCTTTCACAGTAAAAAGTAACAGACACAAGATTGTACATGCTTCAATGTGAACATTATATTTGATTTTTTTAACATAAGGTGCTTTTCCTCAAATTGAAAAAAAAAATTATAACATCAAAGCAAGTGACACTCTCAGAAGCTTTTTTTAAAAATCACATTGTTAATATTTAAGACAACACAAGTCAGAGGTGCAGAGTGCCTGAGGGGCCTGGCCCTCCATGGGAAGAGCACTATGGCCTGAAAGACGTAAAACTTTCCACACGTCCATCATTTTAGGCCCCCCTCCCTGGCAAAAATAAGTCAGCATCTATAAGCCAAGGTCTTTTTTGACCATTTCAGTGTGGTAGGTAATTTGGAAAGGGAGCCACTGGGCATACCTACACATGCGCATCACTGAGAAGTTGACCAATTAGCTCCACAGTAAAGCATCATTGTCTAGAAGGTGCTACAGTGTGGGGGCTGCCTGCCAGCTAGCCCTGTATTGTAGCACCCTTGTGCTCCACCCAGCCCCTCTGTAGCATGCTGAGAGGGTAAAGAAGCTCTAGGATAAGAGGCTGAGCCCTCGGGCCTCCTGCCAGTCAGGGCTGCAGCACCCTGGTTCAATGTGCTGTGGTCCCAGGTGCAGTAAACATTGCACCTGGGAGCAATAAACTCTGACATGAACTGTGCCAGAGTTTATTGCATTACATTAATAGCATATTTAGATGCACCCACTGACAGATAATGGTCAGCTGTATCTTCTACCTCTGCTCAAAATGCTTTAACACTGTTTTGCTTGCTACGCATCTCAGAAAATAACTATTAATTCATTTGACAAATAAATACAAAAATACAACATTGTAGAGAAAAGAATATGAAGGTATCTTTGTCATGCTGGTATTAGAATGCCATTAGAAAAGTATCATGAAGTATGACAAGGACATAAAAGACATCAAATTTAAAGTACAGGAGATGTAAACAATACATATATTTAAATTTAAATGTATAAACTAATAGAAGATTTTCTGATGCACTTATTTCATCATAAATTCAATATGACTAAGCTTTTTAGTGAACAGTAGGAGAGGTAAACAATGGGGATGAATTAGAAGAGAGAAATTAGACAGAGATTACCTCATACTATAAATTGTTTTAAAATTAAGTATTAACTGGTTGCTGGACATGATTTCTCTCTTTTTCTTGCTGACAAATCTGGCAGCTTCTTGCATATTCACACCCAATATGAGTGATTTCTTTAGGCCAGTACAATTGCTCTGCAGATTTTTTTTTCCTTTCTTGATGTGTCCTGTAGGTGAATTTTTGCAAGCATTTTAATTCTTTAGGGAAGAAGCAACAAAATATTTTATGCCTCTTGTTAAAATAAGTATTCTCAAACATAAGATTTCAGATTCTGTGTTAATAAATAACAGTAGCCATAGGAATTTTAATTTAAAAATCATTTTGTACAAAAAGAGATGAACAGTAAATATTGATTACTGTCTAAAGATTCGTCTTACAGGAAATACTGCTTCATGTTTGGAATTGGAGGATGTGTCTACATGCTCATTTAAGTGTTTCTAAATTTAATGTGCGTTAGTTTTAACATGCATGAAGTTGGTTTAGGCAGGCATCTACATGTGTAGGTGGTAGAGCATATTAATGCTTTGTGTGGACTGACTTGGGACTACAATTTGACACCTGTATTAGCAGGTATCAAATTTAGGCACAAATAGCCTCAATTCACCCTTTTTAGTACACATTAAAGGTGTGCACATGTAGACATGTGCCCTTAATGTGCATTAACTTAGGCTAGTGTTCATTAAAGTGTCATATGGAGACGTGGACAGAGTAAATGCCAATATTTCTTATCAAAGCTATAATTCAATATAAAGTGATAATACAATTATGTACACTGTAGACTAAGGTTAATCTTTTGCTTTGTCAAATAAGTGTAACATATTAAGTAAATTCAAGGTGCTCAATAGGCTTGAAATAGAATAATGTTAAGTAAAATCAATCCAAGCTTATATACATTCTGTTTATTCCTGAAGGGTTTTTTTGCTGAATTCCAATCACAAATACAGCTATTTCTTATGAGTTTCTTTTTGTCTCAAATGAAAATACAATGCTGTCAATAGAATATGAAACGTGTGGTAAAGAACAGGATGAAAAAAGTTGGAGGCAAAACATGAGGAAGAAAGAAAAAATGAATGCACACATAACGTTTCATAAAAGCTTTAGAAAATGAGTTTGGAGTTTTACAAGAGCTAGTATTCGAATACATATTGTTCAGCAGAGACTACACTGTCTGGCTCCTAATAAGCTTTTAGAACTACCTGTGCCAGCTGAAGCCTTTCCTCTTAATACTGAAGCTATGGCAAAGCAATTTGTGGAATAAAAAAGGAATCAAAAGGACCCAGACAGAAAAATCCAATTTCATCTCCAGACAGCCACAGCACTATATGACTTCCATTTTAATGACTGACACATTCTATTTCTTTTTCACTAGCATTGCAGAAGAAACTAACTTCTCTGCCTACAGACGAAAAGTTAGATTTGCTGAGGGAGAGCGCTTTGCTTTTGTTTTGATTATAGTCAAACCATGTGGGTGACAAATAAGTTTAAAAATATTATCTTGGATTTTCCTACCAATCCATATGATTGCAAGTTTAGTGGAATTGATATTAAGGCAGGCTTATGTTAATACAACATGCTGTTCCATCCCCTGTTCTGATACCAATCAATCTATCAGTCAAGTTTGAGTTGACTATGTGCTACTAGAAAAATAAAATACTTGTCACTTAACACTAAAGACTAAGCATCTGAACCTGAATCCCACCAACTTCTACAAATGAATAAAACATTCCAAAGGATTTTTTTTTCAAATTTTGTCTTAATTTGATAGGAAGCAGAATTTGGATTTCTGTTATAGTAATAGAAGTGTCTTCTATAGAATGCCACCCTTACCATGAAGAAGTTTTTCCTGATATCTAGCCTAAATCTGCTGTCTGTCAGTTTGTGACCATTGTTCCTTGTTACCCCAAGAGGTGCCCTGATGACATTTCCGATCCCTTGCTCCATCCTGCTAATGAATTTGTAGGCAGCTACCAGATCACCTCTCAGCACCCGAAGGATCACTTCCTTTAGGAACAACCACCCTTTCTGGACCCCATCTCCCCAGTACTCCTATCCTGCAGTGCATTGTTGACTACACTCCTGAGCACACTGAAGTTAGCCTTCCTAAAGTCAAGCCTTCCATCCTACTAGTTATCTTACCCACCCATTGGTAAACCCAGTAGAGATTGTCTAACATACCTTGAGAAGAAGATTGGCCCAATGTCCCATGTATTCAAAATATAAGAACACAGCTATAGGAATTAACTTGTCCTGGCTCCTAAAAATCCCAATTAGGCATGGAAAGCTTCCAACTATATGATCACATTTTACTAGATCCCTAGTGCATAAAATGCACATGGACAGTACCTCCATTGGCTGGACAAGGTACGTTTGACTGGTCTACCAGTGAATGAGAACCAGCTAAGTACATAATGAATGGACTAAAGGTATAACACTGAAGAGGAACAAAGACTCACTAACCTAGTGAGGATGGCTTTATACTAGACTTGCCAGTGGATGGACACCAAAGCCCAGAGATAAGTGGGAAGCAGGAGGGAGCAACAGGGGAGTGCTCTCACACTTTCTGAGAAAACAGGGAAACCATCTACTTACCTCAGGTGCTTGTACACAATGCATGGAGTCTGGGAAACAAGCAGGAAGAATTGGAAGTCCTTGCACAATCATGGAACTATGATGTGATTGGAATAACAGAGACTTGGTCGGATAGCTTGCATGACTGCAGCATTGTCATGGATGGGTACAAAGTGTTCAGGAAGGATTGGTAAGAAAGAAGAAGAAGAAGAGGAGTTGTGCCTTAAGTAAATGAGCTGTTTGATTGCTCAGAGCTCCTGTATGAAACTGGAGATAAACCTGTTGTGCGTCTCTGGTCTAGGGTCAGAGGGGAGAGCAACAAAGTGATATTGTGGTGGGAATCTGCTGTAGACCACCAGACCAGGAGGAAGTGGTAGATGAGGCTTTCTTCAAATAGCTAGTGGAAGTTTCCTGATCACAGGCCTTGACTCTCATGAGGGACTTCAATCACCCTGAAAGAGGGAAATATAGCAGTGTACAGGCAATCCAGAAAGTTTTTGGAGAGTATTGGGGACAACTTCCTGGTGCAAATGCTGGAGCAGCCAAGTAGGGGCCATGCTCTTTCTGTCCTGCTGCTTACAAATAGGGAAGAATTGGTGGGGAATATAGTACAGTTGATGGCAACTTGGGCAACAGTGACCACAAGATGATTGAGTTCAGTATCCTAAGGAAAGGAAGGATGAAAAGCAGTAGAGTAAGGACCCTGGACTTGAGAAAACCAGACATCAACTTGCTCAGGAAACTCATGGGCAGAATCCCCTGGGAAGCCAGACTGAGGGGGAGAAGAGTCCAGGAAAGCTGGCTGTGCTTCAAAGAAGCCTGACTAAGAGTACAGGAACAAATCATCCCAATGTGAAGGAAGACTAGAAAGTATGGCAGAAGATCACCTTGGTTTAGCACAGAACAGTTCAGTAAACCAAATCACAAAAGGAAACTTATAAGTGGAAACTTGGGCAAATAACTAGGGAAGAATATAAAAGCATTGCTTGGGCATGCAGGGATGAAGTCAGGAAGCCCAAAGCACAGTTAAAGTTGCAGTTAGCAAGAGAGATGAAGGGTAACAAGAAGGGTTTCTAAAAGCATGCTGGGAGCGAGAAGGATCAGGGAGAATATGGATCCTTTATGGAATGGAGGAGGCAAACTTGTGACACAGGATGCAGAAAAGGCTGAAGTGCTCAATGCATTTTTTGCCTCAGTGTTCACAGGCAAGGTCAGCTCCCATACTGCTGTACTGGACAGCACAGTTTGGGGAACAGGCAAACAGCAGATCCTCCAGGAATACATTTCAAACACTTGCAGAAGAAAAAGGTGATTAGGAATAGGCAGCATGAATTCACCAGGGGCAAGTCATGGCTCACCTACCTGATTTCTTTCTATGATGAGATGTCTGGGTCTATAGATGTGGGGAGACCAGTGGATATGCTGTGCCTTGATTTAGCAAGGCTTCTGATATGGTCTCCCACAACGTTCTGCCAGGCAAGCTAAGCAAGTATGGGCTAGATGAATGGACTGTAAGGTAGATATAAAACTGGCTGTAGCATCAAGCTCAGAGAGTAGTAATCAATGGCTTGGTGTCTAGCTGGCAGCTGGTATCAAGTAGAGTGCCTCAGGGGCCAGTCCAGGGGCCAGCTTTGTTCAATGTTTTCATCAACAACCTGGAAGATGGCACAGAGTGCACCCTTAGCAAGTTTGTAGATGACACCAAGCTGCAGGGAGTAGCAGCTGGAGGGGCAGGGCTAAGATTCAGGATGACCTAGACAAATTGGGGGATTGGGCCAAAAGGAACCTCATGAGGTTCAACAAGGACAAGTACAAAAGTCCTGCACTTAGCACAGAACAATCCTATGCACCAATACAGGCTGGGAGCTGACTGGTTGAACAGCAGTTCTGCAGAAGAGGCCCTGGGGCTTACAGTAAACAATAAGATGAATATGAGCCAGCAGTGTGCTCTTGTTGCCAAGAAGGCTAATGGCATACTGGGCTGCATTGGTAGGTGTAGTGCGAGCAGGTCAAGGGAAGTAATTATTTCCCTCTATTCAGCCCTGATAAGACCACATCTAGAATACTGTGTTCAGTTTTGGGCCTCCCACTACAGGAAGAATGTGGATAAATTGGAGGGAGTCCAACAAAGGGCAACACACTTGACTTATGAGGATAGGCTAAGGAAACTGGGCTTATTTAGTCTAGAGAAGGGGAGCTTGAGAGGGGACTTAATAGAAGCCTTCAACTACCGGAAGGAGGTGTTCAAAAGAGGATAGATTGTTGCAGAGCACCTAGGTGCCCTGTTCCTTTAAAGAGATGAAACTGCTAGGGAGCCCCAGTTGCTGGTTATCAGGGCAGTCAGAATGAGCTAGTGGGCCCACACCTGCCAGTGATCAGCTGACCAGAAGGGGAAGGGCCTAGCTTGCATATAAACCCCAGGCCAGAGGCCAGTTCTCTGCCAGCAACCAAGGGAGAAGGAACTATCCTAGAGGAAGCAAAGGGGAGAGGCCTGACTGCAGGTGTAGCTTCTCGTACTGTTGAGGGACAGAGCACCCCCCGTGTGGCTCAAATTATGGTATAGCCAGGCAGCTTGAATTTATGTTAGCCTTGGGGCTTGTGGGTTGATTTCTGTTTATAAGACCAGTGGCTTGAGTGAGGCTATTTGGGAAAGGAAGAGGCCTCATTGGGAGCCCACTACAGAGTGGGGACCCCGGCACCAGAGAGGGCACAGCATTTGGGAGCACAGAGCTCAGTACTGAGGGGCGCAGAGACAGGGCTGCAAAAAGCCCAGGTGTCAGTGAGGTGCAGACTGAGACTAGGGCTGCAGAGAGCCTAGAGAGGACAAGGGGGCCACACTACAACAAGGCCTGGACCAGACAATGTTGGTACCATCTGCAAGACTTGGGGCATGGTAAAGTGATGGGTGGAGTTACGCATGTAGTCCGTAAGGCTGGGGTGTCCTGGGACACCTATTTTGAAACGGGACCCATGGGGTTCAGGGATATCCATCAAACCATGTCCAAGAGGACTTAAAAGCAGCCTTCCTATACCATAAATTTGTCAATATGTGGCAGGTGAGAATAGAGGGTGTCCAGTGGGCCAAACTGGCACGGTCAAGGAGACCTTAGGGGAAACATGGTCATCCTTAGGGACCCTGTCCCGTGACATAGACCTACACTGTTTTCAGTGGTGAGAGATGACAGAACAAGGAGCAATGGTCTAAGGTTGTAGCAAGGGAAGTTTAGGTTAGATATTAGGTAGAATTTCCTCACTAGGAGGGTAGTAAAGTACTGGAGTAGGTTACCCAGAGAGATGGTAGAAGCTCCATCCATAGAGGTTTTCAAAACCTGGCTAGACAAAGCTTTGGCTGGTATGATCTATGTGGGGATGGTCCTGCTTTCAAATAGATGACCTTCTGAGGTCCTTTTCAACCCTAACTTTCTAAGATTGTATGAAAGAAAGGGTGTGTTCATTGCTAAGCAACCTCCTCTAAGTGAGATCACCACAGACTGAAGCAAGAGACCCACAAAAGATGATTGCATGCTGGCCAGATGTCCATCTTCCTGTGTGCATCTCTGGGCCACAATCTATAGTGAAAGCCTTTGCTTACTTGATAATTGTCATATGCTGCTACTGTATATCAATACAGGTCTCCAAGTTATCAACTTGGGATATGTTGTAATTGGTTATTTTAGATGTTACACTCTGCTCACAATTGAGTATTGGCTGCTGATTCTTAATATCAGGGCAACAGGGGTCAGCCTGCCAGCTCTGGGCTGCTGCAGCTGGGCTCAGTGTGCTGCAGAGGGGCTGGCTGGGGCTAGCCATCAGGCATCCTGCCACTGAAGTACCCTCATGCCCCAGCCAGCTGGCCAGCTTCTACACGTGAAGTGCTGCACGTAAAAAAAACAAACCTCTGCCTCTGGTGTGGAGTTTATTAGGCAGCTATTCAGTAAACATCTCATGCCAAAGCACCTACTTAAGGTAACAAGGAAACACACCATTAGTAGGCTATATACTTTTTGTTTCATTTGCAGGTGTATTTGAATGTAGATGCTTAACTACAGGTGTCTGAATGCCAGAACACCTATCCATTCTGGAATGAAAAAAAGTCTTGGAATAGAAAATTTGAAAAATATAAAATACTCATAAAATAAATGAAGGATCTTATATAGAAAACTGAAAACAAACACAAAAACTTGAAGTTGTAGCTCCCAGGGCTTCAGACTCCTCTCTCCCTATCAGAGTGCTAGGGATGGCAATGAGAAACATGCCTGGGTGGGAGACTCTTGACTCTGCTATAAGTAGTCTGAAATTCCTGAAAGCCCCAAACCAAGCTAGAAGAGACCAAATTACCTTGCAGTGAGGTCTATTTTGAAGCCATATGACTTAAAATTGGTAAGTGTACAGTCAAAGAAGTGAAGCTTCTTGCTAACCTGATATTGTAATTACAAGTTTATCATTGGTTCTCAATCTATCAGCAAACATGAAAAGTTTTCTATATGTTAGCAATATACTTTGGCTCTCTTAGTTCTTTTTTTTTTTGTTTGGCTCTTACTTTTTTTTTCCACATAGGGCAAAATGCATGGCATCATTTACATATCTAAGCTATTATATGAGGTGACAGATTTTTATTCCTTTTATTCTGTATGATATATATCTTTTATGATCGAGATAGGGAACTTTTTCCAGCTGCAGGACAGAATGACCCACCCAGAAGTGAGTTAGGACTCAGTCAGTATGGCTGCTTATTCGTGTGGTGGCACGGAGAGAGTGCCTCCATCTAAAACTCCACATCCATGGATCACATCCAATGGTTCTTTGGGCCAGATGCAACCCATGGGCATAGGTTGCTGACCCCTGCTTTATGATACTTTCCAGAAGAGTAAAGTCACTGGTGGGAAGAAATACAATGTAGCCATCTTCTACATCTTCCTTCATCTGGCTTATGGATGATGCAGGAGGTATTGGCAGGACATTGTGTGTATGGCAGGGACTGGATAGCTGGTGTGGTCTGGTTTTTTAAATAGAAAATCGGCATATGTTGCATCAGCTCCTGACTTATTCTAATATATTTTATGTATGAAGTGGAGAATGAGGAATACACAACATACTATTTCACCATGCAGAACCTTCTTCAGTGAAATCTAGCAGAGAATCTGGGATGTGATATTTAATGTGTTTAAGGGAAGTAGTCAAGCACTTCCCCTACCTATGTCGCCAACTTTCTCAAAGAGTGAACACTGATGTGGAGATCCAGCACAGGATCCAGTGTGCAAGTGCCTCCTCTGGAAAACTATTTTAGCACTCATTGTGCTAAAATAATTCATTGTGCTAAATTCATTGTTCTTTCCAGAAAGACACCAAGACCCAGGTTTACATTGCAGTCATCATCCCCACTCTTCATGGATGTGAAATGTGGGTCACCTACCATTGCCATATCAAGAGCCTGGATAGGTATCGCCATTGATGCCTCCAGAAAATCCTCCACATCAAATGTGTAGATCACCATACAAACACCAGTTTGCTGAAGCCAATGTTACCATCATTGAGTTAGTGATCCTTAAGCACCAACTCTGCTAGGCCAGACATTGTGCACAGATGCCTGACTACCAAAACAAATATACTACTCGCAACTTAGTAATGGTGAGATGTTGCATTGGCCAGAGGAAGTGTTACTAGGACACACTGAAGACATACTTCAAGAGAAAGGATGCCAACATCAAGAGCTGGGAGAGGCTGGCTGTCAACTGACTCGAAAGGCACCACAACCTCAACCAAGCAGCAGTCCATATTGTAGTAAAGTGTCTTGCCTCTGACACCAAGAAGAGAGAACAGACGAAGGGAAGGGAGAGAAATCCTAGTCTATAGCCTACTCTTCCTTGTGGAAAGAGCTTGAACTTCTGCAGATGGATCTGTGGCTCAAAGTTTGAACTCTTTCACCTGAAGACTCATCAATGAGCTTTGGTAGAGGTCATCCTCAAATTGAGGGGTTGCTGATGACAATTACATCATACAATATGTACTCCTTTGGAACCTGAGATAAAAGATTTGAATAAATGTTATGTGCTAGTACATTATTTTACTTGCATTTTAACTGCTATATTGATCACCTTACTCGCAACAAAATCGCAGAATACATCCTTTAGTTGAATGTATCATTATATGTAAAATAAAATCCAGTCAATTAGGCACATTTTACTGTAGATTTGATATGTATTTAAACTGAACAGTATGACAAGTATTTTGATTTTAGAGACCTCCTTGTAACCTTGTTCTATATTTTTTCCTCATTATTTTCTTTTGGCTTTCTGTTCCTCTTCACAGATGATAATTTCCTATTCTTCCTCTTTTTATGTAACAAATCCACTCTGCAGGTATTGGGTAGTCTCCTTTTGAAAGCTCACTATGGTTCCTCCCTGATTTTGTTCCATCTATTGGCTTCACAGTATGGGATCTTCAAGTTTCCAGTTTCTTCTTTCTTAGAGTTGATTGCTACTACTGATTACCTTGATAAAATCTTGCTCAACTTTCAGTGCTGGGAATGCATTAAAAAACTTTCTTGCTACATTTGCCTTTTTTTGTATTCCTCAGTTTCTACTGAACTGTTCACTCATCTTGCTTTATTATATGAGCAATTATTAAGGTATATTAATATATTTTAACTAATATATTAATATGCTTAAATGTGTGTACACACACACACTAGTTAAAATATAATAATATATTAGTAGAAGATATCATCCACAAAAACCTTGCCTCTTATATAGTTCCTGGACCATCATGGCTACAAGATCACTCCTAAACTTCTATACGTATACATTTTATTTAGAAAAAAAAAATCTAAAATTATTTTTATATATGTATACTTTAAACAATTATCTTTTTATTTTATATATAGATATATATATACACACACACACACACTTTAACTGTCTTTTTATATTTTAACTAGTGTGTATGTATGTATACACACACACTAGTTAAAGTATATTAATATATTCATAAAAGTTATCATCCACAAAAACCTTGCCTCTCTCTCTACATATATACTCTTTCTAGATATATTAGTTAAAGAGAACCCGGAAGGGCTGTGCACTTAAGCTGCTGACAGACATGAAGAAAAATAATGCAATTTACTGAAAGAAGCAAGACATTAGTTTGACTTGGCTCTGCAGTGTCAATTCAATCAGCTATTAGATAAAAGCACCAAAAAAGCCCTGCTAAGGCACCCAATCCATACAGAGGTTAGGTGAGCCGGGACCAACTAATGCAATGCGTCTTCTGGGCACATGCTGGACTCCGCATGGGAGTTTACAGAGTTTAAAATAAAGTGCCATTGGTGGGGGTGGGTTGTGGGGAGGATTTACACTTGTAAGCAGCTTTAGTGTTGCAAAATCCTTATATTGGTAGCCATTTTCTGGTACATTGTTTAATATTAATTTCTTTTGTAACACAGCTAATTACATTGAAACTAACAGGAGTTTTTGCTAATTGGCTATATTCAGACTAAGATTTGCTCTAAAAGTCAAAACTGAGCCTTGGCACGTTGATCAGTGGTCAAATTCTGAAATCACTGAGAAATATTTGAAACTCTTAAAAATAAAACAAGGTTGTAAAATTTAGTTCTGTGACTTCGTGACCAACACAACTTTTCTTTAGTAATTCTATGCAGCCTGAAACACCTACGGATTTTATTAATAATTCTTGCTTTTTTTTTTTTTAAACCAACACTATGTCAGAAATTTGATTTTTACTTGATTACTATATCTCTAATAATTGGGATACACCTAACACATAGAAATCAATGTAGCCCTTTGAAAATAATGGTATCATATCACTCCACAAACCTAAGAATCTAGTTCACTTTGTTTCCTTTTTCAAAATGTTATTCCCATGGCTCTTGTGGACTCCAAGACTCTTAAACTGATATCATGTTTTCATCTCAGTTTCTACATTTAGTGATCTAGGGAAGAACTGTCTTACTTAACGCATCTTGAGAATAAAATACATGCCTAAATAGCAGTACTCCAGGTGCGTAAGTGGAATTTTTTGGTAGTTATGTACAGTTCACGATTCTATTGTCTGGGTAATGCAAGTACTCACATGGGTTTTGAGCATGAACAGTAGATTACATACTAGGCAGGCAAGTATGTAGCTACATCTATATATACAGTGGGCATGAGTAAGTCACATAATTCTACTTTGTGAAAACGCAAAGCTGACAGTTGTTAGGTGCCAGATGTGGGGGCTGAGAAATGCTTGCGGAATGGGGCCGCTGATAGAGTGGAATTGAGGTGCTAGACACGCAGGTTGTTGGAAGCCAAAAAAACCCCTTTACTTACAGTCCTTAGGCTGTAGGCACGTTCCTTGAAGTTACAAAAACTCAAACAGGAACTCAGGCACACAGAAGCTCACACTCACGCAGGGTATGGGGCATCGGATGAATCCGGCAGGGAGTCGTCGTCGGTTGATCAGGCCTCTTTCGTGGCTTGGAAATGCATGCGGGATCTCTCCTCATGTGTGTCCGAGCTCTCCTCTGGTTTGGGAGGGCATCACCCAGGCCTCTTATTCGGTCAGCAGGCCAATTTCCAACCAATACGTATGCATGGAATTATCGTGAGCCAATCGCAAGCATGTACTCGCTGGTGCAGCTGCAAGGTTTTGGCGGGCTCTGACCTTGCACCGAAACTTTTCCCACACTACAAGGGAAAATCCCTGCTTCTGTGCTCACAATGTGCTCAACACAGCTGTGCCAAGGCATCTTCTAACTGTTTTGCAGAGACATGTCCCCTTGCTGAAGGCACAGTTGTGTCTGCAGCACATTCGGACCAGTTACATCACACTCGCACCATTGTACAGGTTTACATTGTAAATGAGTATAGACAAGAGCGGACAATGAAGCAAGTTCGTTCTCCAAAGATCTAATCAAACAATATCCTAACAAAACACAACTACACATTAGTACATTCATGATGAACAGTTTGATCATCAAAATTTCATTGGGTGTCATCGCGTCCCGGTTCTCAGAGGTTCTCCCTCTCTCAAAATGCTCTCTCTGGTCTGGTCTGCACACACCTCCTAGCGGACCCACAGAGACAATTCGTTCTTCTCAAAAATCTTTTTCTCTCTCTGATTCGGTCTGCACATGCTCTCCTGTGGAGAAAGAAATTCTCAGGGAAAAATTAATTAGCTTATTGACAAAAAAAAAAAAATTAATCGTTATCGCAAGATGATTTGTCATCTGGTTCATCGTGGCATTGGAACCCCATCTCATAGGCCAGGTTTCATTGACCCTCATTGCCTAGCACTCTCAACTGCTGCTTGGTGAGCCTGGAGTAAACCGCATCAGGTACCTTAACATTTCGCATTCTTCCGGTGTCCTCTGTGTCAGTTGAAATCATCACAGGGTTGACTCGTGTGCTCAGTGCTGCTCTGGGTCACTGAACTCTTTTTGACCCGGCTTTACCAAGGCTTGCAGTCGTGGTAACTGCCTCAAGAAATCACTTGCAGGCTGTCCAGCTAAGGGATTCAACAAAATTCGGAGAATAACTGCAGCTCTTCCTCCGTATACTTTGACACAGGCATTGATACTTGTCAACGTAATTGGAACAGCTCCCAGATCTTGCAGGTAACGGTGAGGCCACAGTTCCTGCTGCTGGGCTGGTGACAGTCCCAGTGGGTGGTGTCTCGGGTTCCACATGCAAAAGGAAACGCCGATGATTGTCTGTAAGATCTGCTCCATGCTAACCCTCGATGGTCCTCCTTCATGCCACGCATAGGCTCTCTGGCTGGCTTGACCTGCAACAAGTGCTGGAAGCAAGATTGGCCAGTAAACATTATACCTC
>JAGPOW010001296.1:66980460-66990723 GCA_030014935.1 Caiman crocodilus
ACCGGCGGACTTGAACACGTCCAGCCTCTCCAGTAGTTCCCTAACTAGCTCCTCACTAACCCCTGGCCCAGACATGCCTCTCCCGGGGCCCGAGGGGGATGTTGTTCCATGACAATAACTTTTAACATTGATGTGATGTTGGTGGACCTCACCTGATGATGCCCCTCATAGGTAGCTCCTCCCCCTTGTCTTTCCTGCCACGACTTTGATGATATGAGGTATTCTAAGGAGGGGTTCAGTGGAGATCTCTTACTGGAGGGGTCTTCCCACTGAGGGGTACTCATGTTTGAGGTCTCCGATGTTCCATGGGGCTCCGCCACCCCTACACCCGTCCACTCACCAACCGGTCACTTGTTGGTTCACTGGGACCTCAATGTTAGACACGGGTCCATCAGCCAGTTGATGTTACTGTTCCCTGAGTCAGAGCTGATACCTGCTCCAAGTCAGCGCACCTTCAGACCCAGCTGCTTTCCCCACTATCGTGGGACTTCCTCCTTTCTTTGAATTAGAAATAATATTCCTGTATACCCGAGAGGCTTCCCTGGGCAATGTGTTGGTCCAGGCAATCCCCAGAGACCAAACCCTCCGCTCCTTCCCGGGCTCCTGTTGCCCGCCTCAGCCGCTGGGCTGAGAGAAGACTGCCTGCCTGTGAGGCAGTCTCCAGGGGAGCTATAGCCACACTGGCGTGCTGCCTGCCTGCTCCCTTCTCTCCTGACTCCTCCTCGCCGTGCGGCTTGACGGGGCTTTTAAAATTTCCTGTGGCAGCCGTAACAGCTGCCGTGATTGGCTCAGCTGTTCCCCATGCCGGGAACAGGTGTTTAAACAGTCGGTGTAACACTGGCTTGTACAGCTGTAATGGCGGCCACTGCTGATGCTGTGTTCCCAGCTCCGGCATTGTTGACCCTCCGGCAGGTAAGCGGGTTGTCTTGGGGACTTTTAGGGAGCCTGCCGGTCCTCTGTGACCCTCCTCTTGCCCTACCTGTGCCCGTGACAGCGGCACACTGCCGTCACAGTTGACAGCAGTTTTAATACAGTTCAACATACTATTACAAAAAGAAATAGTCCTACTGTTCTTATGACAACCAGTGTGTTTTTATATTTGGTAAACAAAGCAAAGGCTTTACAGCAAATTAACCACCATCCCTAGAATGGAAGAAGTTTTTCAGCTATTAAGTAGTAATCACCCAGAAAATTTACAAACCAAATTGTCAAGAAAAATTACTCCAGTTAACAATTCTCTACTTCATTATAATACCAAACAATCGTGTACTGTTTCGCTGCTACTTCACCAGAAGTTTACACTTTTAAAATACTTCTACAGTAAGATGGTATACATTACCCACTAGTGGCACCATTAATGAGTAACCATTTTTTGCAAATAAGTTGAGAAGCATGGTGTGACAAAAACACACCGCCACAAGTATATAGTTTGTAATGATTCCAAAAAGTATACAACTCATAATCTATGCAAAAGAAAGTATCTGATGTCTCAGCTGAACTATGCTTAAAATTGCCTCCAGGAACTGCTGCAGAACAGGCTAGATAGAAAACAAGAGGAGATTGACCTCTAGAAAGAAAAAAGAAATCAGAGAGAGCTTTAGGGAAGAAAGTAAGTGCAATTGTAAACATAATTCATTTCCCAGATAAGTTTATATGTATGTTTATACGCATCTATCAAAAAGGAAAAAAAGAGAGAAAGAGAAGCAAAATGAGTCTATTTTCCTTTTTCGAAATTCGAACTCGACTCGAAATGAGACGAAAATTTCCCATTCAGGCATACAGGGCACATATTAATTCAAACTAATCATAAGCAACATTGCTAGACATTTAGAGACTGCAAAGCTCCAAGATAATCTCTTATGTCACAGGTAATGTGCACAGCAGCACGTGCAATGACTTCAAGATAACTGCTGCTGAGCATGTAAGAGTCCAGCTTCAAATGAAACAAGTGAAAACTATGTACAATATGGTTACCTATTATTATGGGCTAGAATAGGGAAAGAAAAAAATGTATGGTGGGATTCATTTCAAATGTACCCTAATTTACTACTGTAAATAGAAGGTGAATTTCAAATATCAGCGTGTAGATAAGTGGTCTGTAGAAACATAGCACATAAATACATGCTATAATTGGTTATGTTATACCAGACCATGAAAATATTAATTACAAAATTATGTTTTTTCATTTTCTAATCCATAGTCTGTAATCTCAGTAATCTATGTAGACACTAGTTCTAAATGAGTTACCACATGAGCTATTCCCAGTAGCATAATATGAGCTAGGTAAGCATGGCACTGCCCCGGGTGACAACCTAGATGGAGTACCAGAATTGTACCCTCAGCCTCATGGACTCTATACCCTGGAAGCAGAAGTGAGGCTCTTGCAGGTGATGCTCTTGCAGCAGCAAGTTACTGCAAGCAGCAGCTACTGCACTTCTACTGTAGGAGCAACAGCCAGAGCAGCAGGAGTTAGGGCCCTATTTTTGAGTCTCTGGTGTAGGTAAAACTCCCATTCCCCTTAGAACTTCCTCTCTTCTGGTGCTCAGCGGCATCTGCCTGCTCTCCCATTCCCCCACAGGGTATGCTCAGGGGAAAAACTCAGGTTATTATGCCTCTGGCAGTTCCCTCCATAGTTAATCATGTCTTAATAATAAGGATCTCAGTAGTTTGCATTACCCCAGGAATACTGCAAAAGGAATTTGTAGATGCTGATGAGTAATTTTATGGATTACAGTGATTCAAGACAGTGAATCAGCATCAATCCCTAATAGCATCTGTGTTTTTTTCCATAGTTCTACTAATCAATGCTGCTATGGGTAGATGCCTGTCACAACTTTGGCTACATACCAAAAAGCCAGAGCTCAGGAAAGAGGCAGAGCTGCTCTTTCTTGAACAGTGAGAATTTTTTTCTTTAAGTTACAAAGATTTCTTGAAAATGCAGTGGGCAGGATGATTAGTCATTTAAATACTACAAAATTCCACACCTGGTTTACCTAAATAATTTCCTCTCCCTGAGATAAGAAAGGCCAGAAACGGATTAAAAATCCTCATTTTTGTTTTCCCATAATTTAGTTTGTCAAATTACTAGTGGTTCATATCTGAAAGGTACATTTTTGTCCTATGCCAAGTTATCCTATATTTTCTTAAATGCCATACAGGATACAGTGTATTAAATGATTTAATTTCAAATGGGCACACATTTGCTAAAAAAATTGATCAGTAGTATATTAAAGTCCAAAAGATACCTTGATAAAAAACTCATGATAATTCATATGGTAGAATGGAAAATATCATTAACTATCCAGTATGCATAAGAAATATGGTATCCATTTGTTTTCTCTAACATCTCTCTAGTGAATTGCTATATAAAAATGGTGCTGCACCGAGTAGATAGTTTCTGCGTATGTTTGACCCATCTTCTTATACTTGTATTATTTAATCACTTTAAGTTTCAAGCTTCTAAGTTCAATTTAGAATAATGTGCATTGGGTGAAATCCTTACATTGTGCAAATCAGTGTAGGTTCATTGTTTTCATTTCATTGAGTATCTTCCCTCAAGATACTTCAGAAGATTCACACCAGTCTACCCTTTTTCTCCCACTTTTTTAAAACAAGCTAGTTTCTAGCCCTGCTTTCTGTTGCAGTGTTTTAATATATATTTTCTTTAAATGAGCTTTCCCTGAATAGAATTTTAAAAGAATACTGTGCTGAAAGTTAATTTGTCTTTCATCTCTTTTGAACTAGTGGGCAATTCACTCAGCATCATTTAAACCATGGATGGATTGAATACCCACAAGTATTCCTATTTATTATTCTTCAGATGTGCAGCCAGTTGAATTATTGGAAAGCTTGTAAAGGTGCTTCAGCTTCCAGAAATGATGCCAACACATTCCTTTCACTGAAAACCTACCAGTATAAATTGCGTGTAGGGTTGTTCCTTTGAGTAACATTTTAAAAATGTGACTAGAGCATTCCTGTGCTATTTTACTACCATGTGATGTACAACTTAGCAGTATTTATGGACCTAGCATTTTCAAGTGATCAGCTTCCAAAAGTTATTCATAACAGGTTCTTTGAGATGTGTGTGCTGTATAAGTACTTATGCAGTATTTGCCACTGTTGTAACTGAGCATCCTCCAGTAATGTGTTAATTGACATGACTAATATCTATCAGGTTTTGCCTGTTTTCTCCTTTTTTCAGTGTGTGTATGTGTGTTTATAGTAAAAGGACTCATTCTGATAAAATTGTTTTGGTGTATTATTCCTAAAAAAAGACAAGTCAAAGAAGCTTGCCTTTAGAATGGAAGATAGTGACTCCTGTGAGAGTCTGCTTTTGAGGATGTTCATTCCTCAGTCTCAGATGAGCCTTTGAAAAAGTGTGTCCACAGACAAACTTTTAATTCTTTTGTACAGAATTCCATAATTCCAAAGTAGTGAAGTTGGCTGTTTTAATCTTTATTTCCAGAGCTTCACATAATTTTTCAGATATGGGATCTAAAGACTGAAGGCCTTGAAATCTAAGACTGAGACCTTGAAAATGAAACCTATTGGAAAGGCAATGTAAGAAGCACAAGGCAAGCTTAATAGGATTGCAGTATGCTGTATTGTGAAGGTACACTACGTCATTCTATTCTTTCTGACAATCTCTGCAGCATCTCTCTAGCTTGACCAAGACACACCATAGCTGTTGTAAACTATACCTGACTTTATCAATTAAATTAAGGTATTGATATTTTATGCTGTGTATTGGCAAAGTATAATCATTAACTGACGTATTTATTTATTCCACGATTATGTTCCTTACTCAGCAATCATATGGCAAATGTTATATTAAAATATTACGAAATTCAGTAAAAGTGACCCAGTAGGCCAAATGATAAAAAAAATAAAATAAGTCAGTACAAATTTTGAAAATTCTTGTACTGAGTTTTGTAAACTCTTTTTTTATTTAAAAAAAAAAAGTACATGTTCATAAACACAATATATTCTTGCTTTAAATGACTGTGATGGGGGCTGTCTTCAGCTGCATTTTTTTTTTAATATGCCAGTAAGTGTGCCCCCATCAAGTCCTGCTGGATTTTTCTTCTCTGGGGATCAGCTTCCCCCTGCTTTACTCACCTGACATGACTTGATGTTACTTGGTTCTAAAGAAAGAGGGAGCCAAACAGGTTCCCAGACAGGCTCCAGGCTTACCACCCATAGGATAATGAGGCATTGCCTTAAGGGCAAAAATGCATGCTCCTATCTTACCTTGACATGCCCCATGCCTCGCAGAAGGTTTTTATAAATTTCTCTTTATGTTGGGGTCTGAGCATTGTGGACTTACCCCCTTCTCTCTAGCTAGGCCTGTCAGTCAAAACCCACTAATCAGGGCTTGACTCCAAGGCTCTAGCTCTTTAACTGACTTGGGCTCAAGGCCCTCTGTTACATGATCTCTGCGAAACCAGGCCTACTGGCCCTTCTACACTGTGTGCCCCTGTGGCACCAGACTGTTGGGGCCTCAGTCCCCGTTGGTTTTGCCCCTCTTTCTGTAGTTAGGGCCTTTTGCCTAAGTCTACATGCTATGACCTGGCTTCAAGGCTGCTATCTCCCATTCAAGTGACTTTGTCCTCATAGCCCTAGTGTGGCAGGGCTTCTTGAGCCCTCTATTATGGTGCCCCTTAGTGCTAATGAGACCTCCTCCACCCCTACAGCTTCAGCCACAAACCAGCAGCCTTTTTAACATCAAACATAAACCATCAGCTCCTATGGCCATGTAATGAAAATAATAATAAAGAAATAAGAGAGGCAAAATACCTGCTTACTTTATGTGATCGTGCTTCTGCCTCAGTGTGGGGTATTCTTCCCAAAGAGGCTGTTGCTACTGTTGCTGCAGCTGCAACATAGTCATCAAGAGTCCCTCTTCCTGCTGCCTCTCTGGCCTTCTCCACTTGCAGTTTATATGGTTCTGGCCTTCCCCTTCCTGTCACCTGACCAGCCAGCAGGGCTTGATCTTTAACCCCTGCTTGACTGGCTGGCCATGCCTGGAAGGTTCTGGATTTAAAGAGACCACCCCGTTTCTTGGTAACAGGGTTAGGGTTCCCTGTTACAATGACTTATTTTGGTTTTTGAGAAGGTGGGTACAAGTTGCAAAAGAAATAAAATATCTGATAATCTTTCATTAAGATTTAGCATATTCTTCTTAATTGTATAATATTTTAAATGAAATGCAATCAAGAAGAATGCCAATAGACTATTCAGGTATATTCTTTAATCTCTCTGACCACGTATTTATTTTTTTATCTGTAAAATGGTCTTGAGTATAATCATAAACTGCATCTAACTGGAGGGCTTGGTAGCAAGATGATAGGGCTAATTGTAGTGGAGTAGCTCCTATAAAATACCATAATATTGCAACCTCCAGAGAAGGTGAGTATAGGGCATCTCAGGACCATAGTCTTCACTGCCTTATGGGTATTCTTTGTTTGGAGTAAAGCTAAGGAACATCACCCTGTCAGGAATCTACCTTTGTTGTGGCATTAGGCACTAAGTAGTAGGTCTAATCTGTTGCTTTCTGGGAGAAGTTATAACCATTGAGGCACTGAATGTCTGAAGTGGGTCTGGCCATAGAATCATAGTATCATAGTATCTAGGGTCAGAAGGGGCCTAGAGCAGGCCATCTAGTCTGACCCCCCGCCAATGGTAGAAACAAGTGCCAGGGTCATAGAACCCCAGCCAAGTACCTATCCAATCTATTCTTGAAGGTGCACAAGGTAGGAACAAGAACAACTTCCCTAGGAAGCTGGTTCCACATCCTAGCCACCCTAACTGTGAAGTAGTGTTTCCTAATGTCCAGCCTAAATCTGCTCTCCAGTAACTTGTGATCATTGGTCCTAGTTACCCCTGGTGTGGTGCCCAGGAAAAAAGAGCCTGCCCTATTTCCTGCTGATCACCCTTCAGCAGCTTATAGGCTGCCACCAGGTCCCCCCTCAGCCTCCGTTTACTGAGGCTGAACAGGTTCAGGTCCCTCAGACTCTCCTCATAAGACCTATCCTGCTGCCTGCATATCAATCTAGTGGCCCTACTCTGGACCCTCTTGAGGCCATCCACATCCCTCTTAAAGTGTGGCGCCCAGAACTGGACACAGTACTCCATCTGTGGCCTGACCAAAGCCACATAAAGGGGGAGAATCACCGCCTTGGACCGGCTCAAAATGCATCGTTGGATGAATGATAGGGTTTGGTTGGCTTTCCCAAACACCATCGGACATTGGCGGCTCATGTTCATCTTGGCATCAGCAATGACGTCAAAATCTCGTTCCACCTCCGTGCTAGCAAGAAGGGAGCTTCCCAGCCAGTATGTGTGCTGGGGGTTGCTTCTCCCCAGATGCATCACCCTGCACTTTTCCACATTAAATCCCATCCTGTTCTTGTCCGCCCACTCCCACAGTCAGCCCAGATTCCACTGCAGCCTCTCCCTCTCCTCTGGTGTCCCCACTTCAGCCCACAGTTTGGTGTCGTCAGCAAACTTGGTATCTTGCATTCCACCCCTTCGTCCAAGTTTGCGATGAAGATATTGAACAGCGCGGGGCCAAGGACCTAGCCCTGGGGGACCCCGCTGCTCACATCTCTCCAGGTCGAGTACGAGCCATCCACCACCACTCTCTGGAAGCACCCTGTCAGCCAGTTTCTGACCCACTCAACTGTGTAGGGGTCAATGCCACAGCTCCCCAGTTTTTAATGAGGATGGGGTGAGAGACCATGTTGAACGCCTTCCTTAAGTCTAAAAAGACTACGTCGGCATCCATGGATTTGGTCACCTAGTCGTAGAAGGCGACCAGGTTGGTCTGACAGGACCTGCCCTTAACAAACTCATGCTGTTTGCCCTTCAGCATAAAGTTCCTTGCCGGTCCCTCACAGATGTGGGACTTGAGAATTTCTCAAAGATCTTTCCCAGAACCAAGGTGAAACTGACAGGCCTGTAGTTCTCCGGGTCCTCTTTCCTCCCTTTCTTAAAGTTGGGAACCACATTGGCCACCTTCCAGTAGTCAGGCACTTGTCCAGAGCTCCAAGAGCACTCATATAACTGAGCCAAGGGCCCAGCAGTCACCTCCGCCAGCTCCCTCAGCACCCTTGGGTGCAGGTCATCAGGACCCACTGACTTAAAGACATCCATCCCTTCCAGAAGCCCTTTCACAAGGTCTACCCTCACCCTTGGCCTAGCAGTGATTTCCGAGGGGGAATTCAAACTTCCGGCAGGAGGGATGTCCCGGTTCCCCCTCAGGAAGACTGAGGCAAAGAACCCATTGAAGATCTCCGCCTTCCCATCAGCCGCGAGCACCAGGTTGCCCGACGAGTCCCTCAGGGGCCCGATGTTACCCGGGGCTCTCTTTTTGCTCCCCACATATTTGAAAAAAGCTTCCTGTTGTCCTTGATCCCAGTCACCAGGCGAAGCTCTACTCCCACCTTGGCCTTCCTAATAGCCCTCCTGGATTCCTGAGCACAAGAGGAGTACTCCTCCTTGGAGACAGCTCCTCTCTTCCATAGGTTGTATGCCTCCCGCTTAGCCCTCAGGGTCCCCTGAATATCCCTATTAAGCCATGGAGGCTTCTTTTGCCTATCTTGCATCGGGCAGGAATGGTTGCCCTTTGGGCTTGGAGAATTGTCTCCTTGAGGAACATCCACCCTTCGTGGACACCCATGTCCTCAACCCTACAGGCCCTCAGAGCCTTCTCAACTAGCCTCCTGAGCTCTTGATCCTTTTGAAGTCTGGGACCCTGGTCCTAGTGTGGGCTTTAGCTACACTGCACCGGATAGCAAATGCTATCAGGCGATGATCGCTATCTCCCAGGGAGTCACGAACCTGGAGACCTCTAACCAGATCATCCCCCGAGGCCAGGACCAGATCCAGCAGTGCATCCTCCCTGGTGTGGCCATACACCTCCTGAACTAAGTGAAGGTCTTGCAGCTCCACCAGGAACCTTCGGGACCTCTCGGACTTGGCCAACTGCTCCTCCCAGCAGATTTCCAGGTAATTGAAATCACGCATGACAATGATTTCCCTTGTCCTAGCCGCCTCCTTGAGCTGACCAGCAATTTGGAGGTCCAGCTCCTCCCTCTGATTGGGTGGTCTGTAGCAGATACCCACCATTAAGTCCCTTTCCCCTCATCCTCCTTGCAGCCTGACCCAAATCACTTCTGCCTGGTCCTCAGTCGCCCCCAATTTGACGTTCGATGCAGAGAATTGCTCTTTGACATAGAGCGCAACCCCTCCGCCTCTTCTCCCCATCCTGTCCTTCCTGAAAAGGGCATATCCATCGATGCCTACTGCCCAGTCATGGGTCGGGTCCCACCAGGTTTCCGTGAGCCCAACCAAATCTGGGTCTTCTACAGCCACTAGGAGACACAGCTACTCCTGCTTGCCACCCATGCTGCAAGCATTTATGTAGAAGCATTAAGGCTACCCACTGCGCCTCTCCCTCTCTACTTGTTTTCCCTACACTGCTTGTTTTCCCCAAGCCACAACCACAAACCCTCGCCCGACTTACCTGGCTCAGCGGCAGAACATCCTCTCCTCTCCCAGCAGGCCCGTCCCCTGGCAAAGCTAGTTTAAAGCCCGGCACACAAGATCAGCCAACCTAGAAGAAATGAAATGCTTACCTTTAGGTGTGAGGTGGAGTCTGTCCTTAGCCAGCGTGCTCCACATAGAGAAATGCAGGCTATGATCGAAGAACCCAAAGCCCACATCATAACACCAACCCCGAAAGTGCTGGTTTACAGCTGCGATGCAGGCCTCGTGTCACCTTCCCCGTCGACTCACTGACAGAATGGAGGAAAACACCACCTGCGACCCAAATGCCTTGAGCTGTCTTCTGAGGGCCTCAAAGTCTTCTATGTTGTCCTCCAGCCGGCCTCTAGAAGCGTCGTTGGTTCCCACGTGGACTACCACTAACAGATGGTAATCGGTAGGCTTAACAATCTTCTGGACGCTCTCTGTGACATTCTGAACCCGTGCTCCAGGCAGGCAGCAGACCTCTCAGCCCAAAGGAACAGGACGGCAGATGAGATCATCTGTGCCCCTCAGGATGGAGTCCCCAATGACCAGGACTCGATGCTTATTCCTCCTTTGGGACTGCTTCTTCCTCTCCACTCGCGGTGAGGGTGCATGATCATCACTGCAAGGGGCGTGCTCCTCAGCAGTCTCCTCCAGGGTGGCAAGGGCCGCATACCTGTTCCCAAGTGGCACCTCAGGTACAGGTTCTGCAGCAGCACGGGCTGCCCTGGA
>JAGPOW010001296.1:66990823-67035631 GCA_030014935.1 Caiman crocodilus
AGGGTGGCAAGGGCCGCATACCTGTTCCCAAGTGGCACCTCAGGTACAGGTTCTGCAGCAGCACGGGCTGCCCTGGATCCAAGGGGAACTTGCTGCCACTAGCGAGTCGCTCTTCTGGGTCTGGGGGGCTCCTCAGTATGTTTCTGGCCCTGCAGAGAACAGAAGTACATACCAATTTCATCCTCTGCCGCCCCGGATCCCCCGCAGCCTGCTAACCTCGACCCAGAGCTCCCGCAGCTGCCCCTCCAGGGCCTGAAGACGGTCACAAGAGGGGCAGCCAAGGGACGCCCCCAGCCTCTCCCGAACCCCCGGGGGCCCCGCCCAGCCACCACCCCCAGCCAGGGTGGGGCAGGTCAACAGTGAACCCCCCAAGGGCTTGGTCTCGGTGGTGGCCTCAGAGGAGTGCCGAGGGGCAGCACCAGGGAACGGGGAGGGGCCAGGCCCCTGGCAGTGGCACTACGTGTACTCACCATGTTCCTAGTCGATGAGATCTTCCCACTGTCGAGTCCCTCTTCAGTTCCTCCTTGTGCTCCTCCTGTGTGAATGCCAGCGCCTGTTTGCGCGCTCTGTTCACGCTTGCAGCTTGGATGCATGGCTTCCTGCCGGCTCAGCTAAGAGCAATCCGGGATGTTCCCCCTCCGGATCAGCTGCAGCTGTGCCGACACTAACCCCACTTACCTCCTCTCTGCTGATGCTGTTGCTGTTTCTTCTACGCTGAAAGGGCTCACATGTGGCCGAGACCACACCTGAACCCTATCAGGGTCACTGCTCCACTCCCAACTGTAGTCCCGGTTACCTGGAAGTGCCTGCTGGCAGCCCCACCCTCTAAACTCCCATCCGATTGGGGGAGAGGGGCGCGGGTCCCGAGACCCAACTCGCCTCGGCGGGCTAGTGTTGCTGCCCCTGAAGCTGGATGCTCCCAACCACCCCCTGTCTCCCTTCAGAGCGCACCTGTTTGCGCGCTCTGTTCGCACGTATGGCTCGGGAGTGCAGCTCCCTGCCAGCTCAGCTAAGAGCGATCCGGGAGGCTCCCTCTGCAGCTGCGCTGGCACTAACCCCACTTACCTCCTCTCCACTGTTGCTGATGCTGTTGCTGGCCTTTTGATTCTGTCTCAGTGATCTGAAGTGGGGGATGGTAGGTCTCAAGCAGTCTCCACTCCTCCATACTCTTGCCTAAGCATGTGCGTTGAAGGTCTTGGTGTGTTGGTAGGCATCCAAGCAGCAGGTAAGGTGGCTGCTTACCTCTCATGAGGAAAGCATGTGGTCCCAATGGAAATAATAGCTACATTTTTTAAGCAAGGTGGAAAAAAAAACTTTTTCACCAACTACACTTTGTTATTCTTAAAATTTGGAAGCAGATTCCTAGTGACTTGAGAGATACCAGAATTGTTACCATAATCAAGAAAAAATAGAGACTGGATTGCAATAGTTATTATGATATTACACTCCTGTTCAACAGATATTCTTCCCAATACACTTACCTTCCTTGTTGAGGAAATTCTACCTGAGTCCCAGTCTTTGAGGTACAATATGATCTTTGTTTTGAGCTGCAAGAGAAGTGCCATGAGCATTATCAAGATTTTAACATGAAATTCATGGACTTGACTATTCATTCAACAGACAGGCTCCATAGAAGATCCTAATGAGATTTTGATAAATGTCAAAAATAGTTACTCTTATCAGATTTCTTCAGGACAATGCAACAATAAGCAATGGCTTGGAAATTGACTCCTTCACTATTAGAACTGAAGCCAAGGAAGTGTGATTGCACCAACACTATCTGTCTATATCATACCTAGGCTACATTGATGACAGGCTTCTAGCTGAAGTCAGCATCACATAGACAGCAGTCTCTTTAAAATCAACTAGTTATGTTCTAAATCAAAGACAACTAACATCTCCATAACTGATCTTCTTCAATACACTGATGATTGTATTGTATGTGCCCATTCAACCGAAAAGCACCAGGTTACTCTTAATTGTTTCTGTGAAGTGTATGAGATGTGAAAACTCTCTGTCATCTTCTTAAGAATCAAGATTCTTTCCCACCCTTCTCCCCCAAACCAACCAGCTGCTTCTTCAGAAATTAGGGTAATCCATAAAGAATGTTGAGTTTTTCAACATAGACAATGATATTCAACACCAGATAAAATCTGACTGTTCTGCCTCCAAACTCCAGCTGATGCCTCCAAAAATACATCTTTGATGATTATAACATTAGGACAAACCATACTTCTTGCCTACTAGGCTGTTGTCATCCTTACCCTGTTCTTTGGGTGTGAAACTTGAATGACATATCAGAAACTTTTGAAAGCTTTCAAATGTTACCATCAGTGACATTACCATCAGAATAATGAATGCATTCTAGCTTAAGCAAACACCACCAAGATTGAGGCCATGTTTGTATGGATCAACTTGATTGGACAGGACATGTTACAAAGTTGTCTGAAAACTGGTTCCCAAAACATGTCCTATATTCCCAACTTATTGATAGCCACCACTTCAGAAGTGGGCAAAAGAAGAGATTCAGGGACAGCTGGAAGGCCAGTCTCAAGAAATGTAATATTAACTTCAATAATGTCAACAAGATATCATTTTTTTAAGCAACTCATTAACTATGGAGGTGGATAGATTAAAGAGACAAAGAGAAAAAGGTATGACCTGACATCACCAGGATCTAAGTCTTTCTTTTAGAACTATTTTCTGTGTCTGCAGATAAACATGAGGATTTCAGATCAGCTTCCTCCATCAATCAGCCTCCTCTTTCATCTATTGATTCACTGATGACTACCCTATTTACTAGAAGCCTATCATCCTTCTATCAAGAGACTGTCAATAACAATATGTGCAGGATTTAAGAGCAGAGGATCTGCCACTCCTTCTCCTGCAGTTCTACAGGAACTGCTGTCCCTCCTATACAGTCAGTCAATAAAAGGACATAAGGCAGCACCTAACTGAGAGCACAGTAAGAGCCATACTCAACATAAGAGAATGGAAAGATCTGTGGGATATGTAATGACCCTCCTTGCCAACACATCAGGGATTGAAAGGGGAGATGCCACAGCTGGAATAAGAGAGTCAAGCCTTTATGACTAAGCTTCTTATGTTGCATAGTTTTTGTGGTCAGCACAAAGCAGGACCAGTAAGTGACATATTGCCGTGTTTCTATGTGAAGAAAATTGGTCATAAGAAACTGCAGAATTAAATTATGTAGGTGCATACAATTCTAGTTGCAGAGTAAGAGTTGTGTAAATGAGGCCCTGTGAGAGACCCAAGCAAGCAGCAATTTTTGTGATAAAGTAAAAAATATCATTATAAGATTGTCAGCATTTTCTTTGGGAAAAAAGGATGAGATTATATATAATCTGTTCCATTTGCATGGGGTCACATAATTCAAAATACATGATTTCACACAGACACACAAGTTCACAAATTTCACCTCTGGCAGATGAGGAATCTTGATGGATTAATAACTCACCATCTTTCATTTCTTTGGAGATTGCAAGAGTCGTGTTTCCTGGGATGCACAAGAAAACAATTTTGAATCACAGAGAATCATTTTGTTTCTACATAATGGTCAATTTAAAACATATTTTCATAAAAGTTTCTGACTCCTTTTTATGACCCATAAAAGAATAGCATGTTTTATACATAGCCTATTGGCATTCATTTTGAGGTTTCAAATATTCAAGGAGACAGTGGTTGAAGAACTAACCTATTGAATTTAATTCTTTCTTTCTTCTCTTGGCCTTTGTAGGTAACTCACTTGTGAACTATAAAAGTGCCTTATTGAAAATTGCTTGTCTTTTGTAAGATTAATAAAAATATTCGAAAAGGCTGAAACATGAAAGCTGGGATATTTTGATTAATACATTACAAAAAAGTTGCAAGAAATGAAAAACAGTTTAAAGATTATTAGGTGCAATATGTCGCTTTGGGTTTCCAAGCATCCATAATATATCATATTATGTTGCAATTTTTCCTTTAGGCTATAAAAACAAGGGCCTTTTGTGATTAATCTTTGCCTATGAATGGGAGGTGGATATAGGGTGGGGGGAGGAGGGCACTGTGGGTTTTGTAGGGAAAATTACAGCAAGAATATAATACAGGGTAAACAGAAGATGATCTGAATCTAGAAAAATGCCTGCCTAATGAAGAGCACCATGGCAGCTGGCTGAATGCTTTTACTTCCTTGAAATGTGTGAGTTATAGATAAACATTTAATATATTTCTGTGGATTTATGTCACCCTAAGGAGTGAACAAAGTAGAAGAAGGGTTAGTTTTATATATTTGAAGAATGATAACTGAGCAGAAACGTTATTGTGTTACACAGGTAAAATGTTTGTAATTTTTTTATAATTCTCCTTCAGAATTAACATTCGCAAATAACTTTGTCTACCAGTTCATTATCCTAAAAACACAGTTTAGATATTTGTCCTGTTAAACTCTAAATTTCCAAATAAATTAGTCTAAATTAATTGTTGGTTTCTCAACCTGTATAATCAGATGCAAAACAAGGGGTGTTATATTTACTTATGCCAGATCTTAATTCCACACATTATATTAAAAAAAATTATTCTGTAAAGTGTACTTTAGAGGCTTGATTATTCCTGATATGCTGATAATAGTTTAACTGTTTATAGCCAGATTCTAAGAAATGTGCTATTAGACATTAAAGCTATTCCTAAGACTTGAAAAAAGGATGTGGTAATAGAACTGGTTCAGTGGAATTAGCTATTGGAGGTTTAAAATCCTACGCAGAACAATATGGTGTATATGCTACTTTTTATTTAGACTGCTTATGAGTCCAAGTGCTTGGACCTATGCAATTTTAAGGCATAAAAATGTGCACTTTTATCTGTGGGTGAATCTACACATCGCCATATGGCAAAGCTGCTAGGACATCATTCTTCAGTACTTCCTTTTGGAAGTGTAATGCAGTACATAGTTAAATTTCACCGCTACATTGCCATAGCAGCATGCTTCACTGGGGGAGCATGCCACAATGGCGATGTAGCTGGTTATCATGTGTAGACCCATGTGATCACTACATCACCATAGTGTACCATAGCACATCGCTTCATCACTGTAGGGTAACACGTAGACATGCCCTGTGAAGCATAGATTACATCTAATTTCTAAAATACAGAAAAAATATTGGTACTGTATCTAATAAATATGTACAATATTGTTCATGCCTGCCTTGAGACCGCTTCCAGTGGGATCATTCAAAAGTTCACTCTCCTGCCTATAGTAGAAGAAAGTTTTTCTATGTGACCATCATTTGATTGTGTCAACAATGTATTTTAAGTTATTAAATTAGTCCTGTAGTAATGTATAGTTGGTGTAAATAAGGGCCAGATACAGACTGGCTCCATGGGCATCAAGATGTAGGCATCTATGCTTCCAAGAATGACTCAGAATTGCCCTGCTGCACACTCCACGAAAGTCAACAGATACCTTTGTTCCTAGATGCCTCCACTTGTCCCTCTATGCATTCATGGAAGCATTCCAGTTTGAGAACTTAAGGTACTTGCACTTGATTCAGATCCAGACTAGTATTGAAGAGCTGCTAAAGTCACTTTAGTAACTGAATCCATTAGCCATGCTGGGGATCAAGGAGAGCCACTTCCATGTAGTGATCTCTGGCAATCTCTCTGACAGCCAAGAGCTCCTGAATCAACAAAAACACCAAAGCATACAAAGATAAAGATGTGAACACCATTTTTGTCATATGAAAGACGAAGCCATGCTCAGGGTGCCTTTGATTTACACTGACAGCATTGAGTTCAGATCAGTAATAGTGGCATCTGCTTATTGTACAAATAACCTACAAAACCCATTTGCTCAGGGAGCAGGAAACCTGGGTTCTTGACTATTTTCAACCTGAGTGGTTTCAGTCTGATGTTTCCAACTTCCAGCAAAAGTGTCCTAATCACAAATGTATAGAATAGTCTAAATGTGAGCACCCTCCATCTCGCCTGTTGAAGTTACATCACTGGGTAGCCAAGAATGTAAGAGCACTTGGTCCAGAAGGAGAAGAAGCAAAGAATGTAATATTGAGGCCAAAAGATGAAAGCACTTCCTGAGAGAAGGGTCCTACGTTCTAGATCCTATTTCCAGGATTATTTATGTATTGTATATTAGACAGTCATTGTCAAAAATAACAAACAAAAAACTATGCTTAAGTGACAAAATTAGGTCTGTGTTTATACTTGTACTTACTGAACTTCCACAAAATAAATGTGGGCATATGTCCACTTAGAAATTTTAGCACTGATTCATATTCAATGAAACTTAAGCTTTGAAGTGCCTAAGTCAGTTCTGACATTGGGACTTTGTTTCCTACCTCATTTAGAGCCTTTTAAAGAGATTATTTTTTACCTTATTTTAGTGGACGTTAATATGTGCTTTCCATTGTGGGAGATATAGGTCACTCTTCCAAATGAAACTCATTTCACTAGCTAAAGTTTGGTACTATGAGAACTATTGATTCCTCTTTCATCTTACCAGTTGTAAATGTCAATCTAACAATGTTTTTTCCCTTAGACTTGAAGTAAATGATGATTTAAAATACAGCAATTTGTCTGGAAAAAGAATAATAGTTTTCCCTTTTGACATGCACAGAATATTTCAAAGTGACGAAGACTCATACATCTCCATCTTTTCCCACTGATAGTACAAACTAGCTTGTTTCATGGTATGCTGATTTATTTCTAGGTCAGAATTTGTCCCTCCCATATGAATTAGTAGATCATAATGAATTAGGACAGCAAATTGGTAGACCAAGTTAATGAAGTATGCATTTCTAATACCTATACTCTATGTACCTCAGTAACTAGCCCACAAAGATATTTTAAATCAAATTTATCAAATAAAAGTAGAAAGCATCTGTTTGGTGACAATTCCTCCCCTTGGTATAGCTTTTATGATGCTAAACACATGTAGGGTTGAATATTAATAAACCTGTATCAAGTAACAAACATCTGACCTTACTCCCATTAAAAGCAAAACTAATGTAGATTTCAATGTCGCAGCCTGTGCCTTAAATATGAGCTACAGGGAATAACTAAAAAGATTTAGGGTAGAAACTGGTGTTACCAGATGTCTCATTTGTCCCACCTTAAAATGTTTCATAGTAGCACAAATGCTGAGCAAATGACATCAATATCCTTCATTGCATCACATAAAAAGAAAATCAGTGTGCAACAAAAGATAGTTATAGACTCTTCCTTTATTGTGCCAGAGATTTATTATCGCTATGGCAGAAGAGTACAAGCAGCCTTAGCCTAAGCTGCTTGTACTCTCCTGCCATCCCAGGCAGCTGCTTCAGGGGGACTCTGCCCACTTCCTGCTTACAGAGTGGCACCTTGGAGAATCTTAGGATGCTGTTATGTAAGCAGAAAAGGGCTTTTTCCTGCTCAGGCAAACCTGGGGCAAGGGTCTGTCTGGGCAGGGAAAAGCCCTGCTTTCCAGGCTTATTAAGCCCAACCCTGGTTGCTCATCCCTGGTCTGGCTGAATGGGGAAAGAGGGGATCACATCACTTCTAGTCCTGCATCTTCAAAGGCAGGATTAGGGCAGGTGTGTGTTTCACCCAATGAGGTGGAGCATGTAGGCTAAGATGCATTATAATACAGTTCATCAACTTCATTTGGTAATGCCTATTTCTATCCTTATAGCTTAATCCTTAGTTTCTTAGTAAATATTAATAAATTGATGCTGGTCTCAGTTAATATTTGTGAAATATATTTTAAATTTAGCCTTTATGTAACAATAGCAAATCAAGTGTTGGAGAGATATTATAGTCCTGATGGTCTAGGAAATATAAAAGGCAAGTTTTTTTGTGGGTGATGTCTTTTATTGGTAGATTCTATTACTGGTACAGTCCATAATAAAGAATAAAATCAGAAGGCACATGGGAAAATATGATTCACTGGGGAAGCATAAACATGGTTTTTGTAAAGAAAAGTCCTGTCTGACTAATCTGGTAGACTTCAAGGCTGTTGAAAAGTATGTGGAGAGGAGGGATTCAGTTGACTTCGTATATCTAGACTTTCAAAAACCATACAAAGTCCCCCAACACAGATTTTTTTTAAAAAATGCATTGCCATGGTGTTGGATGGAAGGTTCTTTTGCAGATGGAGAGGAGGCTAAAAGATAGGACTAAATGATCCTTTTTCAGAAATGTATGTATATGTAAGTACGGATCAAGTGAACAGGGAACTGTTCTGTTATTCACCTAGTCCCAGAATACTAGCATTAGAGGTACACACTTAAATAGTAGGTAACAGGTTTAAAACTAACAAAATAAGTATTTTTTTACACAATGTATATTTAACTTGTGCAATTCATTGCCAGAGGAGCTGGTGGAGGCAGATAGCATAGCTATGTTAAAGAAAGGAGTCAACAAATTCATAGATGTTAGATTTATGAATAGATGTTGAACAGAATGATTGAAGATTGTCACAGGGACACAGGGTCAGGCAAGGGGGAAGCCTCAATCAGAGGCAGACCCCAGGCCAAAGAAAAAGAAAAAAAAAAAACCTGCTGCAGGGACTTGGGGGAGTGAGGAGGCATGCCATGGAAAACCGCCTGAGCAGTTTATCAGCTGCACCAATCTTCACCTGGGGCTGGGTAACACAACGAAGAGGTGTCACCTGGTGAAAATAAAAATCAGCCTGAAAAGCACGGGAGAGAGGATGCTGAGGGTTGGGGGACTGGCAGGGAACTGCTGGACAGAGAGCTTCCAGCCACTGCAGTCAGCAGCGGTGGCAGCTGCAGGAGTTGCAAAGGATCCCTGAGCCGAGGAAGACTAGCGGAGTTTGAAAACACTGGTAGGGAGGCTGGCAGTGGCAGCAGCAGTGGCGGTGGCAGGAGCTGCAGAGAAGCCCAGCAGGGATCAAAGGAGCCAACAGGGAGATCCAGCATGGGAGTGCTTACCAGAGGCAATGGGGGCTGCAGCTACAGGGCAGAGACAGGTCCAAGAGAGGAAGAAAGAGACCCCAGCTGGGATGGAGGTGTGAACCCCCCCAAGGGCATGCTAACTTAGGGGCATTAGTGGCTAAGGGATTATGGGATGCTTCCTGTGATTCCCCTTTGTCCGTTTTGTCTTTTCTTTATCTCATTGTTCTTGTAATTGAGGTATCAGTTTCTATTTTTCTCATTGGGTTGCTTCAGGGATCCTGGGCTTTATGGTGGTGAAGGTATTAATTGTGTTTTTCTTTTTTGGACTGATCTATTTTAGTTCTCTGTCTAGAGCAGGTTAGCAGAGGCCTCCATTCCAGGCTGGGGTAGCAGTGACCCCGGTCAAAGGTGGGAAAGAGACCATAAGAGTGCACAAAGAGGAGTAGCGGCATCTGCTGTAGATAGTGCAGGGCATTGAAAGGGACATCTCCAAAGGCTGTGTGTCACTAGGCCCTCTGGGTTCAGCCAGAGCCCAAGGCTCCCATTGGTGAGGAAGGACACATGGGGACAAAGAAGATATTAACAGGGGATAGCTGCAAAAGATCTTGAGGCTTATCTAGAAGGTTGGAGTGTGGCCGGGGTGTAAGGGAGGTTGGAGCCCCGGAGACATCCGCTGGGACATGTGACCACTATGAAGGCACCCTCAAAGGGGACCCCCTTCACTGAAAGACCATCCAAAGTCATGGCAGGTGAGTTTGGGGGACACCCCAAAGGTAATTGAGATACCCTCTAGGGTCTATGTGAGGTTCCCTGGTGAACAAGGTCAGCTGCTCAGGCAAAGGTGGCTTGGGAGCAAGCCTTCAAGTGGAGATGGGCACAGAAATGTTTCCTTTGGCATCTCTAAACCAAAAATGGTGGATGCCACGGAGTATATTGAACAAAGGATAGATCATTCTAGATATATATATAGTAGCTAGGGTCAGGAGGGACCTGAACAGATCATCTAGCCTGACCCCCTGCCCCAGGCAGGAATGAATGCTGGGTTCACAAGACCCCAGACAGGTGATTATCTAACCTCTTTTTGAATTTATCCAAGGTAGGGGTGAGGACCACTTCCCTAGGAAGTTGGTTCCAGAATCTGGCCATCCTAACTGTAAAATATTGCCTCCTGATCTCTAACTTAAACCTTTTCTCCATCAGCTTATTACCTTTGTTCCTCATCACGCCAGGTGGTGCTGGGGAAAATAAGGTTATTCCTATTTGCTGATGATCTCCCCTGATGGGTTTGTAGGCAGCCACCAGGTCCCCCCTCAGCCTCCTCTTGCTGAGGCTGAACTGATTCATGTCTCTCAGTCTTTCCTCATAGGGCCTCATAGGGCCTGTCCTGCACTCTCACCAAATGAGTGGCCCTCCTTTGAACTCTCTCCAGGCTGGCCACATCCTTTTTAAAGTGCGGCGCCCAGTACTGATGCAGTACTCCACTTGCAGCCTGACAAATGTCACATAGAGGGGGAGTATCACCTCTCTGGACTGACTTGAGATGTACCTTTGGATGCATGACAAGGTATAGCCTTGCTGGATGCGGTCTGGCATTGGTGGCTCATGTTCATCCTCGAGTCAATGACTCCAAGATCCCTTTCCACCTGTGTGCTTTTAAGAGGAGAACTCCCCAGCCTGTATGTATGTTGTAGATTCCTTCTCCCAAGGTGCAGCACCCTGCATTTATCTACGTTGAACCTCATCCTATTCTCATCTTGCCACTTTCGTAGTCTGTTTAAATCTAGTTGCAGCCTCTCTTTCCCTTCAAATGTGCCCACCTTGCCCCACATCTTAGTGTCATCAGCAAACTTGGACAATGTGCTTTCAACCCCCTCATCCAAGTTGCTAATGAAAATGTTAAATAGTGTGGGCCTGAAGACTGATCCCTGGGAGGGCTCCGCTGCTCACATCTCACCAGGTTGAGTACAACCCATCTACTACTTCTCTCTGGGTGCGCTCCATCAGCCAGTTTTTTACCCATCCAGCTCTGTAGGCTTCAATGCCACAGTCACTTAATTTATTAATGAGAATAGGGTGAAAGAGAGTGTCAAAGGCCTTCTTAAAGTCTAGAAAGACTACCTCCACAGCATCATCCAAGGATTTAGTTACCTGGTCATAAAAAACAATCAGGTTGGTCTGGCAGGACCTGCCTTTGATGAACCCATGCTGATTGCTCCTGAGCATGATCTCCCCTGCAGGCCCCCCACAGATGTGCTCCTTGGCGATTCTCTCCAAGATCTTCATGAGCACTGAGGTGAGGCTTACAGGCCTATAGTTACTTGGGTCCTCCTTCCTCCCTTTCTTAAAAATAGGGACCACATTTGCTATTTTCCAATCCCCCAGCACCTGTCCAGATGACCATGAATGTTCATACAGCTGGGCCAAGGACTCCGTGATGACCCCTGCCAGCTCCCTCAATACCCTTGGGTGGAAGGCATCTAGACTTACAGATTTAAAAATATCCATCCCTTCCAGAAGATCCCTAGCTACATCTGCACTGACCCAAGGCCTGACAGAGCTATCCCTGAGATTGTCCCTACCTCTGGTAGCAGAGATGTCCCTGGTACCAGGAATGTCCCTGGTACCAGGGTCCCTGTTCAAGAAAACAGAGGCAAAGGAATTTAAAAATATTGGCTTTCTCATCTGGCGTAGCCACAAGGTTACCATTTGAGTCTTGCCAGGCCTTACATTGCCTGGTGCCCTCTTCTTGCTTCCAATGTACTTGAAAAAGGACTTTTTGTTGTCCTTAATCCTGGACGTTAGCCTCAGTTTCACCTCTACCTTGGCCTTCCTAATAGCCATCCTACACTCACGGGCCGAGGAGGCATACTCCTCCTTGGTGATAGCCCCTCCCTTCCACTGGCTTGTATACCACCCTTTTAGTCCTCTGACATTCCTAAATGCCTTTGATGAGCCATGGTGGTTTCTGAGCACTCTTACCTGCCTTCCTTCTCTCAGGGACTGTCACCCTTTGGGCCTGGAGGATTGTCCCCTTAAGGTATGACCATCCCTCATGAACTCCCATCTCCTCTACCTTCTGGGCCCTCGGTGCCTCCCCCACTAATCTATAAGCTCATTGAAGTTGGCCCTTCTGAAGTCAAGGGCTTTATTCTTGCTATAAGCCCTTGACAACCTGCACCGGATAGGGAATTCTAGAAAGTGATGATTGCTATTGCCCAGGTGATCAAGGACCTGCAGTCCCCTCACCAGGTAATCCCTAATGGCCAGGACCAGGTCCAGCAAAGCATTATCCCTAGTGGGGCTGTGCACCACCTGGGTTAGGTGAAGGTGCTGTAATACAGTCAGGAACCTATGCGAGTAGTCAGACTTGGCTGTCTGCTCCTCCCAGCAAATAGTAGTTTAGGTCACCCATGACAATGACATCCCTTGACCTAACCACCTCCATAAGCTGACTGAAGAAGTCCTGGTCCAGCTCTTCCCCCTGGTTGGGTGGTCTGTAGTAGACACCCACTGTAAGGTCCCTTTTGCCATGCCTCCCTTGTAGTTTGACCCACAGTGCCTCCGCCCGACACTTCTCCAGCCCAAAGCTAATCCTTGATGATGTGAGTTGCTCTTTGACATAGAGCGCGACCCCCCCCCCGCCTTTCCTCTCTGTCCTGTCCCTTCTATATAGGTTGTATCGCCAAATGCCCACTGCCCAGTCATGGGTAGGGTCCCACCAGGTTTCTGTGAGCCCTACTAAGTCTGGATTCTTACTTGCAATAAGGAGGCGCAGTTCCTCTTTCTTGTTCCTCATACTACTAGTATTGGTGTAAAGGCACTTGAAGCCTCCTGAGGGTGTACGCACCTCCCCGCTACTCCCAGGACTGTTGTGGCCCCCTGCTCCCAGGACGTTGTTGCTTAGCTGCACGTCCCCTTCTCTTGTCATCCTGCATGCTGGCTAAGCATCCTCTCCACTCGGAGCAGTCCCTTCCCCTGGACATTCTGTTCTTATATCTTTATTGGACTAACTACATGAAGTGGATAGACATAGACAAGTTCTCACATGCAGTGATCGAGATCTAAAAAAAAATGGGTTACATTTAAAAGCTTGTCTAAGTGTATCCCAACCATGCAGTTAGTTTTTCCAATAAAGGATATCACCCACAAAAAACCTTGCCTCTTGCAAATTTAACTTAAATGTTTTGGTCAAATTCAGGCCATCATTTGGTATCATATATTTTGCAAATAAATGAAAGAGTTTTCTTTAATTCATTATTTTGGAAAATCACAGCGCGTATCCTGCATCTTACTAACACAATCCAATTTTAGTCAACGTTAGACAGCCATGACAGTCCATTCGAAAAATTATTTTTAGCTGGAAGTTGTTCTATTATATCTGTAATTACCACTGAAAGCATTATGTCCTCAAAAAGTATAAAAGAATGAAAATTAGAGAAGCAGGAGATAATTCAATAAAAATTGTCTCAGGTCATTTTTGGGGGACAAAAAAATATAAGTGCAAATGGCACAAAGTCCAATAAAAAGTCCTTGACAAATTCAGTAATGTAACTAATACCCAAAGGAACAATTCTTGTCTCTTGTCCACACCTGTATTTCATGTGTTGTATTAGCAACCTCTTATTATAAGTGTAAAGGTCTATTTGGAACCAGCAGGTACCATCATTCCTTTCCCCAGCTGGGGAATTGGGGTTTGTGGCTAGCTTTAACTGGATGAATCTTCATCTTTTAGTCAGCAATCTTAACTTATGAGCACAGTTATCGATTTGATTAATATAAATTTAATTTAAGGGAAAGAGTATTCAAGTTCATGAGCCAAGCCTGCATGGGCTTATTCTTCTTACAGAGGAATAGTCAAATGCTTTAGCTATGCCTCAATGAAAAAGTATGATTGGAAATGGAGCAAATTTTACAACTGGGAGTATATTTCCTAAAACTGAGTTTTAAATTAACATTTTTTGTTGGCAGCTTAATTTTTATGCAAAAGGATGAAAAAGAAAAACTCTTCTGGATGCATGGACAATCAAGGAAAGCAAGCACAGCTGTGTTTTGTTTGTATTTATGGCCAGCCCATCTGCACTCTGCCTGAACCAACCAACCCACCACAAAATATTTTATTATGTTATGGCCTTTAGAAACAAAAGATAGAAAAAACAGATGAAACTATATGGAGTTCCATGTAGTCACTCAGAACAATAAAAGATGTAAAAATGCTTTTTAATCATTGTGGGATTCTAATCCTTCTTCTATGCAATTATTTTATACAATACTTCAGATGTCCCAGAAAAATGTATCTTTAGGATTGTATTTTATATTGGTGCGGACAATAGATATATTATAAAATTCAGAAAATCTCTCATCTTCCTTCTCTTTCTGTGGCCCATATGTGGGGTGGGGGGCAGAGAGAAAATAAATATGTTGTTTTTTTATATATGTATCTCTACCATTGTAGCAGAAAATACTACAGGCAGATAAAGAACGACTTTTCCAAGCACCTTCTCAGATTATTTTATGACTTAATAAGCACATTTCATCATCATGTGAAACAAGGAGAGGGAGTCAGGAGGAGAGAGAGAGTAATAATGACAATGACTGCCATTCAAAAAATGTCATTACAGACTAAAGGATCTCGAATTGCTTTTCAGCCTAGTGGATGGAGTCATATAAGTAGTTGAAATACAGCTGCTCTTGAACAGTGCAGGGAAACACTACAACCAATTTAAGACAGAAATAAACACTTTAGCTAAATTAAAGTACTGGAGGATTTTTAGGTGGTAAATGTTAATTACTGAAATTGGAAAATGATTAGAATCACTCAACTTAGAATCTCATGAGAATCATGGGTCTATCACACTGTCAAAGAACTAACAGTACATATACAAGTTTAAAAAGATAAAGAGTGATACATATATTTTCTTGGTTCATGGTAATTTTCTACAGTTAGATCTGTTGCCTTGCTAGTTTTTAAAACTTTTTATTTCTGTGCACAAAGCAAACCAGGTGAAACTAAACAAATATTTCCATGTATGTAAGTGAAATGTAAAAGCTGTCAGTTCTTTAAAAGTTAAGACTTTTTATAAAACAAAAATGATGTTCCTATTTAAATGGATCATTTAAAAGAAATATAAGTGTAAAATAACCTTTTTTAATGCAGACTTTTCAAAGTGACTAAGTGTCATGCTGGTCTGGATTTGACTGACCTGGACTCATCTGATGCCTTATAGGCTGCTTATACATATGCTTGGAGGTGTGTGTGGGAGAAGGCATTTTAATTAGAGTAGTTCCCAGAGACCTGCTGTAATTAAAATGTCTCACTGTTGCATGTATTAACCCCTCTCCCATGTTTCAAAATGGCTACAGGATGCTTTAACTAAATCTCATTCGACAAGATTTAGTCAAATCTAGTTGAATTTAATCAAGTATTCCCACAGCCATTGTGAAACACAGGGTGGTAGGGGTGCTTAATACATGTGATGGTCTGGCATCGCTGGAGTGTTTTAATTAGAGCCTAATTAACTGAGTCTACTCTGAAGCATTCTCATTAGAATAGCACATGCATAGGCATTCAGTGACTCGAAAATCAATAGTCAAAAAGTTTTAAAGGATTTATTTAATCCCATGTTTTAGGATTGGAACAGGAACATTTCTAACTGTTCATGTTGCTTAAAAAGAGCCTCTTCACAATATATCAACCAGATCAAACTGGTTCTTGTGATGGCCTCTTACAGGTACAACTCCTTTTCTCAGACAAATACCAGAATAACAACATTTAATAATCCACATTTACACAATATAGGATTACTAAAACATATCCATGACCAGGGAATCCAAATTTTTCCATGATTTAAATGAAACACCAGTCTCTCTCTCTCTCTCTCCACACACACACACACACACACACACACACACACACACAATGCATACATACATACATAAACACACACATATTAATTAATATGAATTAATATATTAATATAGCTATCAATGATATATCAATATCTATAGGTATAGATAGATGTACATATACCATTGCTATCTATATTAATGCTATATAATGTATTTTATATATATATCAAATATATATATATTATATTTATGGTGTTTCATTTAAATCATGGAAAAATGTGGATTTGGGGTTACTATTTTAACCAAAAATTGGGAATTTTTTTAAAATCAGGGATACAAGGATCCCTGCTCATTAGGGTTCTCTGCCTAAAGAAGAGACATCTCATGCCTCAGTCCTTCCTGGTCTGAAATTCCTAGTGTCTCCTCCAAACATGGGGTGCCTGGGGCAGCAGAACCGTCCCTCATATCTGTTCCAGGCAGGAGCATAAGGAGGGGTCAGACTAGGAAAGGCTGAAATACCAGCCAGTTTTCCTGTTTGTTTTGGGGTTATCATAACCCTAATGCAGAAGGAATGTGAGTGCCACCGTTCTGTACACAGGGAGTTTTACCAGACCACCATGGGCGTGGTGGTACTTGCATCACAGAGGGTCTTGCAGAAACCTGGATGGCCATGGGACTCCAGTTGGGAGCTGCTGTGCTAAGGTTTCTAGAACAACAAGCTGTTATAGTTGCTGACCTATACTCCATTGCTGTTTGTGATCATTATCTTCTACTGTAGATACTCAGAGACTGATTTTCCTAAAGCGATGTCACTTCTAGGTTCCTGCTTTGTTTTTCTTGCCTCTTTATATACCTTTTAGTACCCATGGACTCTGACATCAATTTTTAAAAGCAGACATTCTTGTTTTTATTTTTCTTTTCAACATCAGCCAGTGACAACTCATATTTCAATGGTACTATTCTGTAATTTACCAGTGATAAGTATGGATTGGACTCTGACTCCACAGCCTTTTTTAGCAGGCACTTTATTATTTTGACATGTTTTCCAGGATGCTATTTGATCAGAAAAAACAGGGACTAATAGTGATGTCCCTAAACTGTACTTCAGTGCAAAATACTTTAATTCATACCTGCTAAACTCTGGTCTACTGAGCAACAGAATGGCATCAGGTACTCTCTGAGTAGAGAAGATTAATTTGAAATTCATGATAACCCATTTAATTGTAGTATCTTCTTGTAGGACTATCTCAGGGAAGTGAGAATAACAGATCTGGACAAATACAGAAATTACATGTACTTCCAAGCAAAATAAATAATTCTCTATGTTCTTGGTTTCAGGGGACATTTTTTTTTACTTCCTGTCACTGAAATGGGGTCATTTTTTTGGCCTATGCTGCAAGCATTAAACAGCTTAGTTTGATGCTACAGCTCATTTAGAACCAGTACAAAACAACTCTGTCCTTAGATTTAGAAGTCCTTTTCAGCATATTTGAACCCTTTTAATACAATTGTAACCAATTTCTTTCCTTACAACATCATCTAGATTACATACTAATAAGCAAGCTAAAGAATTATAATGTAGAACAGTGTCTGACATCTCAGATTATTGGTTCTAAAGTCAAAATGTATCATGTACACTGCCTCCTTCTTGTTCATTAGGCCAGATGTCCTGTGACAGAAGGAAATGAGTTTGAGATGATTTGTTCTTGACAAATCCATGTTCCTCTTTCACCTTATTATCCTCCAATTGCTTTCAGATTTTTTAACTAGTTGATTGAGAAATTAATTTTATGGGTCACTTTCTTTGCCCTTTTGAAGACATTTACTGTGTTTACTTATCAGGATTCTTCTGGGATGTGCACTCTTCTGCATAGCTTCATTAAAATAACCAGTGATGTTTCAGTGAATACTTCAGCTAGGTCATTAGCAACTGTAGGATAAATTTCATCAGGCCCTCCCAGTTTATTTAGCTTATCTAAAAAATATTTTACCTGTTCTGACCTATGTTCTTATCCTCTTGTTAAAATTAATTGTGAATAAACAATCACAAATATTCTTTAATTTTTGTGATCTCTAAAAATAAGAGATTTTGAGTTGCTTCAGCCCAGTGGCATATCAAGGTGGGGGGAAAGGGCCACTGTTGCAGGGCACTGCAGTGCCTGTTCCTAGAAGAGCAGAAACTGCCTGAGAAGAGCCCAAAGAGACAGACTGAAGCTCAGGTGCAGGTTATCAGGGCAACAGGTTAGAGAGCAAATTAGTCTGCACCTGGATCTGTAAGCTGATTGTAAAGGGCAGGGCCCTGGGCCCTTATAAATCCGCAGGCCGGATCTAGGAAGGGCAGTTTACTGCCAGCAGCTAAGCAGGAAGCAACCCTCCTAGAGGGAGCTAGGGGAAGAGGCCTGAGGGTGAGTCTAGCTTCTGGGAATGCCAGGGGAAAATTTTGATTATTTTAAAGGGGTGGAGCACAATGGGAATTTGTGTGTTATGTTATAGACCAGGAGCTTATGTTTTGTTTGTTGTTTCATAACCACTGGTAGTTTGGGTGAGGCTATTTGGGGAAGCTAGGAGGCCTTATTGGGGGTCCACTACAGCGTGGGGACCCCAGCACCAGAAAGGGTATAGCATTTGGGGCACAGAGACCCCAGCGCCAGAGAGGGTGTGGTATTTTGTAATGCAGAGACCTCTGTGTCAGAGACGGCATGGCATTTTGGGGGCACAGACTCCAGCACCAGAGAGGGTGTGGTATCTGGGGTGCACAGACCCCAGCACTAGTGAGGGCACAGCATGAGGGGAGCAGAGACAGAGGAAGGGCTGTAGGGAGCCCAGTGCTGAGAGGCACAGCGACAGGGCCACGGAGAGTCCAGTGAGGACAAGGGGCTGAGTTCTAACAAGACCTGAGACAGGCAATGGTAATACCATCTGTGAGGCTTGGGGTGGTTTGGAGCCATGCATACAGCCCATAAGGCTCTGGTATCCTGAAACATCTACTTTGAAACAGGATCCACGAGGGGTCTGGAGACCCACAGGGTTCAAGGAAGTCCATCAGGACTGTGTCCAACCGGACATGAAGGCAGCCTCCCTATATTATATTTTCATCAAAGACGTGGCAGGAGAGACAAGAGGGTGCCCATCAGGCCAAATTGGCATGGTCAAGGGGCCTTCGGGTAACACAGCCATCCTTGGAGACCCCATCTCGTGACAGTCACCAATACAGAGTGGAGCACCAGACTGGCAGCCCTTGGGAAGCCTATGCCATAGGGCCCGTTGCAACTTGAGCACATCCTAACTTCAGCAGGTGGAGCCTACATCAGCCCTGCAGGAGCACCAACAACAGCAGCTGGAGTGTGAGGAATGCAAATTGTGTCATACTCTCCCACTGCCACTTATGCTCTTCAGCAGTCAGCATAATATTCCCCCTCTTATGTCCCTATTTTCCCAGGGAAGGGAAATTGCTTGCTATGCCCATGCTTCAGTCTCATCTGTTATTTTGCTCTCTTTACCCATTAAGTTACGTACCTACATTTTCTTTGGTGTTTCACTTCCACCGAGTAAAAGCTCTGTTATCTGTTATCCCCCAAGAATGGGGGATGGTGGTTAATCAAATATGCTGGTTAATCAAATGGGCAACATCTAGTGCACTCCCTGGCATTAGTGTGCCAGGAGACAATGAGAGGGCCCCTGCACAGGCTGCTTTGCTCCGCACAGGCTGCTTTTCCCTGGGACATGGACTGAAGAAGTGCCAAAGAAAAACTCAGCTTTCAGTGGTGAAACTGGAAGTCCCCCAGAGGTGGTACTTCTGGTTTCACTTTTGCTGCGTCCCTCAGATGCTGGTTAGTAGAGTTTTCCTGCTAATAAAATGCTGGTTAACACAGCTTTTGCTGTAATATAATTATAGAACCTTTTCTTATTGCCCATTGTCTCTTACCAGTTGTTATTCAATTTAATTCCCATTTGAACCCTCTGTATTTATATGATACCTTCTAGATGTGTGGTTCATGATGCAGCCATGTTGGTTCCTGATTATGTTCCTGTCATTCTTTGGTAACAGAACAGTTTGTTGAGGCTTCTTTAGTATTATCTCTTATATTCATTGCCACTTCCTATAAACTCTTTCTTGCCCTTAATTTTGTTTTCTAGTTTCCTAAGTTTGTTGAAGTCTGCTTTTCTGAAAACCAGTCATTTACCTTCACCTACAACACTGCCAATTGTTCCTATGAAAAACTACTGTGAATTAGTAGTGCTGTCCTTTGTTCCTTTTTCATGTCCTTGTGACAACATTTAAATTTGTTGGAATCTGAAAAGTTTGTTGGATTTGTTGAAGATTTGTTGGAATCTGACAGGTTGCACCATGACTGCTTCTGTTGTGGGCTCAGCGTTGCAACCTCTGGGCTGTTAACTGTGCATCATCAAGCCCATGCCACCCCAGCCCGTAGTAGTTATCACCCTTCTTTAGTCAATGCCATGTTTCTATACTGGCAGTAGAACACTGTATTACTGTAAAATGACAAGCTGGTGTTAGAAAAAGCCAATTTATCACTTTGGAGTGTATCACTGGAGTCCTTTTAATTCTGCATAGTGTTCTATCTTAGGTCTCTTTTCTTGTAATACTTAGAATTTTCTATAGTATGCACCATGCCAGAATGTGCTATAAACTCCAGTATGAACCAGGTGTCTTCCTTTGCTTATATGTTCTAGTTGCAACAGTCTCCTTTGGAGGTTTTCCCAGATCCCTCTTATAATTTCTACTTTTACCAAGATTGGCTCTTCAGCCTTAGATCAATTTATCGCAGGGTACAAGCATTACATTTAGATTGACCTAACCAAGGTTAGGTCTGTCCAAATGCCCAGGCATGCAGGCATTCAAATGACTTAAATTGCCGCCCAAATGAAATGCCCGCTTAATCTAAATTAGTTCTCAGAAGGTGGACTAACTTTAGATGACCTGGGTTAACTCAATTTAATGCAGATTAACCTGGTCTTGTGAATGCCTGCACATGTTCCTGCATAGCCCCATGGCTGGAAAAGCCCAGCCACTCATTCTAGCCCCTGGGCTGAGCTGTGCTGTTTCAACCCTTCTCTCAACCCTGACTGGGCTAATTTTAACCCTACAACTGCTGCTCTGGACTGGGCAATCCTCCTGCCCAAGACCTACCCTCCACAAACCTGTAAGTGATCCCCACATCCCAGACCTGATAGTTTCCCCAAGCCCCTGTTATTCCCTTTCCTAAATTACTTACCTGAGACTGCCTAGACCACTCCTGGGATTGGCTAGCACTTACATATGCATCTCCCGGTTTAATTTTAGGTAGCTTAAAATAAACCAACTACTCCTAAACCAGGTTTTGAAAATGCTTGTTTTCACCCTATGCTTTCATTTCCTTTTGTACTCTGTGTTTTAAAATGCATCGTTTATATGTTTCCTTTTATTTCGAGTGCAGTACTGTTTTACAGCTTCATGGTTAGCTAAGAGTTCATAATTTCAGTTTCATAGTCACCTGAGGTTTGTGAAAACAATTAAAAAGCATCAATTGCTTTGGAACTATTTATTATCAGGGGTGAAACTACCTTCTAACAGTGTTCCTTTTTGCTGGCCCCCATTGTTTTCAGATACAGAGTGAAACTTTGTATAAATCATCTTCAATTAAACGTCTTGAGTCAGGCCTGCTTTAGATTCATAGAATGTCACCCAGAGTCTCAAAGATTGTCAGTGAAACCATTCTACCCTATTATGGGAAGCAAGAAATGTTGACTGCTGTTGTACTGAAAGTAGGATAATTAGACCAGAGACAGAACCAGAGGTATAATCATTATTATGTGGGGAATTTAGAGTTTAGATTTTGTTGTGAGGACTGAGTAAACAAGTTTGGTTCTGATTTTAAAACAGGCAGCCAGTTCAGTTGATTACCTTCCCATAAGCAAGAACCTGTTATTGGAGCATAGAGCTAAACAAACTACTATCTCCTTAAGATTCTCTGGTTAGCATAAGTTATATTAAACTCATGATTTGATTAATGGCTGTATAAGTTTGGTAATTTGATTAATTGGTGGAGATTCAACCTCGTATTTCATTTGTTTCTTTATTGACTCAGTTGCAATTATGACCGTTGGATAATTGTATTAATAACTACATTTGGTTCAGATTAAGGTTGCTTGTTTTATTAAGAGGCATACCCAGACCATTAATTAAGGTAGTTCATTAATTTAGGATATTTTTGGCATTCTCAATCAATGTCTTTGTTCCACATACTTCATTACCAAGGCTAAGTAAGTCACCTGCTTAGTGTTGACTTTCTGTGAGAGAGGAGGCCCCCTAAGTAACAGCATCAGAACTTTTTTTGCAGAGGTTTATACTTCTGAATGGCTGAAGAAGCATCTCAGTTGTTGCCCACCTTCACAAGATGAGGAAGTTGGAACTCCTTGCCTTAGCCTGCTTCAACAATTGCAGGAAATCATGCAAAATCCCTCAGATATGGATTCCTAGCTATATAAAAGGTATACACACCTTAGAGAGTCCATTCATATAACTGTACCAACACCTTCCTCAATCCTGTTGCTAGAGAGCCAGACAGAATGAGAAACAAGTTGCTTTACTTGAAGGGACAATATTTGGATTTGGTTATAAAGAAATAGGAACAAAAATATGTTTCTTTTAACAAACAGTCCTTTTACGTGTTTGCAAATGTGTCAGCAACGTATTAAACAAAGAAAAATGTGTTTAAAACATAGTTTTATCATTATACAATGTGTTAAAATCAATTCCTGTTTAGAAGGACAGGAATTTTTATATGCTAGAAGTATTTAGAGCTCTGTTTTTAATTATGTATAAAGAATTAAGTGAAAACTCCAAATAAACATTTTCCCCCAAATATATCCACTAGTTTAACTCTTCAGAATATGAGACATTTCCTGACAGAGAGGTTTTCAGATTTTAGAGCACCATAGAATAGAAGAGGAAGTTCTTAGAATCATATTGTGTCAAAAACAAGCCTTTATAGACAACAGAAATGAACAAAATAACATTTCATCTTTTTTATTTCTGAGAAATGATGTAATGTTCCTTCATGACATTGGCTGAAATCCTGTCATTATTGAAGCTTTGCCATTAATTTTAACATCAAGTGACAATTTAATGGTATATTTCTATAGTTCTTAAGAATGATATTTTGGATTTATTAAAAACTTGAGGGTTAGGACCAAAGTCATAAGTGAACCAGCATTATAATTTGGATCATTCAGATGAATGATTTCTTGAGGACTTACTACAGGATTTACTAATACACAACTTCCATTTCACCAGCTAATCAGATTTCAATATTGTCCAGTGTTCCAAAGTGCTTTAATTTTTCAGAAAATGTTATCCCATTAAGCCTTAAACAGTTTGAGAGTATCAGGGCTCTTATCTGACATATAGCTTTGCTTAGACAGACACCTGCATAGGCACACAGGCTAAGTACACACTGTCAAAAAGCCCAAAGGGGAATTGATCCATTATTTTCAGGTTTATCCAAGCCCTGAGGTGCTTGTGTTGGGTGAAGGGGGTGGGAGTGCTTTATATAGTGTAATATCAGGCTCCACTACCTGGTGTGGGCCTCCTGGACTGCCTGGCACATCCCTTCTGGACCTGGCACCAGAAGTAGCCAACAGGATGTGCTAAGCAGTCTGGGGAGCATGTGCCAGGTGCTGGGGCCTGATTCTTCCTTCGATGGAGTGCTCCTGTCTTCACTGCTCAGCACAAGCCTCCCAGGCCACCCAGCACATTTTGCCAGTTGGTACTAGTGCTGGACTCTGTCAAGATGCACTGGGCAGCCCAGGAGGCCAGCTCGGACAGCATGGCCTGATCCTTCCCTCTATGGAGTGCTCCCATCATTGCCACCTGGCACAAACCTCCTGTGCTGCCTAGCACATTACATTAGAGCGTGGCACATACCAACTACAAGCAAGATGTGCTAGGTAGCCCAGGGGCTTGTGCTGGGTGGCAGGGCCCAATCCTTCATTCTATGGGACTGCCTAGACAGGTGGGGACAGGGGAAACCTATCTGTGGCATGGGACTGTAACCAGTTGGGCAGACTGCAGCTCATGGGGCCAAAGACTGAGGTGGGGGACTTCATTCCCCACTCTCCCTTGTGGGTCAGAGGCAGGCTCTCAGAGGCCAAAGCTATATAGCCAGCCCTGCTGAGGGGGTGGAGAACCCCCCTGAAGTATATGCCCCCCTCCCCACCGCAAGATGGGCCGAATCTGAGAGAAGCCCAGGTCTGAGGAGGAAGGCTTCTTCCCCCCACCATACCACCCCCACCACTACACCAGGCTGATGGGTGCAGGACTGGTGATCCGAGCCTTCCTGCCTCATCTCTGTGATAATTTGGGACCAGCCTGGCTCAGCTGGACCAGAGAAGCACTGGCAGAGATTAGCCTGCCCACCTTGAAGGAAGGGGTTATTGGGGCCCTGCAAAGCATCCTCAGATGCCCAGGAACTGTGACCTAACATGAGTCAGGAGTGGATCTGAGACAGAAGTTCAATAGACCGTAACCTAAACTGATTACATTTGATATTACATCCATCCAGATCTATTTTAAATGGGGTTCCATTTTTAAACCAGTCTATGTACACTGAACTTCTATTTTGATACAGGTTTAAACTGGTTTCCAATCAATTATATCTGTTTTTGTGTAATTTGTGTCCCTAGCCACAAATTTAATTCAGACAGAAGTGCAACAAAATTGGGCCTAAATTGTTCATGGAGAAATGAGTGGATACTCTTAGGGAAAACTCTTACATGAAAGGTTGATTTTCTTTTTAATTAGCAGACTCATAGAATGATAGAAAATTAGGGTCGGAAGAGACCTCAGGCAGTCATCTAGTCCAACCCCTGCACAAAGTAGGAACAGCGTCAACTATAATATTCCAGCCATGGCTTTACTGAGACAGCCTTAAAAACCTTCAAGGATGGAGATTCTACCACCTCCTTAGGTAAGCCATTATAGTGCTTCACTACCCTCCCAGTGAGAGAGTCTTTCTTAATATCCAATCTAAGCTTCCCTTGCTGCAACTTGACACTATTACTCCTTCTGCATCTGTCAACACTGCAAACCGCTTAGCTCCATCCTTTTCGGAATCACTCTTCAGATAGTTAAAGGCTGCTATCAATTCTCCCCTCAGTCTTCTCCTCTGCAAACTAAATAAGGGCAGTTCCTTCAGGCTCTCCTCAGAATACATGTTTCCCAGCCCCCAAACTATTTTCATTGCCCTCTCCAATTTATCCACATCCTTTCTGTAGACGTGGGCCAAAACTGGACACAGTACTCCAGATGTGGCCTCACCAGTGCTGAATAAAGGGGAAGAATCACTTCCTGGAATTTGCTTGAAACACTCCTACTAATGTAACTCAGTATGCTGTTAGTCTTCTTGGTAACAAGGGCACGCTGATGGCTCATATTCAGCTTATATTGTCCACTGTTATATAACCCCCAGATCCTTTTCTGCAGAGCTGTGACTTAGCCAGTGAGTCCCAAACCTGTACTAGTGCATGGGATTCTTCCTAAGTACAGGACTTTGCACTTGCCCTTGTTGAACCTCATGAAACAATTTTGGCCAAATCTTCCAAATTGTCTGAAGCCTAGCCCTACCCTTCAGCATAATTATTACTCTCAGCAGCTTGGTGTCGTCTGCAAACTTGCTGAGGGTGCACTCCATCCCATCTTCCACATCATTAATGGAGATACTGGACAAAACTGGCCACAAGACCAACTCCTGGGGTACTCCACTTGATACTGACTGCCAACTAGACCTCAAACCATTGATGACTTCCCATTGAGCTCAAAAATGCAGCCAGCTTTCTATCTATCTTACAGTCCAATCACTACTTCTTTATCTTGCTTATAAGAATGTCATGGGAGACCATATCAAAAGCCTTGCTAAAGACAAGGCTTGTGTTCACTGCTTTCCTCCTATCCACAGAACCAGTCATTTCATCATAGAAAGCAATCAGGTTGGTCTGGCATGACTTGCCTTTGGTCAATCCATTGCTGATCACTTTCTTCTCCGTGTGCCAAACCTGAAAAACTACAATAAATATATATCATTTTGAAATGCAATGTATACACTATAAGCAACAGCTAATAAAGACAAAAAAAACCTATATGCAGTTCCTAGAATAACCCAAATTGATGGTGTTGCATATACTATTTATGTGACATAAAGCATTCATCTAGATTTTCATAATAAGCTTTACCTATATTGTGTATATGCTACATACTGGGATAGGCTGAGACTTTGATGGTATCATCAAAGAAGGGTTCCTTATAATTTATCAGTTAATTTATCAGTTATAAATGATTCACTATGGGTTCTATATTCACATTAAATTAGGATAGAATTTGGAAGAAAATTAACATTTCTGTAAAAATATTTAAGTCTGGATACTTTCACTTATTCTCAGAAATGGTTCTGTCCTCTCCCAAGATACATATACAACAGGCCTGAGTTAGGAGATTTCCTATTTGGTTTAATCTCCTTTAAAAGGGGCTGAGATTAGAGAAAGAGGTTTTAAGTTTCCTTTCTTCTATTTAAGAGATAGAAAGATATATCCTGATCCCTTCTGGTGTAAGTGCTCGCTAATAGATGCCTCTCATTCTTGTCTAATGCAGTCACAGCTCATGCTCCTGTTTCAATTTACTTTAACAACAGTAAAGGCTCCCAGAATCATGCTGCCTTGAGCCTTTAGGGGTTACCTCTGTAGTCTTCTACCAGTTGATCCACTCCTCTGTGTTAATTCTTTTAAACTGAGGAAGACAAAATTAGGAGAAGGTAAATCCCTGCTGCGGCATATTTTAAGAGCCTCTTTCCATATTCTGTAGTAGCAACAAGACCCATGAATACTCTTCAGTGTCCTGCTGCGTCTGCTGCTTTTGGCCCTTTAAAATTTTAAAGCACCCCAGAGTTTTAAATCTCCACTCTCATTTGAAACTAGCTAATACAAGGGGAAAATGGGAATAGAAGCAAAACTTAATTATTGATTCCAAAGCTTTTTCTAGCTTATGTTCAAAACACCCGGTGGTGTTTTCTAACAAAACAGGAGCTTAATAAAAAAATAAAAACAAGCATCTATAAAACTATTCAGCACTAGAAAACAATTCCACTAATTCATATTCTATTGCTTTAAGTTTCAAGGAAATAAAGGACAAATATAACATGAAAACATACCATATTTACACAAATCTAAGACAACTTGGAATTTAAGATGACCCCCAATAATTTGTTGCTATACATGGAAAACTCATAAATTTGTTATAATTTTCCATTTATAGAATCTAATTATTGAAATATCACCTTAAATTAATTTCTCCCCTGGCTGCATCAGGGCAAGCAGGGGTGGGGAAGTAGGTAGGGAAGGGGGAACAGGCAGTGAAAGGAGTCAAGTGGCCCAACTCCTGTCCCATGACCTCATGTCCTCTCTATCACTTCTCCCCCCCATTCCCTGCCCTGCACATCAGTACCTCCCTCTGCTGCCACTTGTCCTCCATCCTACCTGCTTTCCCTACTGTCTGTACCTCTGGTCCCTATACCTTCTGGCATCTGACACCCCAACTGTGCCTGCATCCCCTGGCACTGGCCTTCCCACTACTTGCCCACCCAGCACTTCCCAGAGCTTCTGCCTCTGCTCCTATTGCTGCATTGCCAAATTGGGACAAGATTCACATGTGCCCCATGCCTCAGGCCAAAGCACAGCAAGAGCTACTGGACAAGTGGCTGAGGGCAGCAGCTATGGCTCTAAGCATGAGTCTGGCTTCAGTAAGAGCTGTAGCAGCTGCCTGCCAGTAACACTGCCATGTTCTAGTTATATACAAAATGTGGTACTTTTCCCACTATGCTAATTGGTGAAAAGTCTTGTCTTGTATTCAGGTAAATATGGTAATCTAGCTATTTTCCTTACAGTAACATTAGACATATAATAAAATGAAATTCTATGAAATTCTTAAAAAGTACCACTCTTTTGCTATCAATTAACAACCATTAAATCATAATGGATTAATTTCAGATCCAATGAAGAATTTTTGCAACTGATGTTTTCATCAGAAAAAAAACACAATGTCACTGAGAATCCATTAAAAGAAACAACACAGTACTCAATACAAGCAATGTCCAAAGCATGAACCAAAGATTTAGTACAAGGAAAAAAAAATGCAACTTGAAAAAATGACTACATATGGCTCAGGTTACTCTCATAAGTGGGAGAAACCAACAGATAGAAAGACATCTGCTGATAGTGTCTAATTTAATTTTAGTTAGGTACTTAATTTTGCCAAATCAAATTCCGCCCCTGAGCTCCTATACAAAGTCATCCACAATGTGGGGTAGAGAGAATAGGCTATGGTCACCGGCTAGATCATAGGAGAAAACTGGTCTCTTTTCTCTGTTTACCGTATTTCATATCAGGACATTAAGATACAAGGACTGAAACCTCTTGCAGCTAGTTAGCCTATGTCTGTGTGCTGCAAGTCCCAAACAGAAAAACCACTTCCAGTATCTTCCCATTGCAAACAGAAGACAATAAATATTACATTTTCTGAAAAGCAATGCAGCTCTTCCTTGGAGACATCTTCTTAGTTTGCTAGAAAGATAAAGCTAGAGTTCCTAAAATCCATCACAATAAAAAATTCACTGCAAGGATGTCTGAAACAATGTGTTTTTTTAATAGTAACACCTGAATAAGGAAAAAAATGTTATATTTGGAGAATAGAGCCCAGTATAGATGACTCCTGTCAGTGAAATTCTGCTGTTGATTTCAGAATCCCAAGGAATCTCTTTCTTTTGTTTTCTCTGTGTATGCCCTGGCCCCACCTGCTTCTAACCTGTAAATGTTAGGTTTGGATCCTGCAATGTATTTAGCTTCTGTTTTGGTTAACACAACATAATGCATATGCTTCACTTGACTGGGCCCACTGGGTTCAATGTTAAGTAATATTTACATTTACAGGATTGTTTGTAAACACTATTCTTGATGAGCATAAAACATAAATTAGTTCTTAAAAAGATATTTTCTTAGTATTGATATTTTCTTGGGAAATTTGATTAATATTTGGAGTTAATGGATATATTTTTCAGCTAATAATAGGTTGTGTGTGTGTGTGTAACAAGAGAAAGGGGGAGGAAAAGTGTATAGCTTTTGTTGGATATGGAATTTATGACCATGTAACTTGCAAGGATTTAAGCCTCTGGCTCATAGCATGAATCATATGTTCCAACACAGGTACTGTGTTTTTGGCTCCTTAAAAAAAAAAACCCAAAAAAAACCAGAAAAGGTTTCCATGCATTTCATAACTCATTTCTATTTTCCAGTATACCTTTATTTTTTTTCCATAGTGGTAATTTTATTTTTCATATACAGAAATGTGGAAGGATTTTATAAGGATTTCTGGCAGTAATTGCAAAAGAATTGTTGTATTAAGGGACTTACAAGTTGTATTAAGGGACCTACAAGTAAGTGGGTCTGAGGTTGAAAAGGACACTGATGAAATTTGGAATTAATTATGAGACTTAATTAACTCAAGCTTTCAGAATCCTCAATATTATATTTGAATAATACTTCTAGAATGAATGCCTCCCTGAATTCTTATGAAGTTAGCCATTCTTGGTGGTTACAAAATAGATAAATAAAAGATAGACCCTCAGCTTTTGTTATGAATCCACACCATCAAATTTAGGAAAACCAGAAAAGCTGATACTTTAAAATGATGCATGCAGTTGAGTCCATTAAAATGGTGTCATCAATTTAAAATGACAGTACTCCATTATGTTTACATGTTTATTTGGGATAGCATCTGTTGTCAACATTACATTCAATGTTATGTACCATCACATCACCATTCAAGAAAATAAAGAGAAAAAACTACTCTTATATACAGTATATAAAGAGGAGATAATTGCTGTTTTAGAGGGCATTTAAATTATGATAAACACAAACACATTTAACAGCATGTTAAATTAGCAGTTATTTTCCAACATAGCACACTTTCTTGGATGGTGAATTTTCCTTCATTTTGTTGTTGCCCATTAACTTCAACAGCAAATGCATCAGTTTGCCTGACTGGCCTGGGGTTGCCAACTGCAGTTGCAAAGCTGATGCATAGGAATTGTCAGTTGTTTTGAGATGTGCTCTTTTCTCTGGGTATAGAAAACTGTACATTTTACATACCTTAAAGGAGCTGCAATTGGGGATCACTTAGGCTCTGTTACCCTGTAACTGTTAGGTCAACATGATTCGGTAACAAAGCAAGTTAGCTAAATCACCCTAACTTTGACCCTTTGTGATGCAGGTTTCAGGTTAGAGCAGTTTGCTACACCAGTATCACTACAGAATCAAGCAGACATAAAAGTTGCATCATATCAGTATCCATTGATGTCAATGCAATTGTCAGCCTATAACCTCAAATGACAGGAAGTTGACGGGATTGTCATAATTTTGTAACTGTCATTTAAAAAAATAGTTCATTTCTGTTGTGAACTAGGTATATGACTATTAGTACTCTCACAGACTCAGGTTAGGAGTTCACAGCCCAAATTAGTTATCTACCAAAAGGTAGCTGATGAAGTCAGTGGGCAAGATAAAGTCCAAAAATATAGTTAAAGGCAAACTGCCGAGGTCCAGGTCTCAGTGGTGGAATATAGTTACTCTTAATTCTAGGTTATACATTTAGATCTGGTCTAAATTTTCCTAATTTCTCTTCAGAGATTTTTGTCAAGAAGTGGGTGTCTTTATGTTATGGTTTAAAACACAAAGGCATAGTGATATCTCTTAGTGAGAAGCTGGGCTTTCCTAGCTCTGGGTTAATAAGCATTTAGATTGACCTAACTAGGGTTAGGTGATCCTAAATGAACCTCTTCATGTACCCTGTAAGTGGGAATGGGATGAACTTGAATAATTGGAGAAGAGACTTGAAACAGGCAGAAAATTACCAACTTTCTACTAGACCAATGTAGCATCAGAGAATTCCTTCTTAACATAGGTTAATTTTTTTCAAATATAGGGCTGTCTATAGATGTGGTCATTCATTCTAATTAGAATGTATCACAGTCAACTTGATGAATCAAGTCTACTACTCCATGTAGTAATTAGAATGGTCCAGCATTGCCTCACCATCATGTATATTAAGCTCCCACACATTTTGTCAACTGAACTTTAGTTAAAGCATACCTGTGGCCATTTTATAAACAAAGTGACCCTTAATATATGTAACAGTAAGCCATTTTAATTAAAGCTGGTGTCTGGGAGCCACTCTAATTAAAACGCCCATCCACCCCAACCTCTGAGCATGAGAATAGGTACCCTAGGTCACTCCTCAGGATTCTAAATCTATAGGCACCTAAATTGCAATGTCTTGACTTCAAATGTACTGAGTTACCTGAGCTCCTACCACAGTCAACTGGGACTGCAGACTTTTCAGACTCAAAATATTCCTATTTAGATGCCTCAGTATAGATTTACAAGCTCATGATCAAAATGATTGACCTTTGTTAATACTATATGTATTTAGGTAAAAAAAGTAGATCTTTAGAGTTTAAAAAATTCGGCTGAGACACTTTTTGATATATCCATAAATAAACATAAGCCAACAGGACCTCAATTTACCTATTTTATCTAAAAAGTACTTGTCTGGCATACTGGAAAGCAAGGTTTAAGTCCATGCAACAATGCATATTTAATTAATAACAAAACAAATAAGTCCTTATGATCATGATAGGAAATTGTTCAATATTCAGACAAATAGAAAGGTTTACTTTCTTAAATGGGCACCATCTCCTGTAGTGCTTAGGTCTTCCACTCCAGTACAGAACGAAGAAAATTCACATTATTACAGGTTAGGGTGATAAAAACTACATTTGTTAAATTTGCTCAATGATAACTTGCAAGAGAGATCTTTGTACAACATAGCTTATCAGATAGAACTGCAATACATCCTCCACTGAAGAGAACAAAAGAGCAAGAAAAAGTATTAAGTGTGGATTTCCTATCCATAGTACTATCTCCTGTATAACAACTGAAAGCACAGAAGTGGAAAGGGATCTCGGAGTCATTATTGACTCCAAGATGAATATGAGTTGCCACTGCCAGACTGCAGCCAGCAAGGCCAGCCATACCTTGTCATGCATCCAAAGGTGCTTCTCAAGCCGGTCCAGAGAGGTGATACTCCTCCTCTATGTGACTTTGGTCAGGCCACAGTTGGAGTACTGTGTCCAGTACTGGGAGACGCACTTCAAAAGGGATGTGGCCAGCCTGGAGAGGGTTCAGAGGAGGGCCACCCACTTGGTGAGAGGGCAGCAGGGCAGGCCGTACGAGGAGAGACTGAGGGACCTGAATCTGTTCAGCCTCAGTAAGAGGAGCCTGAGGGGGGACCTGGCAGCTGCCTATAAGCTCATCAAGGGGGATAAACAGCAAATAGGCAGAGCTCTTTTCTCCCCAGCACCACCTGGGGTGATGAGGCGCAATAGTCATAAACTGATGGAGAATAGGATTAGATTGGAGATCGGAAGGCAATATTTTACAGTTAAAGTGGCCAAAATCTGGAACCAGCTTCCCAGGGGAGTGGTCCTCGCCCCCTACCTTGGACATATTCAAGAGGAGGTTTGGATGATCATCTGTCTGGGGTCTTGTGAACCCAACATTCATTCCTGCCTGTGGCAGGGGTCAGGCTAGATGATCTGTTCAGGTCCCTCCTGACCCTAGCTACTATGGAACTATGAATTTCAGATCTGTAGTAAGGCATTAAAAAATTAGAGGGTTACCTAGGTAATTCCAAAGGGCTTCACAGGCCTTTACCAGAATTCACAAGCAAGGCCTGGCATGACTACTCTCACATTGGCTTGGACAACTTACCAGTTTTTTTAATGGTACCTAAGTGTAGGAATATTTTGAGTAACATAAGTAATGGCAATTTTGAACTAGCTTCCAAAGTGTCTTTGGAACATCTGTACTGAGCCAGGATGACAAAATTTCCCTTGTCATGTACATTTACCAATATTGTTATTAAGATATGTAAATCAAATAAAAGCAACAAGAGTATTTTACATTTTATATCCAATAGGTGGCAAATGTGGTTATAAGAAATATCTGTGCCAGAACTTATCAAAGTAGACTTCCTAAAGAGCTATCATTCAGAGAGCATTCATAAAAACCCCAAAACATAGAAATTTCAACAAAAGAAACCCCCAAACTAAAACCTGCTTCCCAGTATGATATGAAAAATATTTTTCATTTGAAAATTTTACCAGGGCACCCACGAGGGGTCCCCTGGTAAACAGAGTATCCCCTATTCCCTGCTGACCCACCCAATAAGTTTGTAGAGAGCCACATAATCACCTCTCAGCCTTCTCTTGCAGAGACTGAAGAGCTTGAGGTCCCTCAGTCTGTCTACATAGGATCTTACCTGAAGGCTCTCAACCATATAAGTAGCCCTCTCTGAACCCTTTCTAGGTTATCCACACCCCTCTTGAAGTGTGGAGCTCAAAACTGGATGCAGTACTCCAGTTGTGGCCTCACAAATGCCACATAGAAGGGAAGAATCGCTTCCCTAGACTTGCTCATGATGCAGCTACTAACGCAGGAAAGAATGTGGTTAGCCTTCCTTATTACCTCATCACATTGGTGAATCGTGTTTATTTTTGCATCTACTATGATTCTGAGATCCCTTTCCACTGCTCTGCTACAAAGAATGGTACTTCCCTGTTTATAGGTGTGTCACAGAGCACTGAGGTGCCCTGTGCCTGAAGGGGGGAAAACCGCTAGGGCAGAAGTCCTAGCAGTGATTAGGCAGTACAGCTGTGGGTTGCTGGGGCAACCAATGAAGGCCAGCTGACCCTAAGGGGTAGAGGCTGGCCCTTATAAAGCCCAGAGCTGAGGCCAGGCTGGCAGATCCCTGCTAGCTACCAAAGAGAAAGGAGTTCTCTGCCCAGGGAGAGAGGGGAAACCTGATGCAGGGGCTGCAGCTACCGGTCACTGGTAGGACTGAGTGTTGTTTGGGTTGGTGGGCTTCTGATTTTGTTACAGCTGAAGGGCTTGTGTTTTGTTGTGGTTGAAACTGGTGGTTTGGGTGAGGCTATTAGGGGTTGGAGGAGGCCTAATAGGAGACCCACAGTAGTGTGGGGATCCTGCCAGTAAGGGTGCTGTTTATGGGGTGCTTAGACCCCAGCCTCAGAGAGGGGCTTTTGAAGAGCCCTGGGAAGGGGGCAACATTGAGAGGCTCAAGTGTGGGCACAGAGAGCCCCAGAAAGGGGGCCATTTTATTGAGAAGCCCAAGTTGGGGCACTGGGAGTCCCTGATAGGGGACCACATTTATTTGGAAGCCCAAGTTGGGCACAGTGAGCCCTAGAGAAGGGGCAATATCAGCCCAAGTTGGGCATGGTGAACCCTAGACAAAGAGGGGGGTAGCATTAGCAGGAGTCCCAAAGGAGGATATGGAGAAGGAGGACCTAGGGAGAAAAGGAAGGGGCCAAATAGGGATGGAATAGAGATAACAGCAATTTTATCTGTGAGGCTTGGGCTGTGGTATTGGGGAGGAAAGGAGCTGCAGATAGCACCCCCTAGTGGAGGGGGCAGCATAAGGGCAGCCTCCTGCTAATTAATTAATTAAGATCAAGATGTGGCAGGTGAGAAAGTGGGCAGTTGCCCCAGAGACAGGTGTGCAGGCTGCTTGAGGGCAGCCCCAAGTGATGACCTGTCACAAGGTGTATTGGTGGTGTTTTTGCTTTGTTTTTTTCCTGCCCAGGTGAAGCACTGTGTACTTACCTTTGTTAAACTGCATCCTATTCTGATCCTCCAACTTTCCCAGTCCTTCCAAATGTGCCTGAATTTGCTCCCTACCCTCTAGTGTGTTTACTATACCCCATAATTTGGTGTCACCTGTGAATTTGGAGAGTGTTTTCTACACCCTCATCCAGATCGCTGATGAAGGTATTGAATGGTATTGGTCCAAGGACTGATCCTTGGGGGACACTGCTGCCCACATTTCTCCAGGTAGAAACCAACCATTCCACCAGCATTCTTTGGATACATTCCATGAGCTGGTTTTCTACCCACCTGACTGACTGAAAAAATCCAGCTACTTAGTTTACATGTAAGAATTGGGGGTGATACCATGTCAAAAGCCTTCTTAAAATCCATGTAAATAACATCTACCTCTACTCCTGCATCATGACCTGGTCATAAAAAGAGGCAAGGTTAGTCAGGCAGCATCTCCCTGCTATAAACCCATACTGGTTGCCATTTAACATTGTATTTCCCACTGGTCCCCCACAAATGTGATCCTTAATGATTTTTTTCTAAGCTCTTGCCAAGAGTAGAGGTGAGGCTTAGCAGCCTATAATTACCCGAGTCCTCCTTCCTCCTCTTCTTTAAAATAGGGACCACATTGGAACTTTTCCTGTCATCTGGGACCTGTTCTGAGTGCTACGAGCTCTCAAACAGTTGTGTTCATGTTATGTACAGACATAAAAACACACAACTTGAATAATCGAAGAAAAATCCTTGAAAATTATATATAATCATTTTATTTTATGTGTTTCTTTTTTGCATATGGATACATAGCCAGATAAAAATGGGGAAGCTTTCTATTCTAACATAACACAATCTCTTTCAGAGTAAAATTTAAAAAGCATAAAGTTATTATAGCCTTTTATATCTCAGAATTTTAAGACCATTATCTCTCTATTTTTGTTAGTAAACAATTTTAATTAAAGGGAAAAGGTGGGCTATAATAAACTTCAGAAAATATTAATCAGACATAACTGTATAATATATAATTGTTATTGTATTATATAGAACTTTAAAATAAAGTTGAACCCATTTACCATACAAAGTTTTGGATTGTATGGATAGTAAAGGTAACACAGCACACCTGTGTCTATACAGGAGCTATGTACCTACTCAGCTAGTGCACATCCTGACTTGCCTTGATTACTAGCTTGCATATTGCACAGCTAATAGAATTGCAAACTATGTGTGAGTTCCTAGAATACCACTTATGAGACTGGAGAACCACTATCTGGGAGTAGACAGTGAAATAGAACTCTGTCCATAATCAAAGTGCTCTAAATTGGTACAGTAAAATAATGATGAAAGATAGTGTTTTTCATTTAAATAGCTGTAAAAAGAAAAATGTCCATGCATTCATAATAAGCTGTCTTTACTTACTCTACAAGTGCTTTACTGCTTGTAAATTTGCTTGTTAATAGGACTACTTGAAAAGTAAAGCATTACTCAAGCTGAGTGAGTGTAGCATAATTGATCCACTGTGTTCAACACATGAAGCAAAACTTACAAGGAGTTTCTTTCTGGATAATAATTTTTATTGCAAAATGGCTTTAAAACAATATTTGCAATTTTAAGTTAATTTTCAATTATCTACAATCATGAAATTTAGTCTGACTCAACTATGTGTATTATAAAAAGGCAATATGTGTACTTCACTCGTAACTTTATGAATGCTTCAAACTGGCAAATGCTGCTTTCTTCAATCATAATAATATGGCCCATATGCTGTTACACCTATTTTTACTTTGGTATGTTTGTCTACTGAAAAAAGATAATGATACATTCACATAAATACAAATATCTACATGTTCATTATTTCTGGAATTAACATCTTGCAGATGCCACTCACCAAAATCTGCACTGTATTACACCTTGGAGGAATGTTTATATTGTAACTTTCCTATTTACCTGGCCCAATAAATAGGTTCTTAAAAAAGCTACTAAGCTTTCTGGAGGATCTAAAGTGTCAGAAAGAAGCATGCAAAACAGTCTAAGAACACAATCAGGAAGAAGAAATATAAAAGTTTCTGGGTATCTGCCAGAGTATTTCACAGTAAAATTCTTCAAATTTAAAATGAAATGAAAACTGGTATTTAGCAAATTAAATCTTGTTTCCTTCCTGTGTTAAATGTCATTGTTTATATTAGAGTTCTTTAACTACCTCTCTTTAAGGCAATTTCTCTCAAAATATCTGGTCAAGCTTTGGTTTATATATTTTTGCAAAATTTGTAATGGCTTCCCTTATGCAAATATTTAGCATTTTCATTTAACTGTCCTTCTACAAATATAGTTGTATGTAGAGAGAGAGAGAGAGAATGTACAAACTCAGACGCATTGAATCTTACAGGACACCGGAAAGTGGTTCTTAGGACATACATGACCCTGGTACTTAATAGCTAATCTCATCCTTGGTATGTATTTGAAACTCATTCTAGGCTTCTTCTTTAGCAATCTGTTTGTAGTGAGTGCATCTACACATGCATTTAAATGTGAAGCAATAAATTCCGCTGCATATTGCATCAGCGTTTATTGCTCCCAGGCACTGTTTAGAGGTGTTCCCAGGATCACAGCCAGGTTGGAGCAGCCCTGTCTGGCAACAGGCCCAGGGGGTCAGCCAGCCCAGCTTGGGCTGCTCTGACCTGGCTCAGCTTACTGTAGAGTGGCTGGCGGGGGCACAAAGGTGCTCGAGTATGGGCAGGCCAGCAAACAGCCCCTACAATGAAGCACCCTTGTGCCCCAGCCAGCTGGGTTAGCATTTTCATGTATGTTGCTGCACATGAGAACTGCAGCAGGATAATACTTGAATTTACAAGTACTAACTTACTGTGCAGTTTATTAGTTTCCTGTGGGTTAATAGAACTGCATGTGTAGATGCTGAGATGTTTACTGTGGGGCTAATTGGGCAACTGCAGTAAACATCTCATGCAGACATTCCCATTGCATCTATGAAAGCTGTCTTATTTTATCTCTCTCTCTCCCTTTTTTTTTTTTTTCTTTAAAGCAGTTTTCTTCCTCTGTCTTTCCATCTTCCCTTTCCCCCAATAGTCTTTTGTTCTTCTCATGGGTTTCAGTGTTTCCTATCTGCTAGAGTTTTAAAATGTTCATTGCTTTACTTGGGTGCAATTTATCTCTCTGCTGGGATTTGTACTATTTAAATCTCACGTAAACTGAATCACTTGAACTTGAAGTACAACTTAATTAGTTAATGGACCTTACACACAGGTGAAATTCAGTCTCCATATTCTTTTAAAAAAAAAAAAGAAAAAGGAAATATGAGGATCACAGATTATAAACCCACTATCTGTTGAAGGGTTTTTTTTTTTTTTTTTTTTTTTTTTATAGCTTTAAACTGCTTTTGACTCAAGCTTGGAAGTGTTTGTCCCACTCCTTCCTATGGATTAGGGCAGAAATCCTGAAGATCCTCAATTAAGTACCTCAGCTGAGAACTGCTTTTAGTATAGAATTTGAAGCATCAGCAAATTACTGCGCTTCATTAGGTTTATGGCAAAAAAGACAAATCTTTCTCTGCCTCCTGAGAGATTCTGACTGGTGTGAACTGGATATCAGAGATCTGGGGTTTACAGACTCAAAAATCCTCTTTCTTCTTGTCAGCAAGCACTCAGTAATTGGCCTCATATATAAAAAAACAAAATGTATAGGTTGCTAATTGAAGGCATCATCTTTTCTGGTCAACACAGACTTCAGTCCTTATTCTATCCCTGTTAGATTTTTGTGTAAAACTTTATATAATACACATGCAGTGTTAATGGAATGTAACACACCCCCCCCCTCATTAAACAAAGTCAACCTTCAAAAACCATATTACTAAATATGGAAATATAATTTAACACTTCTGAAAAATAGAAATTGGGAATGCAAAAAACTAACAATAGAAAACAAACTGTTTTCATCCTTAAAAACATCAAATCTTTTTTAATTGCTCTTACTTCTTGACTGCAATGTTTCATGTAATGAATTCTACAGATTAATGATAAGCAGTGTAAAATAGTATTTTCTTTTTTCAATTATAACTTTGTTGTCCCTTTAATTTTTATACTGGAATTCTCATTTTTCTGGAATTATTAAAAGCAGGAATCTAGATTTGCTTTCTGTGTATCATCTATTATTTAAAACATCCTTGTAATGACCCTTTTAGTATACCTCTGTCATGATAACTTCACTTGCCTAAAGGCCTGATTCAAAATATACAGAAGTTAATGGTACAGTACAAATTTCTATTTGGAGCTTGTAAATAAGTAGGCTTTGCATTTTAGTATTTAAGTTGATTTGGTTGCTTGTCTTAGAGCAAGCTTGTAGATTCAATATATATTTCAGTAATTTATTTGAGATAACTATGAAAGGATTCAAGGACTTTCCTCTCTCCAATTTCTAAGTTTACATAATTTTCTTTATGGATGCTGGATATGCCAAAGTGTGTTGACATCACATTATAAAACACAAGCTTATAAAAGCCCACAATTTTTTTTTATGGAGAATAGAGAACATGCAGCTCTACAATACAAGGTTGGGTTTTATTGCTTGCTTTTGGTAAGCATGAAAACAGCAGTAAATTACTATAACAATAATTCTGATCGTGTGCAATATAGTATCATATCGTATATAGAACCAAGTATTAAAAATACACCAGAAGTATGCTTTCTGTGTATCATGTCTTTAAGAGACACATTTTAGTAATGGTTGTTTGGTTGTGCAATTCTTAAGTAAAAACCAGATCGGTCCCTTAGGTGTTCCTACCTTAGCAATACCTTAAAATAGAGATGCCTGTGGCTGGTTTAAAGAAGTAGAGCAATGATTCAAGGCTCCTTATGCAGTACTGGATGCATATCTAAAGGGCAATTTTGAGAATCATAAAACTAAGCAGGCAACTTTCTTGAGAGAGCGTCTTTTTTTCTCCTTACAGTCCAGGACTTGTGTACTTGGCTGATCAGTGAACTAGCTTCAACAGAATGGATAGAGTTTCTTCACATAGTGTAAAGACAGGCAAAATATGGCCTACAGCCCACCAGCCAACTTCATCTGGCCTGTGCCTACCATTTCACTGTATGGAGCTTGGCCCTGGGTTGCCCCTGCTGTGGGCTCATAGTTCTGAATCCCAGTCACTCCCACAAAGTCAGTACATGCTTTGCTCCCATCCTTGCCCATGGGATGGCCCTGAGCCAGGCCTCACAGGTAGGGAAGTGGTGACAGTGGTCAGGGGAAGGGTGGAGCAGGCAGGGGGGAAGTGGTGGTGGCAGTGGATGGACAGATGGAGGGGACAGGGCAGTGGTGGATGGGCAGATGGGGGGTGGGACTCGGGGAAGTGGCAGGGAAGGGTGGCAGCATTAGGTGGGGGTTGGGGAAGTGGTGGTGGTAAGTGGGTGTGAAATGGTAGCTGGGCAGAAGCACGGGACCTGCAATGGTGCCCCAGGACCAGGACTGCCAGGGACTAGGGCCAGGAGGCAGGAGCATGGAGCCTGGGCTGGTGGAGGCATGGGGTCTGCCTGGCTCTATTGCACAAGGCTTGCATCCAATTCCTGGGTTCTCTGTGAGCTATATGCCTGTAGGGAGCTGCCCCATGATACAACCAGTGGCCTGTCCCCTCTCATTCCTATGAACAAGTCGTGGGGAATGGCAGAGAGCACCACAATATTGATTGAAGTTGGCTCTTCCCCTCTTCTTGCCACTCTGGCTGAGTCCCATGACCTATACTGAGAAGTTCATTGAGCAGGGCTCTCCTCAGTGGTGTGGGCCTTGGGAATGTGAGCCCCACATTATGGAACCAGTGGCCTGGCCACATATAGTCCTAGGGCTCGCTGGGGTTGCATGCTGCTGTGAGGATCTGCTGGAGGCAGGAACTGTGCACAATGGAGGGATGTGTGTGAGGGGGGTGTTTGTAGGTGGGATCCCACATGTACACCCAACCATACCCTCTCCCTCCACTCACCCACAGCCCCCCAAAAACTGCATACCCACCCACACCCCCAACAAACACTTCCCCACACTTACATTCTGTCAAACCCTATATCCACTCACACCCCCCACACATCCACATGCACACCCACACATTCCTCTGCAACACGCACACCCTTTTGCACCCCCCCACAGTATACAAGAGTAAGACTTCATTTTGAGCTGTTATGCAATCATTTCTATGTACACTGCACAAACACTCAGAAATAGGACACTTTTAAAAAAAAATAAAATTAATGTTATTTTAGATGTTTGATATTTAGTATATAATTTGGTTTTCTTCTGGTTCCAAAATAGCAAATCCCCTTCCCAAAAGCAGTACTTTAAGGGCCAAGGGGCAAGACTTCTGGTGGAAAGATCAGGGGTTAGGAGCAGGATTTCTGCTCCCAAGATGGCAACAAGGGGGCTGGGCACTCATCAAGGAGGGAGTTACCTTTGTGACTCTCACTGGCTTACTCATTAAGTGGCCCTCCAGCTAAAATAATTGCCCACCCCTGACCTAGCCTATTTTGTAAACTTAGGTTGGGTTACTCCCTGGGTATAAGTTCAGATACCCTCACCTTTCTGGCTAGGTACTCTAACCACTAGTACCACTTCCATTCCCCAGTGAATAGCTGTTCTGATAAGTCACTGTTTCTGGTAGAGATCTATCAGGCTGGTAGCCAATCACTGGCTGTTTTGCTAAGAGGAAGCTGACTCTGTCCCCATTATAGCTTTTAAAAATGACAAAGTGGATGATGGTAGCTCTAATTATAAGTCTTCAATTAACTTTGTACAGTCCCCTGATCCTAGCATCTTACCCTGACTCTGCTTCTTGTTCTTATACTCCTACATCTGTTTTCTAAATTTTGGCCCATGGCTAATAATTAGCTCCTGACCCTGACATAATCAGTAGCTTCTAACTTAACTTATAGCCTTCTAACTCTGGCTTCTTCACCCAGACTTGTTCTTAACCACCAGTTTAGCTCTCTGACTCTGATCTGCTTATGACCATATCTTTGGCATCCAGAGATGATCCAAGCAGGGTGCGGGGCCCAGGACAAATCAGCCTGTGTAGGGTACCACCCCTGGATGCAAGACAGTTGGCAGCAGATTCAATGGTGGGACATAAAGCTGGTGGCAGTATGGAGTTGCCACGGCCACTCTGCCTGGCTCCATGGGGCCCTCCAAAGTGTGGAGCCTGGGGCAGTCACCCTGATTCACCTCCTTCCCCACCCCAGGGATGGCCCTGTTGGCATCTGTACCCTGGCTGATAACTGTCCCTAGCTGCTGGCTTTGACTTTTTCCTGACTCAGATTCCTGACCTTGGACCTAACCACTAGATTGGACTGCTTAGGGCCTGTTGAAAACGTATGCCTCTTTAAAGTGCTACCCTGCCTTCTGTTTGGTAGAGTTTAGTAATGGAGAGTTTAGGCAGTTTTTACTAATGCTAAAACCATTGCCTAAGAAAGGGGTGGGCAAAATGGTAGATCTTGTTTGCAGCCAGACTCCATTTCCCACTGCCCTTGCCTATGTTGCTGCAGCCTTTTTCCATGGATACCCCAGGAATGGTGCAGCCATGACATCACAGGGCCAGGCTTTCCACAGGGATCATCCCTACCAGTGCTGGCAGAGCATGTAGCTGGGTAGGGAGCAGTTCTGGGGCCAGGGCTTAGATCTTGAAGTGGTGACAGAGTGGTCTGGAACTAGGGCAGAGCTGCAATCTACTGCCTGCATGCCCCTGCCTGGTTTGTAAAGGCAGAGGATTGCAACCCTGCCCCAGATCTGGACTATGCTATTACTGCTTCAGGATCTTGGCCCCAGAACAGTGCCCTGCCCTGCCCTGCCCTGCCCTGCCCTGCCCTGCCCTGCCCTGCCCTGCCCTGCCCTGCTGAACATCCTGTCAGCACCACTGGGGTTGGTCTCCATGGAAACCCTGGCCCCATGCTGTCATGGCTCTGCTGCTCCTGGGGTCTTCATGAACAGGAAGTAATCCTAAAATCTCAAAGGAAATGCATTACCTTTCATAGGAAAAGCAACAAAAGGACTGGGAGACCCCCTTGGCTCAGCAGAGAAGTCATGGACCTTCTGAGATTAAAATGAGCAGCCTACCAAGGGTGGAAGTCAGGAATAACTACCAGAGGAGTACTTGGCAAGAGCCTGCACCTGTAGGGAGCAGATCAGGACATCAAAACACAAACCAAATACAGATTGGCAACTGGAATCGGGGACAAAAAAAGTCCTTCTTTACATATGTAGGAAGTCAGGAAAAAAAACAAGAGAAGCATAGGGCCCTTGGTGAATGAAATCTGATGGCTGATAATTGACACTCAGGCCAAAGCCAAACTCCTGAATGAATACTTCATGTTGGTATTCCAACAGTCCAAGGGTATTAGCCTGCTTGACAGGATACAGGATGATCAAGGTGGAGGTGACCACCCACCCATAGTTGGCATAGATCTTGTGGGGGAGCAATACAAATGAGAAATATCTACAAGTCAGGAGGACCAGATGAACTACACCCGAGGATGCTAAAAGAACTGGCTACTGCCATCACATAACCAATGGCAAAGTTATTTGAAGGCTCATGGTGCTCTGCTCCAGAAGACTGGAAGAAAGCCAACATAGTGCATATCTTTAAGAAAGAGAAAAAGGAGGACCTGGAAAATTACAGGCCAAATCAGTTTGATCTCAAATCCTGGATAAAATTATCAAAGCATCCATTATAGACAGGCTGGAAAAAAGCAGTACTCTGAAAGATAGCCAACATGGCTTCATTACAAGCAGGTCATACCAGACCAACCTCATTTCCTTCTATGATCAGGTTACTTGACACCTGTATGGGAGAAATGAGGTTGATGTCAGATTCCCAATTTTTTCATGAGGACTTCATGGGAGACCAGGTCAAAGGCCTTTTTGAAATCTGGGTAAATGCAGTCTCAACAACTTTACAGTCTGGTGGCTAGGTAACTGGTAGGACCCAGAGAGTATTGATTGATAGAACTGAGTCATCACAGCAGAAGATGACCAGTGGCATCTCTCAGGGTTCAGTACTTGGACCAATACTTTTCAACATGTTTGTCAACTATTTGGATTCGGGTATTAAAAACAAATTATGAAAGTTCACCGATTTTTATACCAGTTATCTGGTCATGCTTGAAGAAAAGGCTGGCAATACAGGCCAACCTGGACAGGCTATTGAGGTGGGTGGACCTCAACCAGATATTGTTTAATATGGAGAAATGTGAAGTTCTCCATCTAGGGAGAAATAGTCCACAACACACTTACAGGCTCGGCGGTGCTATGCTTGCTAGTACCACAACTGAACTAGATGTCATGATAGACAACAAAATGAACATGAGCCACCAATGTGATGCTGTAGCTGGTAGAGCTAATCAAACACTGGCATGCATCTACCGAGGCATTTCAAGCAAGGCTAAGGATGTCATCCTTCCTCTCTGCCCTTTATGCTGAAGGGCAACCAGCACAGGTTTATTAAGGGCTCGTCCTGTCAGACTAACCTGGTCGCCTTCTATGACCAGGTGACCAAATCTATGGATGTGGGCGTCCCTGTCAACATAGTCGTTTTAGACTTCAGGAAGGCGTTTGACACGGTTTCCCACCCCATCCTCATTAAAAAGATGGGGAGTTGTGGCATTGACCCCTACATGGTTGAGTGGGTCAGAAACTGGCTGATGGGGCACTCCCAGAGAGTGGTGGTGGATGGCTCGTACTCGACCTGGAGAGATGTGAGCAGCGGGGTCCCCCAGGGCTCGGTCCTTGGGCCCGTGCTATTCAACATCTTTGTTGCGGACTTGGACGAGGGGGTGGAAAGCAAGCTATCCATGTTTGTTGATGATACCAAACTGTGAGCTAAGGTGGGGACACCAGAGGAGAGGGAGAGGCTGCAGCAGGATCTGGGCCAACTGCATGAGTGGGCAGACGAGAACAGGATGGGATTCAACATGGACAAGTGCAGAGTGATGCATCTGGGAAGAAGCAACCCCCAGCACACATACTGGCTGGGAAGCTCCCCTCCTGCTAGCACAGAGGTGGAACAGGATCTTGGCATCACTATTGACGCTAAGATGAACATGAGTCACCAATGTCAGACGGTGGTTGGGAAGGCCAACCAAACCCTATCATGCATCCAAAGATGCATTTTGAGCCAGTTCAAGGCACTGATTCTCCCCCTTTATGCGGTGTTGGTCAGGCTGCAGATGGAGTACTGTGTCCAGTTCTGGGTGCCGCACTTCAAGAGGGATGTGGATGGCCTCGAGAGGGTCCAGAGGAGGGCCACTAG
>JAGPOW010001296.1:67042556-67053783 GCA_030014935.1 Caiman crocodilus
TGGCAAGGGGTCATACATGCCTACATTAGACAAAGTGAGCGAATAGGGCTAAATTCTTTAATACCAGCTCAATCTTATGTGATTTATGTTTTCTATGGAGAATGACTGTATAGTTGTATATACCAGAAGTTCTGCCTGGAGGTTTCACAAATGATGGGGAAAAGCAGCTTTTGTGTACATTTGCTTGGAAGCTATATTTTATACCATGAGCAATTATGATAGGGACTTGATACCTCTGTGACAGTAAACTTATGCAAGTATGGAAGGAAAGAACGAAATTAACAAATTGGATTAGGACATTACTCAAAACACAGTCAGTCAGGGATACAATTTTTCTGGTAAATCTATGATCTTCTTGTGGCATAGATGTTTGCCCACTATACCCTGTGGATATAAGGAAATACTTAGGAACTAAAGGAAATAAAGAAATAGTTATTAGTTACCAATCAGTGTTTCTGAAACAATATTTAGATTTTTTTTTTCTGGTTCTCCATCTGGAATAGATATAGGAAGTATTTTAATTACAAATAAAGTAATGGTACTTAACATTTGTAAAGCATTTTGTGGCAGGGCACTGTTGGTGCCTGCCACTTTAAAGGCTGGGTCAGGCATCCAGCAGGTGACTAATGGTGGCAGCCATATTGAGAACCTAGTATATAAAGGCTGCAGTCTGTTGCTGCCAGTCAAACAGAAAGATTGCCTTGCTGAGCTGCAGCAGGAACAATCCTGGATGTAAGGGTAAGAGGGATAGATAGGAGGCTTTTGGTCCTGGGCATGACCTAGAACTGCATCCTGACAGGAGTGGGTGGCCTGGTGGGGCTCCCAGTGGTGAGAGCCCTCAGAAAAATATGAGACCAGTTACCAAGGAGGGAAGCCCTGTGGCCCCAGTGAAGGGGAAGATATGGAGCCCATATCTTTGAGGAGTGAGGGGGGAAACCAGAGGACCGGGAGCCGGGTGGGTGGGTGGGTGGGTGGGTGTGTGTGTGTTCCCCTGGGAGGGGCCAGGGCAAGCTTGGCACCAGTCAGATAATTGGCATTACCTGGTGAGGGTCGCAGGAGAGGCCCAAAAGATGGTATGTCTGCCACCCAAGGTGTGCACTTGATAAAGCCTAAGGCCAAAGGGACTCCCTCTGAGAGGGAGCAAGGTGGTACCAATTGTTGATGCATGAAAGAGAGCCTGTGAGAGGGGGTGGAGTGTGAGAGGCCCTAGTGAGAGGAGGGTGGGATGAATTTGTGTGTTTGAGGCCTGACGAAGGCTAAGCTTGGTCCGGCTGTAGGCCAGGAGCATTGTGTAACCTGGATGCCATCTGCGAGGCTTGGGCTGCTGTAGGGGAGGAATGGAGCCATGGATAGTGCCCCCTGGCATCAGGGCAAGAATGTGCAGCCTCCTGCCTTATTAGAAACAACAAGGTAAGGCAGAAGAGGAGGTGGGCAGCTGGTCCAGAAGTTGGCCAACTGCCGAAGTTGGCCCAGGTGGGTGGGCCAATAGCAGACCAGCTCTGAGCACCCCCTGTTACACATTTACTACCTAACATTTGTGCAATATTTCACATTTTTCAAGCACTTTTAAACAAGGCCTCATAAGCCTACATGTCATAGGTGCTGCAAGAGTTATTGTCATTTTATGCAGTAGAAAACTGAGACCGTCTAAGTCAGTGATTCTAAATTGGTGTACTGCAGCACCATGGGGTGTCTCAAAATTCTTTCAAGGAGGTGCTGCTGAGTGTCGCACAATGTTAGCACAAAGATACCCAATCATGATTCACTCTATTGTTATTCTTTAATCAAAAAATAAATTAAAGATAAGATATGGCATTCTCTGAAGGCTGCCTTGAGTCTGAAAAGGCTGGGAAACAACAGTCTAAACTAAAGGCCTAAAGGCCAGTTGAGAAATATGATTAGAATTCAGAAAATGTTCCTAGTCTTTTGCTCAGACAATTATCTTATATTATCAATACTATTTAGAGGTTATTGCTTTGTCCCAGGAATAAAAAAAAAATATATATGGTAATCTCTCATGAATGTTAATATTTCCAAAATTTAGCATCTTTTCCTGAAAAGGTATACCATCAACTATTGCTGTTGGTAAGCTTACAGTGACAAGGCCATCAAAAAGTTAAAGAATCAGCCTTTTGAAAAATATAACTCTAGCTTCTTAAAGTTTAGCTTACCACATTCACAGGTGTGTAGGCCTCCCAAAAGTCACATCCCTGCACTTTGACTTGGCATACTATGTGATGGAAGTCTTTATTTTTGCTTTTTCCTGGAGTATAACTTGGAACCAAGTAATGGCTCCTAAGATGGTAAAGCATGTTTGGAACTACCCAAATTCCCAGCAGGAAATCTTAATTTTGGGAACCAAGTAATCTGTATTGAAAGCCAGGAAGTTCTTCCAAGGGAGATTTACCAGGGGCTTAAGCAGAGTTAGGGCCAGACCGCAAGAACATAATTTCAGAAGTACAGTACAGTACTGCTGCAGCAGAAAAGGTGGTGTTATATGGTGTTTTTAATGTCTATACAATTATTATTTGTGTTTGGTCCTAAAGGATTGAGATTGAATATACTGTTCAAAGCCTATGGGCCAGTATCTTGGCATGACAGTCTCTTAAACTTAAAGAAAATACCTAAACCCACTTGTGTAATAAAAATGATTAATATATAGTAAGAAGGTCCAAGGAGCAAAATACAGAGGAGAAAGGAAAATGAACACTGTAAAATTTAGATGTCAGATTTATTTAGTCTAATCCCAAGAGTTTTAAAGTGCCCTCAACCCACATTGGCTTTAAAGTGATTGAGAGCATATTGTTCCTCACAACATCAAGCTAGTCTAGAATATGATCTTGAATAACTTGATACATAAAGTTTAAAAAACATGATTTGGATATAAAGCTGTGCAAAGTATGGATTGAAAAATAACACCAAAGATGTTTTATTTTGTGTGTTCAAACACCTACAGCCCTGCATCCAGCTGAGAAGAGCATAGACCAGGATCTGAGTTCTACTTCCTTATTGGCATTGATTGGAAAGAGTTTGTTGGTGTCTACTGCATTTGAAATTGCATAACACTTTCCATTCTACAACCTCCTGAACTTAAATTTTTTCATGCTGAATATTTTTAGAAATGGTCTTTGCCCAATGTCACTAATTTTGAAATCCTGAAAGCAGAAAACATCGTTAAAAATTGTGGTACATTAGGAACATGCTGGAGGAGGCTGACTGCCTCCATCAGGAAAGGTCTGGAAAAAATGGTTTCACCCAAGCATATTCTGGTGGCATATTTTTCCCATTCCTCTTCTAAAATATTCTAAAATACTCAGGTTTGCTGTGTGAGTAATTTAGCTTGATAGTGAATAACTCAGAAAAATTACCTTATCTCCTCATGTTTTCCTTTGACTTGCCAACTCTTGTTCAAAGTCCATTTAAGCATCTCTGTGTTAACCAACCCTTCTCTGTGCCTGCAGGGAGATATTCTGCTATGTCTATTTGTGTTTTGATGTCCTTGTTGAACATCAACCTCTGTTTGCCACATTTTAAGTTCAATAACCATGAGGAATTGTCTTAATGATTCTTGTGTGACTAGGAAGGTTTTACATGATTTCATTACGCTAAAAATTACAGTGTGAATGAATATATATATATATATATAGTTCATGTTTGTGGGGTTTAGGCAGCTTGTATTAAAGGAACATCTATGCTGCAGCCATTTACAGATTTTTTCATACAGTGCATGCACAGTAAGATACACATGAACTGACAGGTATAAATATGTACATGCACAGGTGTAAATCCAAGAAAGGAAGAAGAGAAACACTATGACCCTCCAATGTTTTAGCCCTAGTAGCTGAGTGGTTAGCTAGCTTAGTGTAGGAAGTTGGGGAGCCAGGTTGTAGGCCCCAACTCATCTAAAGGGGACTTCTCTCCAATTTCCTAGCAGAATGCTTTAACTACCACTATATAAGTTAGGTATTATCTTCTCTCCTCCAATGATCCTTTTTAAGCTGAGTCAATGTACCTTGAATTTAATAGACATTGGGGGAAAATTCATGCTTGCCCACTGGGAGCAAGGGTTCAGGTCAGATCCTGCTCTTTTCCAGAGCATCATCTGTTTCTCTGAGCCACACATCTCTGTATACCCCAGCCTGAGCATTCTGTATTAATTTATCACTCCTCCTGCCTTCCTTTCCCTTCACCCAGTCTCAATGAAGAATGCAGGACATAGTTTAATACCCTGTTTTAATCCTGCTCTGATGTCAGTTGGACAAAGATTTTTTTTTGTGAAATTGTATTATTGTATGCTTTCTTAAAATCCATGAACCAAATGTATGTATTCTGATCATAATGCATCTTTTATTCCATGTTTAAATTGATAATCCTCAGTGGTCCTGGTTTTGTGGAACCTGCACTAATATTACTCTCTACTCTATATAACAAGTACATCTATTTAAAAAAAACAAAAAAAAAAACAATAGTTTTTAATAGCCTGTTTTGAAAGGGGAAACGGCACAATAGCCTTTACGTTTCGTTTTGTTCCCATTTTCCAAAATTGGGCGCATCTTTCCTTTCCTTTAGAATTTATTGAAAACCCCAACCAATAGAATTTATTTTTTTAAGTCTCTGGCTAACTTATTGACTCTTGTTTTTAAATGCTTGAATTCTAGTTCCTCTTTGAATCCCTTAAATCTTCCACAAAGAGCCCAGCTTTCCAAAAAGTGATAGTTTGTTCATCCTTTATTCTTACCTTTAAGGTACTTAAAGTACTCTTTCCATCATTCCTTAATTGCATTCATCATAACTAAAATACTTCCATTTGCATCCTTAATGAGATTTATTCATGGCTGATTCTTGTAGAATGCTATCATTTTTATTAGCATTTCTGCTCTGCTTCATCTTTTCCAGAAGGTCATGCAAGTCTTGTCTTCTCTTATCAGCCTCTTAACAGGTCTTTTGTCTTTATCTTATTCTTCACCATAAGATTGATTCCACATCCAAAAGTGCATCTGACTGAAATTAACTTCTTCAGCCATCATGCAAGTTGAAGGCAAACACTCATCCAAATAATTCTAAGACTTATCCACTTCAGCTTCTCAGACAGTCAGCAACAAAACATTTTAAAAACTAAAAAAAAAATCTCAAGATGCCACAGGTAAAAGATGGGACAGGGTATTGTCCATGTCTACTGACTGCAGTGCTACAGAATGGATTAATATATACACAGAACTCATGTTACAGTCTCCCTTTGGATATTAATTTCCTTCATATCCTTCAAGAAACTGCCTTCCAAAGCCCCAATAATATTTTTAACTGCTATGAGGTATCTCTATCTACATGTTGCATTTGTCAGAGATTTGGGGTATAGATACCCAGGGAGGTTAGGGGCATGTTAGAATGGGTGGCCATTTTTAACTCAATCTAAGTCAAGTCAGAATGGGAGAGGGGGTAGTGGCAGGGATCAGGGGGGTAAGTCCCTCCACAGGAGGGACTGTGAAGGCTAGTGCGGTCTGTGGGGAGAGACCAGGGTGTTAGGGAGGCAAATGGAGAACATGGGATGAGGATCAGGAGGATTGAGGGGGCAAGTGGGGCCCACAGGGGGAATTCGGGGATAAGCAGAGTCTGCTGGGGGGTTAGGGGAATTGGAGGGGTGGAAATGGTGGAAACCAGGAGAGTTTGGTGCAACTGGGGGGCAAGTGGGGTCCGCAGAGGGATTGAAGGAATCTCGGGGGCCTACTGGAGTCTGGGGGGGTGGGGGGGAGGAAGTCCAGGAGAATTTTCTGGGATCAGGGGGACAAGTGGGGTCAGTGGGGGGTGGGGAGGTTTGAGGGGATGGAGGTACTCTTTTCTCTTTTCCAGGACTGGGGGCTATTTTTATTCCCTCATTTTCCCTCTATATGAACAACATGCCCCACCAGTGATCATACCTCCTCCAATCCCATCTGTCATTCATGGTTCCCATGAACCACCCACCGAGCACAGATCCTTTGATCAGTTTTCAGGTCCAGGAGCAGCTTTTGAGATGGGCTGTTTGGTAGGCTTAGGGGCAGGGCTGGCTGGTCTGGGTGGGGGAAGGCTTGTTCATCTGGGGAAGAGGTAAGGGAAAGGGATGATGGGCTAAAAATAGCCTGATGCCTGCGGGAGAGGGGTGGGGTTGGAATAGTATAGCCCTGGGGCAGGGGCCAGTGGCTGGGCTTTCCCAGCTCCTGGGTTGTTCTGGGAATTATACTATACAGAAGTTTAGTTAGATCAGTCTTGCCTGACCTGATCTAAGTTAGACAAACTTGGAGGGGTAGTTAACTTAGATAGTCAGCCATTTTTAGAACCATGCAACCTTCCTGAACTTCTGTACAGGATGATCTAAGCACAAACTAACTAGAGATCTAAGTGTAAGGCCATACCTGGGTGAACTGAGTTAGATCAGGTAGCCAATTTTATATTGATCAAACTTCCCCCAACTAATCCCTTTGATCTCCACCCTAAATAAACATTCTATTAAATATAGTCAAACACTTAGTAGCATTATTTTGTGTAATATTTTATTGGAATTAAAATAAATTACATTAACCTACAATTGATATTATATCCTAGTCAGTAGATTACCTATTTCAAGGCAATATATACATTTTCCAAACACAGAGAACATCTAATGATTAATCCTCACCCCTTGCTAATAGGATTTGTCTTCATATAGGACTGGAAGACTGCAAATAATGAGAGGTCATAACTAGATTGCAATTCACTGCAATGAGAACTGCAGTTCTCATGGGCAGGTGGTGTCAGACTGTGTATTTGGACAGAATATTTTCATGTAGGAAGAATGAGTTGGGTTACTTTACATCACCATTTGTGGTCTTGTTTGTTCTATGAAATCCCCAAAATCTGGCTTCTATCTAACAACTCAGAGCCCTTCCTATATTCTCTAGGTAGATTTGTATTACTCGCACAAAGAATAAGGGCCAAAAACCAAATATAATTTCCCTGTATTACTTTATTATCTAGTGCTTCATTTAACTATTTTTTATTATTACATACTAAGGTCTATTTTAAATGTTGTATACTTTGGCAGAATAGATCAGCTTAAAGTAGGTGTTAGCAAAACAATAAATTATAAGTCATACAAATATTACATAACATATCATTATTATTGCTTATTTTACTGTATTGCTCAGCAAAAGCTGTAAATAAACCACTACTACTACTGTATAAAGGATGTCATCACTTCTGCCTGTGTTAAAACTACAACCTCTCAGGCAACATTGTGTGAAGCAGATGCAGCATAATGTGAATCCTCATAGTATTTTAAAGAATCCTATGGTGATTTGTTTTGACATCATTCTTGCTTAATAAGTTTGTTTTTGCATAAGGAAGAAAACTGAAATTGCAAATGTAAAGCTGAAAATTATGAATAATTCAGACAAGAAATAGTTTTGAGTTATTTAAAAGGATGTTTCAATTGGATGTCAACAATGTTAAAATATGATATGTAATATGATGCAAAGTAAAAAATTCTAAATAGAAAGCTACATGAAAAGTGAAAAACTAAAATATGCTCTTCCAAGAATCTTTGTTTAAAAAAAAAAAAAATTGACATTTATCTGAACCTTTTTGTAAACAAATTGCATCAAAACCAACTCAGTTTTAACCAGCACTTAGATTTTGACAATATTAACTGAATATGGCTCCGTCAAAGTTATTCCAATCACCAAAAATGCCACACGGGTGTGGAAGCTACTCTTCAGTCCAAGTTATATTCAATCATTCCTTAAAACCTTGCCAGGTAAGAGGGAAGCAGCCTCTACTGAATATTTGTCTCGCATATGGTGCATTTTATTGTTAGAGAAGGAAGTTGTGTGAACATACACGCTCCCTGCATTTGGAAGCTTGCTATATAGGCATTAAGGTATTCTTTTTCCCTTGCTCATAAAACTTAGCACTAGGGGGATGTCACACTTAACCAGTCCTAATCCCTTTTAAATTAAGTTTTTGATTACAGAATAACATTACAAGCAGTTCCCCTACCTTACTACTATGGTATTATCTCTGAACTTAGTGCCAAAGCCAGGGTTTGGCACTTCTTATCCTTTATAAGAGTAAATACTAAAATTTAATTTTCAAAACAGTCTTTGTATTTTAAATGCTGTTTTACTTTTGCCTACTTCATATCTGCTAGAATTCTGAACAGTATACATAAAAACCAAATTCCTCTAAGCCACTTAGCAAAAATTATTTCTATATATTTGACAGAGCTATCAACTGAAACTCAAACTTTCTAACCAAAGCAAAATATTCTATGATTACCCAGTCCTGTGGCCAATCACCATAAATAACTACTGTAGCATTAAATCATAATATGTATCGTACATTTGTGGAGAATTTTGATTAAAAACAGAGGTCACAGTAGGACTGTAGTTTATGTTCCTTTCTGTCCTTGTTTCAACAAGGATATAAGATGTTGCTTATTGAAACATAGCCATTGGTTATCATTTTAATTACTGGTGCCATCAATGTGACTGATTCTTCAAGAAATTAAACACCCTATTCTGTGTATTGACCTAGTATTTAATTTTTTTTCAGCCATCATTATGGTATCTTGGCTCTATTGACTTCACTGATGGTAGAGGGTGCCCAGTCTCCTAGAGGAGTTAATTCCACATAGAATCATGCCCACTGGTTTTCAGCTACAAATCTTACTCCTGAGGGGTGAGAGGGGTAGGAAATATGTATATATTTTGTAACTTTGCAGGGGTCTATCTTTTGCAGGACACAGCTGTTGTGGGTCATCTAAAACTTGTGTTCTTCTTTCCATGGATCTCTACCAGACCTAGCAAGCAGAGAATAGTTGAAGAGAAGTGCATTCTTTCCATACCTTACTACCCTCTCTAATGATATCCCTTGTACTGGGAATGTGGCCAGCACAGAAAAGTTGTATCACCACTGCTTTATGCTCAGTACCTCCTGTAAGGCAATTGCAAGCAGCTAGTCTGGCATAAATGATCTTAAAGCAGATCCTTGTTTATTCTATTAAAATAACTAGATTAATAATTGTTTTTTCAGTTTCTGAGAAATGTAAAGAAACTGCAACCAAGGTTTTGAAAGCGGTTTACTATGAGGCTAAATTTAGTCATTATGTAAACATTTTTTTAGCTGCAGTGGTCTTTTGACAGGATTTTATTTGGACAAGTTCTTGAACAGAATACCAGTAACACCAAGAAGAGTGTATTAAAAACACTAAAAAAAGAAAATATCAAAATAAATTCTATTAAGATAATAAATTATTTCAGCAAAAAATTAAAATGCATATGACCCCAATTTAGATGTAGTAATTCTTAAACATGGCCTCTTATATCATTGTTATGTTTTGTTTAATAATAGGTGTCCTGTCTCCATACATTTTTCTATCATATATACACTCTGTTTTCTACTTGTCTGTAAAGCACAATAAATTTAGGTCTCAGCAGGGTGATTTTCTTAGTAGGTTTTTAAGAAGAATATAATTAATTGGTCTACACTTACAAAAGCTGTTTCATATGACCCAAAATAATATAGTTTAATTATTCCAGTGTACTAGTATTTGAAAAGCTACTTAAAGGCAGTCATAAAAGAAATAACAACTTTGGACCAAACTCAATTGGAAATGGAAATACCAACCTTTTTCAATGACCTTTTCAAGTGATATCTGCATGCGGTTTGGATGAAACAAATGTGATGTTCTGACCTTCAACAAGGTCAAGTTGTAAGAGGTTGGGGTTTAATACCCAAGGAAATAATTGATCTGTTACCTCCTGAGAGAAGCTACAAATATCTTGCCATTTTAAAATGTGGCTGTAACAGGGAGTGACTGCCTCCTGTTATTTTAGGAAGAAAGTGCAACAGGCTAACCTCATTATATAGGCAGGCAGCTAACCCAAAGCCAGCTGCACTGTAACAAGCTGACTCTGTAGAGCAGTTTTCCAGGTAGACTGAGAGTAAAGACTGCAAACAATTGGGTCAAGCTGCAGCAGGGAGAGACAAACTGACCATTAGGCACAAGTGAACCCCCTGTGCTTAACTGGGGAGTCACCTGCTTGGGAGGGGCATTGTTCCAGGGCACATAAGCCCAGAACCAAAAGCAAGGCAGGCAGTTTGGCTAAGCATGCTGCAGGGAGCAGAGCACTGGGGAGAGAAGTGCTAAAAGAGACAGCCTAGCAAGAACCCAAGCCTTTCATGAGAACTGGGGGCTCAAAGGGAGGTGGGGCTTGCAGGATGATGCAAACCCAGGGTAAGGGGAGATTTTTTTTGCTGGTTTGTTTGTTTGAAAGCAGTTGCTTGTATGTTTTTTGCATTTTTAAGTTGATACTGGAGGGCCAAATGAAGGCCACAGGAGTGTCTGAGGGCCACATGGCATAGAGCCCTTCCAGGGTCCAGGACCCAGTGGGCTGCATGGGGCTGAAGCCCAAACTGCTTAGAATTTGGAGATAGGAGCCCTGCTTAGTCAGGGACTCGGAGGACTGAGACCAGTTAAAGAGGAGGTGGCTGGCACAAGGTGTGAGCAGCTTTGCTTGGGCCATGGGCCCCAAAGGGCTGGGACAAAACCCATGGCAGAGCCTGGAGACTGAGACACAGAGAAGGCTGAGGCTAAGAAAGCTAGACCACTTGGGCCATGGCTGGAAGTCTGCAGCCGGAACAATGGTGGCCTAAAACCAAGGAGGCTGAGGTGTCCAGAGGCAAAGAACATTGGAAAAATAATATCTGCAAGACATGGGAATGGCTCTATGGGAGGACAGAAGCCATGAATTTAACCCTTGGAACTGCAAGGTCAAGAGATGGTGAGCAGTAGGGTCTGGACCGAATTAGGTGGGTCGTGTTGAGCCCAAGAACTAAATTTCTTTTTCTTTTATATAGAAAAAGAACACCCAGAGCTCATCAGCTACTGAGGGCAGCCTTGCTTCTAACTTCAACATCAAGGCATGACAGACGAGGAAAGCGGGTGAGACCCTGAAAGGCCTGGCAGGTTTAAGATTGCCACTAAAGCACATCACAGCCACGCCTAGAGCCCCATCAGAAATACTGATATTAATAACAGTATTGGAATGCAGAATGTTAGAATACAAGAAGTCTCCATCAGCTCTTGACATTCAAACTCAGTAAAACCTCCTCGTTAAAAAGATGGAGCTGTGGCATTGACCCCTACACGGTAGAGTGGGTCAGGAACTGGCTGACAGGGCACTCCCAGAGTGGTGGTGGACGGGTTGTACTC
>JAGPOW010001296.1:67053883-67068293 GCA_030014935.1 Caiman crocodilus
GGCACCACCAGGGGTAACTAGGACCAATGGTCACAAGTTACTGGAGAGCAGGTTCAGGTTGGACATTAGGAGGCACTACTTCAGTTAGGGTGGCTAGGACGAGGAACTGGCTTCCTAGGGTAGTTGTTCTTGCTCCTACCTTGGGCATCTTTAAGAGTAGATTAGATAGGTACTTGGCTGGGGTCCTGTGACCCCAGCACTTGTTCGTGCCATTGGCGGGGAGTCAGACTAGATGGTCTGCTCTAGGCCCCTTCTGACCCTAGGTACTATGATACTATGAAAGCCAACCTTTCACACTGATTAATAACTCTGCCATTTTCATTTCCTGCATTTATAAGGCTATTTTGTATTCTACAATGTGATATAATGTCTAATTCTTCCAGAAGCCCATCATGATCACAAAACAGCTAGCTATCCCTGGTATAATAAATGTATTAAGAGCAGACTGTATATTGCTTTTATTGTAAGTCACCTTGTACCTTTGTTGGGAAGGGCAGCATATAAATTGAATGAATGAATGAATGTATTGTCAGTGGTTGCTCAATGCTGGTATAAAGTGAGTATAGATGAAGACACAACCAAATTCTCAGCAGCCTTTACAGGTACCTGTGTGGCCACTACAACCCCTGTAGGGGTTAGAAGTCGTAGGAGTGCAAACTAGCTTCAGTAATGTAAATGAGAACAAAGCAAAACTCTTTGCAAGTGGATAGGCTTGTGTAAGTGAGAAAAAACAGACAGCTTACTGATTCAGAAGATCTCAGGATCATACCCTCAAAACATTCTTATGCATGAAATGAATATCTAACAGAGAAGATATGTCCTAATTAAACAACCCTTTGGTCTCTCAGGATTTGGCTTTTTTTTTTTTTTTTTTTTTTTTTTAAATTTAAGATGAAAGCCTGCTGACTCATAGACAGCCCATGAAATTATGATTTGTTTCTGTTTGCTCTTCCATAGCCTAGCCAGAAACATAAAAGGAGATTTTTGCCACTGAGTAGAGTGATCAGGTCCAAAAGCAGTTCTTGAGATATATCTGATCCTAGTTAAAATAAAGAAATATTGGAACTCTTTTTTGAGCTCCTTATTTTGAGACCAAAGGAGTTTATAAATGAATTGGACAAAATCTCTAAATCTCCATCTTGCAATATTGCAGTTCAGTATACAAAAATATCTGGTGAATCTAGACACAGCTTTTGAAACAAAAGTACCACCAGGGCCACCAAAGACTGAAAAGGCACTCAAGGTAGAATGTAGTGGAGTAAACCAGCTGAAAAGGTACAACATTTTTATGAAACCTTAAAAGGGAACAAAAATTTAATGATGTATGATGATTACCTGAATGTGCCACATCTTTTACAGAGTCTATGTAAAGGAATTTTTGCTCTACTATGCCTAAATTCATAAAATGGGCTAAGCAGATGTTTAAAGTAATGTTTGTATTTAAGTCCTTTTTAAAGCCAATGGGATTTTATGTGTATTCAATTACCTGTAGTAGAACAACCATTATAAAGTTTTTTGTTTGTTTTTTACTATGAGGGAGAATGGAGTACAAGCCATACATTTTGACAGTTTGTTTGCCAAATGATGTTTTTTTTTTTTAAACTCAAAATGGCATATTAGCTACTTGTGACAGGGCATCGCTCAGGGCCGCCCTCAATATAGCCCCCACACCGGTCTCTGGACAACTGGTCACCTACTCTCCTGCCACATCTTTGATGTTAATTGGTTAATTAGTGGGAGGCTGCCCTTATACCGCCCCCCCACTAAGGGCGCTACCTGCAGCTCCTTCCTCCCCCAATACTGCAGCCCAAGCCTTGCAGATGTCAACTTGATCTTCCTTCCTTTGCTGCCCCCTCTCTGGGGTTCACTGTGCCCAACTTGGGCCTCCCAAACAAAAGGGCTCCCTTTCTGGGCTACCCCGTGCCCAACCTGGGTCTCTCGCTTTTGCCCCTTCCTGGGCTTGCTGTGCCCAACTCAGGCTTCCTAATAGTTGTCCCCTCCCTGGGGATTGCTGTGCCCAACTTGGGCCTCTCAATGTTGCCCCGCCTCTGGGGGTTTGCTGTGTCCAACTTGGACTTCCAAATCAATGCAGTCCCCTTTCAGGGGCTCCCAGTGCCCAAACTTGGGCTTCTCAATGTTGCCTCCTTTCTAGGGCTAACTGTGCCCAACTTGGGCTCCTTAATAAATGTGCTTTCCCCCCCCCCGCTCTGGGGCTCACCATGCCCTCCCTAGGCTTCTCAGTGTGGCACTCCCCCTTCTGGGGCCTGCTGTGCCCAAGTTGGACTCTCTCTAATTAATGTGGCCCCCTGTCAGGGACTCCCAGTGCTCAACCTTGGGCTTCTCAATAAAATGGCCCCCTTTCTAGGGCTCCTCAGTGCTGCCCCCTTCCTGGGGCTCACTGTGCAGAACTTGGGCCTCTCAATGTTGCCCCTCTCTGGGCTCACCATGCCCCTCTCAGGCTTCTCTGAATGCCCCTGTTCAGGCTGGGGTCTATGCACCCCCATACAGCTGCACCCTCTCTGGCACCTATAACAACACTGCCCCCCCCACTACTGTGGGTCTCCCCTGAGGCCTCTTCCAACCCCTTATAGCCTCACCCAAACCACTGGTCATATATGACAACAGAACACAAACAAATTATGGCCAGGAAGCTTAACTCAAAGCTGCCTGGCTACAACAACATCGCTCCCAGGACCTGGAGCCACCATCTTTCAGTTTGCAGTGCTCCAGGAGCTCCTGCCTCTCTGGCTACTAGCAAGGAACTGCCAGCCTGGTCCCAGCTCCTGGGCTTTATAAGGGCCAAGGCCTGCCCCCTTTGGACAGCTGATCTTTCCTGGTTGCCCCGGCAACCCCCAGCTGTGCAGCCTAACCACTGCTAGGGCGCCCTCTCTGGCAGTTCTTCTCCTTTTCAGGCACAATCCACCTTAGTGCTCTGTGATACTACTTTATAACCCAACTTTTTCAGGACTTGTAATGCTGAGCACTCTATATACCTGCAACAAGAAATATCTTCCTCTCCTAAAGACTAACAGTCTAAGTGCATGCATACTAAAACATAGGGAAACCAAAAGTAATAGGGCAGAAATAGTAAAGGAAAAATGCGATCATATTGATAAGACTGCGTACTTATTCAGACCTTGTGAAATTGAGGCATAATGAATTTGAATTGCCAGCAACATTTTCTAAGTATAAGGACATATTGACAGGGATCTTATGTTGTTTCATTGAAGCTTTGATTCACAGAATCATTCTGTTACATAATGGTTGCATGCTACTCCCCAGCAAAAAAAAGAAATGAGTTACATTATATAAAGCTCTATGTTACCAACCTTCCTAAATTCCTCCACTGGCTACTCCTCTTCCAATACATTAAAGAGATGTATAGAAATTTGTCCTGGTTTCTAACAGTCTTCACAAATTAACTCAGCCCTGCCTATCTATTCCAGTAGTTTCACTGAGAGTTGGTTCTTACCTCTCCCTGATTCTATTTTTCTGGGAAGCATATTTGTTTTTCCTTTCAAATTGATCCTTTTTATCAGGAAAAGTTCTCAGTCAAAAGCAATATATAACTATCTTCATATAACTAACTCCATGTCTTCTTTCAAGGCCCTTCTCAATATTCAGTGCTTCTGGACTGTTCACACAGTATTAAACAGTAGGCCTGTGCAAAACGGACAGTATTCACTTTGAATTTGGATTTGGCTGATTCAAGGGACAGCTATTTGATTCACTGTCCCAAATCAATTCAGCTGAATGTGATTTAGAGATTCAGATGACACTGAATTGGCTGAATCTCTGAATCAAACAGACTCCACCCCACACCTGCTTTCCCAGCCCCATCGATGGAAGCCGCAACTAGCCCCAGCCTCCTGGCACTAAAAAAAAAAAAAAAGCCTGGCAATCACTGGCTGCTGCCAGGTTGAGGTGGGGGGGGGGGGCTAGCTCAACTATCCCTCACTGCACCAGGCTGCATAAGCCCCCATTTCCCAGCGCCACCCATGGCTGCCCTGCCCGCCCCTAGCATTAGCTCTTAAAACAAAAAAGCCCTGCACTTACTGGCTCCTAACAGGTGTGGGGGTTGTTCTCCACTGTCCCCCTATGCCCCATACTGTGTGTGGGGGGCTCTGCCATGAGCCCCCAGAAGCCCTAATGATGAGGAGCTTTTTTTTTTAAAAGAACTGGGAGCTGGGGCCAGGTGGGGCAGCCATTGATGGGGCTGGGAGAGTTGGCAGGGGTTGGGGGCACTCAGTGCGAGCAGAGGAGCAGGCAGGGGATGGATACTGGTGGGGATCCCCCCATGGTCCCCTCCCTCCTTTCTCCACCTCCCCCTCCACCGCACTTACCGTCATGGAGCCTGGGTCCAGCTCCCTGCAGTGGTGAGTGGGGACTGCCCGAATCTCTGAAGTTCTCCAATTCTTTTATGAATTGATTCAGATGCTTCAAATTGATTCAAACCTTTTTATTGGTCTCCTGATTCGATTTGGATTTGGACATTTGGCCACCAAATTGGGCCAAATCTTCAAATCGAATCGGCACCTGAAGCTTCACCCAGCTCTATCAGACAGGGGTCATTGTGACTAAGCCCACCCCCTACCTCTCCCCCTACACACACACCTACCAAAAACTAATAAAACTCTGTTTTGGTACTTCTGACTGTCCCATACTCAATTCATGTCCTCATTTGTGTCATTCATGTAATTGTTCTTACTTTGATTATAACCTTTTTTGATATGGGACATTTCAGTACACTTATTGAGTACTTATTGAGTCCCTTGTTAGGCCAAGCTTCTCTTGGTCTGTTATCTGGTACCACATAAACCAGTACAGCCTATTCCATGATCAGGTTGTCAGCAACTAAACTTGCTCCTCCACCTGGGCTAGCATGGATGAGGAGGATGTGCGGACACCCAGCAGGACTAAAAGCAAGATCTGTCAAAGGGTGGATGAGCTTCCTGAGAGCCAACAGCCATCCATACGGACTCAGGAGGAGAAAATCCCATTGTGCATAAAAGGGGGGAAAGGGGCCAAGAAGACTTCTTGGCTGAACTAGGGCACCCCCTGGAATAACTAGGAAAAATGGCTACAAATTGATGGAGAGCAGATTTAGGTTGGACATTAGAAAGAACTTCTTCACAATAAGGGTTGCCAGAATCTGGAATGGACTTTCAAGGTATGTGGTGCTCTCCCCTACCCTAGGGATATTCAAGAGCAGACTGGACAAGCACCTAGCTGAGCTTGTCTGACCCCAGCACTTTTTCCTGCCCAAGGCAGGGGGTCAGACTCGATGATCTACTGAGGTCCCTTCTGACCCTAACATCTATGAAGCTATACCTGGAAAGAAGATGGGCTCTGCCAAGTTACTCTGCCCAAAGAATCATCAGTGAAACAAAGCAGCTCAACTAACCTCATTGGAGTGGAGGGGGGTTATTACAGCATCTAAGGTGCTGCAGTGGTCATAGTGGCCTTGGGAATGACTTGACTTGTTTTGTCCAGTACTCAGTATAAAGGGAGGTATTGACCTTTGTTACAGCATCTAATTACTACTGTAGTATAAATATATAAAAAAAATTGAAAATAATAATGGTCAATAATAATATAAAAAATTCATGGCATTCATTTTATACTAATGGCTTAGGTGTGAAATACATTGCCTATGGCAAAAAAAAACCTATATTCCTGGCACAGCAATTGATAGAAATATAGGAGAAAATAAAAGATGCTGAGGTTAAGATCAAACCTCAGTATACCTATTACCATGAAAAAATGTTTACTGCAATTTGAAGTTAGTGCTGAGCTGTCTTTAGTCTAACTTTTTCCAATATTAGTACACATGTGGGAAGTTAGTAGCTGTTAAAGAAACGATACACTTGTGATTAGCAGCAGACCCATAGCTGCTGTCATTGGGGAACAAGGTGTTTAGGAAATTAACTTGAGGCAAGAAAATAAAACAGGAATAGAACAAAATTTTCATTTTTAAGTTAGGCGATATTCTTCACAGTCTATAACAACACTTCTAGTGCCAGTCATGCAAGAATTCATTTCAACATAGCTTACAATTACAGATGTTATTAATTTCCTTCAACAACTGCTGCCTACCACACAGTGCAAAAAATCACTGATTTACCTTTTTCAGGAAATCATCCAAAAAAATTGGGGGGCATTTCAGACAAAATCTAGCAAAAATTGAAACCCGTAAAATTTTCTTATGCAGTAGTGTGAAAGCTTGTGTTCATATGTTTAAAAAAAAATCAGTGTTGTGATGGCCTAAATATAAAAACCTTTTGCACATATTTTCTTTCAGAGCCAAATGGCATCAGCGCTATTGCATTGCTATTCTAAGTTTTATTAGCTTTTGACACAATGACATATAACACATGGAGCACATGCAAGTGGGATGATTAATATACAGTACTGGATATATTTTATTGTGACATTAGTCACAATCTAGAATTTATCTGGTGGAGCTTTGCAACTGAAAATGTCAAAATCAGGTTTTTACAATGTACAATGGAAAATGTAGCCCTCACAAAGGGGTACATTTCCCATTGTAATAACACGTGGGCTTCAATTTCAGCACCAGAGTAGTGTTACTGATTGCAAGTATTCACCATGATAGACTGTTTGTGGACTGTTGGTCTGTGTGACTAGCCCTGAAATTATATCTAAGAATATTTCTCTACTGTTTTCCCAAGCTAGTCCATAAGGCTCTTCTCTTCTGTGGAAATCACAGGTTTTCTATGATCTAATTAATTGTCCAGTATCAATTCCTAGCAAATAATACTAACCCTTTATATCTAGAATTATCTTTATCTTCTGTATCTTATAATCAATACCAAACCAAACCAAACCAAAACAAAATGAAAAACAGAAAACTACAAATAAAGTACAACAAAAAAACTTTAAACATCCTGAGCCATTTACCTGCACATATATTTATATTGCCTCTTCTCCCCAAGTCCCTCTTTCCTGATTTTCTTCTGAACCCATAGGTGAAGTACAGGCAGTGAAAAAGCCACGGGCTGAATTGATTCAATATTTGCAGGTTAGGCTCAGCTGCATAGGTTGAACCAATAAACAAGTGAACAGACATTCACTCCAGCAATGCATCTACATGCCTGCAGTGGCCCAAGCCAGAAGCCTGGGGGAACTAGAGCATGCCTTCTTGCTTGGTTGGAGCAGATGGGTTGGACTAATCCAGCCTGTGAGGGGGAGCTTGAGGGAGAGGTGCCAAGCATTCTGGAATGCTGGGGGACTGTGAGTTAACTTGAATATGGAGGGGATCTAGGACAGAAGTTCAATAAACCAATTTAACTTCAGTCAGTTAAGTCTGATACTACTTTCATCCAGGTTTATCTTAAACTCGTTTCAGCCATTTTGAAATCAGATTATGTGCACTGAACTTCTGTTGTGTTACAGATTTGAATTGGTTTCTGATCCCTTATACCAATTTACGTGTAACTTATGCCCCTAATCCCATTATTCCTGAGTTTTAGCTTGTAAATTCCATGGGGCTCTTTGTGAAGTATCTGGAAGATATATGGGCACAATAAAATAAAATAATAAACAGCAACAGTATTAATAGTATTCTGGCTAAGATTGCCTCTTGCTTTGGGGACACTCACAGCTGGGTGACAGTATGAAAAGTTCTTTACTCACTCAGTGTGGGCTACCTCCATCATAAGTGCACCATTCAGCATAGGAAGAGAGCTGGCACTGTTTGAGTCACCATTAGTCTGGATCTTTTGGGGGTTTTTTTGGACGTACAATTTAAAAAAATAAGTATTTGCAAAATTCAGTGAAATTTTAAATGCAAGAACATTTTCAATTTGGATATAATGCTTTAATGCCTGAGGTTGATTCAGAATCCCTGACCACACCACTTCATCAAACATGTAGTTCACTAGTTTAGTTGAGAGCCCATTTTTCTATTCTAAAAAATGTCTTGTTCAGGACAAATTGCTGTCATATTTTAGTTACTAGGGACTCATGACATAGATGATTCTCTTGCCTAATGGCAAGTGTTGATCGAATCAGACTGCTATATGAAAGTCATGTGAAGACACCATAACATCGTATCAATAAAATCCTTTAGTTTAATATCATCAAAAAGTATTTGTTGATTATTCCTCACTTGATAGCTTGTTTGACTCTGTGCTCTGTATGAGTAGGTGGGCTTTGTATTACATGTCGTGTTCTTTAGGACAGTGTTGTAGAATATCACAAAGGCAACATTTTTTAACAAGAAACTGATTCATCCTTTAGAAAGATGGAAATACATCACATATGTCATTGGGGTGTTGTTGAGGGGGTTAGAGGGAAAACAACATATATTGTTGGGGGGTTGGGAGGGAAGGATATGAGGAGCTGGGTGTGGTGTTTGTGGAGGGGTTATGGGTGGGTGTGGGGAGCCAAGTGGTGGGACTGAGACAGAGAAGCCTGCCAAGGGCCAGAATCAGGGACCCAGCTGGAGGGCAGACAAGGTGGCTGACCTGGCCATTTGGGGCCAGGAGGACATGCTTTGACAGTTTAAAATGGGCCACTGCAAGGAGCACATCTTCTGGGTGACAGCTACCCAGATGGTAGAGCAGGGCCAACAGAAGACATAACAGCAGACTAAGGCCAACTGTGTAGACATGGCCCTCCAGCACCTGGTCCAGAAGTGCAGAAGTCTCTGCTGCAATGCCCATATCACAGCACAGGTATCTGTGTGGTCCCTGTCTGGGTCTGGCAGGTGTGTAGCCATGGAGTGGCAGGTCCAAGGGGGCAGATGCTGTCACAGGGCAGCAGCTCTTACTGCCAGACTGCTGCAGTGGGTAGAGGGTGCAGGAGACACTATGGTATCGTTGCTTCAGTTGTCCAGTTGGCACAAGGGTCTAGTGTCCCCAGATACCAACTGGTAAGGCCTCAGAAGCTCCTGAGGGCAAGCAGCTCTGAGCTGCTATTTGGGGCAGCTATTTATATGGCTGGGGCCAGTACAAGTGGTGAAATCTTTCACAAGTGCTGAGATCTGCAGCCAGAGGGAGCTAGAGGCTGGGGCCAGCACTGGGTCCAAACTCTAGCTCCCTCTGGCTACAGATCTAGGAGGAGTTGGGCAGGGTCAGTTTGCCCCAAGTGCCACAATTTGCCTCACAGCAAAGTGCATGTTTAGACATGCATGGTGAGGCACAAATCCCCAGCACAACTTTATGCAGCTGCTATTTGAACTGCAGTAAGCACACATGCCTGCATGTGTGGATGTGTCCAATGGACGTGTCTAGATGAGCCCAGCTGTGTAGTATGTGGCACCGCAAAACAAATGTCACAAAGCTCAATAAGGACAAGTGCCAAGTCCTTAATTTAGGATGCATCAATCCTAATTACACTTAGGATGGAACAATCCTAATGTACCACATGATTTATAATGAGCCCTCCATCTGGGGGAACTGGACTTATTTAGTCTGAAAAAGAGAAGACTGAGAAGGGATTTAATAAAAACCTTCCCCCAACTATTTTTGTTGTCCTCCACTGGACTTTTTCCAACTAGTCCACATCCTTTCTGTAGTGGGGGGCCCAAAACTCGACACAGTACTATAGATGTGGTCTCACCACTTCAGAACAGAGGGGAATAATTATTTAACTCAATCTGCTAGCAATGCTCCTACTAATGCAGCCCACTATGCTGTTATTCTTCTTGGCAATAAGAGCACAATGTTGACTTATATCCAGCTTATCGCCCACTGTAACCCCCAGGTCCTTTTCTGCAGAACAGCTGCTTAGCGAGTTAGTCCCAAGCCTATATTGGTGCATGGGATTGTTCCATCCTAAGTGCAGAACTACTCCTCCCAGGTTGTTGTCATTTGCAAACTTGCTTAGGGTGAAATCCATCCTATCTTCTGGACCGTTAAAAATATTGAACAAAAATGGCCCCAGGACTGACCCCTGGGGCACTCCATTTGATACCATATGCCAACTAGACCTCAAGCCATTGATCACTAGCCATTGATCCTCATGATCCAGCCAACTTTCTACCCACTTTACCCAAGCCGTACTATCTCAGATTGCTTTCAAGAATACTGTGGGTGACCTTGCTAAAGTCAAGGTATATCACGTCCACTGATTTTATCCCTTCAACAGAGTCAGTTATCTCATCATAGAAAACTATCAGGTTGGTCAGGAATGACTTGCCTTTGATGAATCAATACTGACTGTTCCTGATCACTTTCTTTTCCAAGTCCTTAGAAGTGGATTCCTTGAGGACCTGTTCCATAATTTTTTCTGGAAACTGAGGTGAACCTCACTGGTCTGTAGTTCCCTGGATCCTGCTTCTTCCCTTTCTTCAAGATGGGCACTATCTTTGCCCTTTTCCAGTCATCTGGGATTTTCCAGTCACCATGAGTTTTCAAAGATAATGGCCATTGGCTCTACAAGCACATTCGTCAACTCTGTAAGCACCCTTGAATGCACTGCATCCAGCCCAGTGGACTTGTACACATCCAGATTTTCTAAATAGCCCCTAACCTGTTCTTTTACCACTGTTGGCTGCTCACCTCCTCCCCAAACTGCTGCCAAGTGCAGTAGTCTGAGAGCTGACCTTGCCTGTGAAGACTGAGATATAAAAGGAATTGAGTACTTCAGCCTTTTTCTCATTGCTCATCATTAGGTTACTGCCCCCATTCAGTAAGGAACCTACACGTTCCCTGACCTTCCTCCTGTTGCTAACATACTTGTAAAAACCCTTCTTATTACCCTTTGGATCCCTTGCTAGCTGCGAGTCCAATTGTGCTTTGGCCTTCCTGATTTCATCTCTGAATGCCTGAGCAATATTCTTATACTCCTCTACAGTCATCTGTCCAAGCTTCCTTTTCATGTTTAAGCTTACCAAGGAGTTTTCTGCTAAGCCAAATGGTTGCCTGTCCTATTTGCTATCCTTCCTGCACATTGGGATGGTTTGTTCCTGCACCCTTGGTAAAGTTTCTTTAAAACACAGCCAGCTCTTCTGGACTTCTTTCCTCTTCAGATGGACTTCCTGGGGTGTCCTGCCCATTGGTTGGTTCCCTGAGGGAGTCAACATCTTAAGCTCCAGGGTTAGGGAGAGACATTCAAAAAGCCCAATTCTAAATTGATTCAGTCTTTGCAGGTTAATCTAACCTGCAGAGATGGAACTGATTTGCAAGTAGATAGATATTCACTTTTCATTCTGGAAATGCAGACACATGCCCATAGTGGCTCAGGCCAGAATTCCGGGGTTGCTAGAGCACACCCTTTCCTCCCTTCCACAGGGAAACTGAGCTGAGGGGGATGTGAGCATAGCCAGGCCCAAGCAGGCCTGAGTCTGACTGAGGTGGGGTTTAAGCCTGCAGGGTTTGGAGGGTGGGGGAAGAGAGAGCATGGCCAGATGGGAGCATGGCCAGACCCTTGTGGTAAGAGAGAAGGAGGAGGAGGGGGAGAGCCCTGTCTACCTCAATGGCTCTATGAATGGGAGAAATCCAGGTATGCAGCTCTGCTGCCTGACTCTGAGGGGAATTCTTCCCCTTACACCTCCTCCCTTTCCCCGTACCATGTGGGGCAAGGAGGGGGATTCTACACAGTGCTGGAGGGGGACTCTTCCCCCTCCTCATCCCCTATTGGCACTGTGGAGTAAGGAGGGATACTGTGTGTAGTGCTGCCCAGCCTGGATCAGCCTGGGTATGGGAAGTGGCTGTCACTGAGCCACAGCCACTGCAAAGGGCCCCAACCCCATGGCCCAGGTTGGCTCTGCTCAGCTTTGGCTGAGACATGCATAGTAGGGTCAGGCCAGGCTAGGCTGTGGGGCTGGGACATTTTCCAGTGCTGCAGCTCAATGACAGGGAATCTGAGCCCTGTCAGTGATAACAGCCTGGCCTGGGGCATGCACAGGTGGCAGCTGGCCAGGAAGCAAACCACCCAGACTGTATCTGAGGCACTGTGAGGGCTCCTGTGTCCACAGCAAGACCCCATGGTGAGTGCCTGTTGGGCTCCAGGCCTGCTAGCACCTCTAAACTGGTCCAGAAAGCCTGCTGCCTGGCCAGATGCCTCCCATGCATACTGGGCCTGGCTACTGTCACTGACAGGGTTCAGCTTCCCCATCACTAAGCCACAGCTGCTGGGAAGGACCCTAGCCCCATGGCCCAGCCCAGGCCAACCCTACAATGTGGCTGCCTCAGCTGAGGCTGAGTGGGGCCAGCCCAGGTCACAGTGGCAGGGCCCTTCCCAGTGCCTGTGACTTAGTGACAGCTGCTGCCCTTGCCCAGGCTGGGCTGGGCTGAGCAGTGTGTTACATCTCAGCTCTGTGTTCATGGGGAACCCTGGCACTGGATGCATTCTTTCTGACTCACAAAGAATTCCCCCTCCCTCCCCTCCTCTACCTAAATGAAACTATTAAAATGCAATGGGAGACCCCACCCCCCACCTCGAAGTTTAATAGGCATCTCGGGCCATACATTCCCCGGTCTCACTATGGGAGGCCTATTTAAACTTGATTAACTAAAACTTGGTTGCTGGGTTAGGGAATGCTGAGGCAAGAAACCAAGTCAGAGGGGGTATGGGCAACATTTGAACAATGGTAAAGGGTTCATCACAGTGCCCAGCCAATTGGAGTCCTGACTACAAATGTTTTCATACTTTTCCTAGGACGACTGGTGGAAGTCCTCCTACCCAAAGGTTATAAACACCTCAATAATTGCCGTAAGTCTGTTAAAAGACTATAATAAGATCTGGAAAAGTCATGCTAAGCTGAGGCTTGTTCCCAACAAGTGAACATCCAAAATCCTGATGCTGCAAGCTATTTATTGTTTCTGAAGAAACCATGAAATATCCCATCAGTATATCTGCTATCCATAGGAATTTCAAGCTGGCTCTCAAGTGTCTGGGTACTCCGTAACTTTGTGTTTCCTGATTATTAATCAGTTTCTTGAGATGTTCCAAATCAGATAACCCTTTGTCAATAGACAAGACAATGATTTACACTATTGAGAATGCTTTGAAGAAGCTGAACTGAGGGTATAAAAATCTGTAAAAAGCAGCAGTGTGTATGCTGACACCATCTGCTGTTGTTCTTGGGACACTGGAAGCACATATTGTCTCCCTTAAAGGATTGTGCTAAGAACTTTACCTGTCAGCTCTGAGACCCAAGTGACTTGGATTGGTGAGATCTCAGTGCTCTCTCTCTCTCTTTTTTCTCTCTAGGCATAAATTTCTGAACATGAACTGTATTAGTTAAGCTTGAGCTAAGTTTCCCCAAATACGTAGTGAAACCAGGGTAATACTGTAATTGTTTGTGTTTGTTTTCCTTTTACATGTCTATTACTACTAATACTATCATATATTTCATATACTTAGCAATAAATAACTTTTATAGTCAAACTGGTAATAACTGGGTATATTTTTCCTTCTCTGCTTCTCATGCCTCCCATGCTCTGCAGCAACATTTCTTTTACCTAAGCTAAAGATCCCTGTGAAGCCCCCAAATACTGTGGGGTCTGCTCATCAAGAGGCCAAAGATTGGGACATGCTGTTTACCTGTGTGCTTGTGTCTGACTGCAGTTTATTGTTGCTCCGATTAATTGATTCTTGGCATATGAGGGTCAGCCTGTCCATGCTGATCAACCCAGCCAGGTCAGGCGTGTCACATTAAGTTGTGTGTGTTTGTGTGTATGACTGTTTTGGTGACTGAAGGAACCCAGCCCCATTGAAAATGAGTCCTGCAAGATAGCTCCATTGGGGGTGAGGACTTGCAGAAGGGAGATATACAGCTCTGTATAGAAACACAAGTAACACAAGCAGCATGTTGACAGAATTACCAAGACCCTAGAAATGTATCCCTAATAAATGAGCACATCCTAAAGTAATGGGCAAATCTGGTAACAAGTGCTGCTCAGAGCCAACCTCCGCACCCTGCGGCAGTTGGGGAGAAGAAGGGGAGGGGAAGAATCCCCTCTAGTACCACAGAGAGCCTCCGCTCCCTTCTCTGCAATGAGCGGGAGGTGGAGGGGAGTGCTCCACTGCAGATGTGGTCTCCTGATGGGAGTGGGGGAATTAACCCACTCCCTGCTCCCTTAGCCTTAACAGGGCCATGCTGTTATGGTTGTGGTCCCTGCTGGTCAGACAGGTAAGAGAGAGGGGAAATAAAAGCCTTTATATTTGCCCTCCCTGGGGCACCCTGACTGGACATGCTTCTTCTCCCCCTCCTCTGGGTGCTCCAGAAGCAGGAGTAGCAGAAGCAGGAGCAGACTGGAGGTGTGGCAAGATGCTGTCCGAGAATGTCCCTATTAAAGCAAAGGGGTCAGGGAGGGAGTTAATTTCTCCCTCTGTCTCTTCTGCCCCCAGGGACTGCAGTTGGGGTCTGCCAGACGCAGCTGCAGCCTCCATCACTCACCCACAGATAGGCAGACCCCAGCTGTGATGGGAGTGGGAG
>JAGPOW010001296.1:67068393-67098686 GCA_030014935.1 Caiman crocodilus
TGGGAGTGGGAGGGGGAAGAGGGAAGAATTAACCCTCTCCCTGCCCAATTTGTCTTAATGGGACCCATGCTAGGATGTGTTTGGCCATATCCTGCTCTCTGCTTGGGCTAGAGAGCAGAGGGATGGGGCCATCCCTGTTCTCTGGAGCAGAGAGCACAGCCCAACCCAGGGCTACAGAGTAGATTGGGATGCTGGTTTAATTTAAATCCAGAAGGGGTCTGGGACAGAAGTTCCATAAACTAGTTTGACCAAAATCAATTCAGTCTGATACTACATTCAACCAGTTTTAACTTAAACCAGTTTCGGCCATTTTGAAACTGGTTGATGTGCATGAAACTTACATTCTGTTACAGGTTTAAACCAGTTTCTGATCACTCAAGCTGGTTTATGGGAAACTTCTGTCCCTAGCCCCAGAAAAGCACTTTATAGAACTGGTAGGGGTGCATGCTGGGATGCAAAAATTTGAGCCTACTTCGAAGAACTCACAGTGGCCTAATTCATTTCTTTTTCAAACTAGAGAAAAAGTGTGCAAAACAAAATCATCCATCAGCCGCCTTTGAACTCCATCAGGTCTGGTGCTAATGGACCCTGTTGAGATCTGGGGGCATGCTGTTATCGTTTACATGCAGCCATTTTTCAGATCAGCCTGCCTGCCCATGGGACATTTAACACTGTGCAAGGGCCTCCCCAATTCTGCATATCTGAGGCTAGTGTGCTTGAACAGGAGCTCTCCTTGGCAGAGCTACAAGTACCTCCTAAACACTCCAAGCCTGAGGAAGACCCATTCTTGGTGAAACTGACAGCTTCTGTTGACAACCCCATCCTGGGAAAGGTGTCAAGCCTTGATGGATTACTCATTGAATTATACAAGACTTTCTGGCCCCTCCTTGGTCCAGACCTCCTGACATCTTCTAGGAGCTACAGAAACCAGTTCTCAATATCTGGCTTCATTTATGCCCTCCAAGTCTTCCACTTTATAATATAAGCATGTGTCTCATGTGAGTTTAGACACTTCAACTTGCAACAAAATGCGGGCCAGTTTGTGTCGTGCTGGGTCATTGAGGGGGCACTCTGCAGTGTAGAAGGTACAGAGCTGTTACTAAATGTTTAACTCTGTGAAGGTCATTTTGGGGAGCAAGTTTCAGTCTCTGGTGATATGAGTGCTTACATTACTGACAAATATTTTATGCTCAGCCTCTAGGAGAGATGCATACATTTGCACTTTCACCATTAAAAAAATATTTTAAAGATTTTAAAAAGTCTCAACACTTTTTTCCAAGTCTATTTCATTCAATGGTTGTTCACTTCAGACCATTCTCTTTATTTTATTTTATAGCAAATTTTCTCTCCAAGGTGGGTATTTGCATAGTTCTCTCAATTATATTTTCTTTTTATGGGAAACTCTGTGTGTGTGTGTGTGTGTGTGCGTGCGTGCGTGCGTGCGTGCGTGTGTGTGTCCATTTATCTGGAAGTATTATGGGTGCTCATTAATTCTTTTTTCCCAGTTTGATGTAGTTTACATCTGTACATTTTCAAGCAAGGAAGAGGGAAGGAGCATGGAATGGGTCCATTTGTTAAATGCCGTGCCTTACTGTACAAGCCCTGCTGGTATTCACATTTACAGTCTGGAATACTCCCTTTTGCATTCAAACACATACATTTGACTGAACTTCCATCAACCCCTATCCTGCAAGTGCACTGCAACAATTTGTGCAGACACACGAAAGCTGTTAGTTGTCACAAACACCTTGATATATACAGTTTCATAAATAACCTAAACTTTTTGAATGGGAAGATTAGGTAGTTCTTTTTAAAGCTTTCCTCCACCTAAGTTCTTTATAAAATGAATTTGTGTGACAGGAGACAGAGCTGACTGCATCTGGTATGATTAAAGGAAGGAAAGTAGCCTGGGCTTATAGACATTTCTCAAAACTACTTTACCCCTGTCTGACATAGGGTGTTACTGCAGGCGTAAATTAAGTGATTCCTTCATGTAACATTATTTGTGGTAAGGAATGTTTGGCTGCTGTCCATACAATTCCTTATCTCCTGAATTTTGGCTTGAAGAATTAAGGATTAATCCTGGCTCCTGTTGAATCTTGTGTATGTTGTTCCTCTCAAGTGGCAGCTGAAAGGTCCTTATGGGAATCTTCCAGTGCCTTCCATTCACAGCCTCTGGTACAGGTGGTGGGTCACAGGCTTGGTCACTGGAAGAAGGTGCTCCTTGGCATTGAAAGGGGTTATTATAGCCCTGCAGCTTGTGGTGCTGTGTAAAGTAACTCCATAAATGGAGTTTCATAATCACTTTGAAAGGAGAGCACTTGGAGTAAGATAGTAATTCTGGATCATCTTTTTTATCTTTGTCCTTCATTAAAAAAAAAATTAGCCATATTCTGAAAGCACAATTTTAGTCCTTGCACACGCCAGTCTCTCACTAGGGTTACTAGCTGTAGGATAACTGCTAATTCTGTATTTTTATTCTATTCCTTTTCCAGACCATGTCATTCTGAACTCTATTTTAGTATGCTCTTTTCCTTCTGGGTTTTTTCAGGGCTTCCTTATATGGCTTGTACAGAATCAATGATCATCTCTGTCCTGAAGGTATCTAAACCAACCAATTTCCTTTTACTATAATTGTCCGGCCTCTCCTTTCTCTCTACATGTCTCAGATTCTGGATGTCACCTGGAAAAACTCAACAAAAATCATGGAAGCATCAGCATACACACTGGTTTTTCTCCAAGAACAACATGCTCCCTAGAGTCAGCATAACCCTCTCCACCCTCTTAAATTCAATTTAGAAATACAAATAGTTTTACCACATAACCATACTCAGGAGTCTTTGCTTTCCTGAGATTATTGTTTACTTCTTTCCCTGCAGAACAGCCTTTCAGACCTCTGTCTGTCTGTCATTTACATGAGATACGGCAAGCTACAGTTTCTTGGCCTGACATTCTCTTCCCCAGATACCATTTTATTTTTTACAGCTCAGTAAGTGAACTCTTAAATATAGGAAAATACTACATTTGCTTTTCTACTTGCTGTGTACTGGCAAATATTCTTGAAAATTACTCTTGATTGGTGCTTTTCTATATAATTTTAGGTTAGTACAAAGAACCTAAAATGATTCGAGTGACAAAAACTATTTTTGTGTCAAAAGAGTTGGCTAAAACTGAATGCATTATTTAATAACAAAAATGTGTTTAAAAAGAAAAAAATCAGAAGAACAGCAAGAAATTTGAAGTATTCTATTGATTTTTATAACAGTTGTGGTTGCATTATATAATTTGACTCATAAAAGCAGTAACGATCAATCCCTTTTAGATATGAGTTTATGTCTATCTACCAGTCTCCTTGGCATTATGAGAATATATTAATATATCTTAATTCTTTATTTAGAGCAATTTGACTCCATATGTTTTGAAAAACCCAGGAGCTATATTAGCAAAATATGCTTCTTTTGGAAGAGGCAATCTATATTCCTCGGTCAAATAAAACCAATTAATTATCTGTCTTTGGCTTGGTACAAGCTCACAAAAATCAAATAATTTTTTTCCTTGAAATGCTGTGAAACTCCAACTGATAATGCTTTGCAACTTTTTTCCAAAACAGAAGAAAGATATGTACAACTTCTGTGTGAGCTGAGCATGAAGTAAAAAAAAAATCACATTCGTAGGGGAGACATGATTCCCATTCCCTCTAATCATGTGGTGTCCTTTTGGTCTTGTTCCCTTCTGGCTTTGCTGATGATCTCTTTGCAAACAGTCCTATGCCTCATGATGGATTACACTTTTGTATGATATTTGTGCTGTATCTTATATGTACTTTATATGATGTAAATATTACCGCTTATTAGATCCTGATCTTACAATTTATTGCAAAATTCCTAAATCTGCATATAGTCTGAGTGAATTCAATTCTTTATATCAGGTTCTTAGTTTTTCTAATTCACTGAGCCAGTTCTTATATCCAGTTTGTATATGCAGTTATGTTTGGAACATGGATCTAAAAAAATATTTTTCTTCATATACCTCAAAAAAAAAAATCTGCTTATAGAGTCATGAATTTTACTGCTTGGTAATAACTGTAGAGCCACATACAGTTCCAGCAGCATAAGGAATCACTAGCCTGAGTGCCATGGTTAATAAAGTTTTACATACATCTCATATGAAATTAAATAATTCCAAAAAGAGCTATGTTTATGTTTACACATAAACCAATTTAAGTAATCAGAAACTGGTTTAAACCTGTAACAGAAGTTCAGTGTACATAAACCAGTTTCAAAATGGCTAAAACTGGTTTAAGATAAACCTGGTGGAATGTAGTATCGCACTTAATTGATTTGGGTCAAACTGGGTTTATGAAACTTCTGTGCCAGTCCCCTCCCTGGTTCAAGATAAATCACAGCCCTCCAGCATGATTTCCAGCCCTGGGCTGGGCTGCATTTTCTGGTTCAGAGAACAGGGCTGGCTCTGCCCCTCTGCTCCCTAGCTCAAGCAGTGAGGGCTGGTTGACAAGGGAGTGGTTGGGGACAAGCCCAGTTTATGTGGTGGGGGGGAAGGGAAGGACTGCCTCCCCAGCAGCAAACTCCAAATAGGGGCTGGGGCTGGGGCTGGGGAGGAGCGGGCAGGTTTAGTCACCCTGCCCCCTCCACCCCAGTTAATCAAACTGACTGCTAGCTGCAATTGTGGACTATATATCCCAGAGGCACCTGGAAGCAAAAAGAGGAAGTGATGAAGAACCCTGCAGAGTCCTGCTGCTGTCCTGCTGGACTACAATTCCCAGAGACCTCAGGGGCAGCAGGAAGAGGAAGTAAACACACAGCCAGACAGCTGTGCTCTAACACCCCCACTGCTTCTACCACTGGCCTGAGCCACTGCCGGCATGTAGCTACATTTCCCGAATCAAAGATTTACTTTTCTGTTCACTTCTGCTTCAATTTAATTTGTGTACCTTAGGCCAACTTGCAAAGACTGAATCAATTCAGCCTTGGGCTTTTTAACTGTCTGTACCTAGCCTAAGAGTCGGATCACTACTTACCGCAAAAAATTTTACAAATGGAGTAACTAAGTATGGCTGAGATTCCTGAGGCTCCTGAATTTGCTTGAGATTCCTTCAAGCTTGGAGAAACCTAGGATAATGGGATCATTGCAAAGTAGGACTGGACCACATAAGGTCATCTAGACCAGCCCCCTGATTAAGGCAGGATGATCCTTGACAAAACCATCCCAGTCAAGTACCAGTTTAACCTGCTCTTGAAAGTTCCCAAGAAGGGAAAGCCCACAATTTCTCTAGATAACCTATTTCAATTCCTGACTACCTACATAGTAAGGAAGTTCTTTCTACTTTTTAGCCTAAATTTATCCTGCTGCAGCTTGAGTTGGATGCTCCTAGTACTATCTTCTGTAGCCACAAAGAAAAGCCCATCTCCATTCTCTCTATACTCTCCCTTCAGGAATTTGAAGACTATTATTAAATCCCCCCATAATTTTCTCTTCCCCAGATGAAATAACCTTTGTTCTTTCAGCTTCCTCGTAAGCTTTGTCTTTCAGGCCGCTAATCATTTTTGTTGCTGGGTGAGGTCTCACCAGTGGTAAATAGAGTGGAAGAATCACTTCCCTTGATTTGCAGTGACATTCCTATTCATACAACCCAATATTCTCTTGGCTCTTTTTTGAAAGAGAGCACACTGTTGGCTCCTATTCAGCTTATGGTTCACCATAATCCCCAGGTCCTTGTCTGTAGTACTGCATCCCTACGCAGTCATTCTCCAGTATGTATTTTTGTATGTGTTTATTTCATCTTAAATGCAGGACCTCACAGGTTTCCTTGTGCAATCTGATCTCACTGCTTGTGGACCATTTCTGCAGTCTACCCAGGTCTTCTGGATTCTGGCCCTGCCCTCCAGAGTGTCCTCAATTCCACCAAACTTGGTGATATCCACAGATTTGCTAAGTGTGCACTTGACAAATCATTAATGAAGATCGTGAACAATACTGCACCCAGAAAAGGCCCCGGGGGAACTCCACTTGATGCCTCCTCCCAAGTAGACATTGAGCCACTGATGACTACTTGCCTGGAACAGTGATCCAACCAGTTATGTATCCACCATACAGAAATTTCATCTAGTTTGTATTTCCTTAACGTGTTAATTAGAAATTTGTGGGAGACAGTCTACTGTTCTCTTCTAATCCATAGAGAGTGTCACTTTATCACAGAAAGGAATTAGATTGGTCAGGCATGACTTGCTTTTAGTAAATCCATGCTGGCCGTTTTTGATCACCTTGTTCTCCATTAGGTTTCTCACACAGGTTTCCTTGAGGACTTGCTCCATAATCTTTCCAGGTATAGGGGTCAGGTTGACTTGTCTATAGTTCCCCAGAGTCTCCTGCTTTCTCTTCTTAAAGATGGATGTTAAATTTTTCCCTTCCAGTAATCTGGGACCTCACTCAAAAAACAAAAAACAAAAGACTTTTGAGGTCTCAAAAAAGGTAGTCAATGTGTCCACAATTACCTCAGCCAATTCATTCAGTTCCCACAGGTAAATCCCATCCAGGCATGCTGACTTGAAGCATCCAGCTTCTCTAAGTAAGCTCTAGCCCGTACTGCCATTACTCTACGCTGTTTGTTTCCTTACATGATTGTAATGCCAACTGCACTCATCATCTGGTTGCTTCCCCTATTTGCAAAAACTGAAGTAAAAAAGGCATTAAATACTTCAGCATTCTCTGCATTGGCTATGACCAGATTGCCTTTCACATTCCGTAAGAAACCTGTGGAATTTCTCTTATTTTTGACACGCCTAATTTTCTTCCTGCATTGCTATGCAATATTCTCATACTCTAGTACTATGACCAAGTTTACAGTTGTTATAGTATTCCCTTGTTAAAGAGAACTTCTGGGTTCTCTGAGCTTAGTTTTTAGTGATCACCTGGATGGCTATACTCTCCTAGAATAGAAACTTTTGTCCCTGGATACTACAGATGGATGAGTTCATTGCCCAGCTTCAAGTCCCTCTTAACTATATGGAATATAATGTGCTAATACCCTGAAACATGGCCCTGTGCATCTGTAGGGTTCTTGTGGCTCATTCTATGGCACAGCTAGCCAGGTTGTATGCTCTTCCTCACTACCTACTAGCAGAGGAATAGCAATGGAAGATGGAAGGGTAATAAGTGAAAATGACAAAGCTGTTCTACTGCGGTCTTATTGTCCTGGTCAAAGCCCACATGAGTGCCTATTTACAGCTTTAGAGATGGTCTTTCTCTGAGTCTTGCCTTTTTTGAGTCTGGGTGAGGTCATCATGACTTAGAGCAAGCTTTTAGCAGAATCATAATTTCCAGAAAATGAAAATTACAAATGAAAATGAAAACTTGTTCCTGAAGGTGTGGATCCTCTCGTTGTTATATCTAAGCAACAATAGGATACACACCTTCAGGAACAAGTTTCCATTTTCATTTGTAATTTTCATTTCCTACCTGGCAGTATTTTACAAGTTATTCATGTTTTTGTCATCTGTGACTTGGCTGCTGAAGTGTCTAATTGCAGTATCTAATTTCAGATACCTCTGAAGAGCCAAGGGCACATATAGAGCTCAAGGAAGCACTTAAAATGGCAATATAATAAAATACTTTAGGATGAAAAAAGATTGTAGTTGCTAGTTGGTGGCGGTTGTAAAATTAAGTTAGAATTTATTTGACTTTTCAGCTACTCTATTTTAGTTTAGCATGTAGATTTACTAATTAAGTTATCTACCAGACTGCCCCCTAATAAATAAGATTAAGTCAAAATCTTATGCTTTCTTGGGAAAGCCACCTAAGTTATTAGACTTCTGCTGTAGCTAACCACATAAGGGTATACTTTCAATTATTGTGTGCATGTTCAGACAACTCCCATTGATCTTTATAAGAGTCACATAGCTAAAACACTGCACTGCTGAGGAAGTGTCCTCCATTTTGTCTAGAAAAAGGTTTCATAGTTTCATAGTTGGTAGGATCGAAAGAGATCTGAGCAGATCATCAAGTCTGACCCCCTACCATGGCAGCAAAGAGTACTGGGGTCAAATGACCCTGGCAAGGTGTTCATCCAGCCACCTTTTAAAGACCCCGAGGGTAGAAGCCAGCACTACTTCTCTTGGAAGTTGGTTCCAAATCCTAGCCACCATGACAGTAAAGTACCACCTCCTGATATCTAGCCTGAATCTACCCTCTACCAGCTTGTGACCATGATTTCTTGTCACTCCTGGTAGTGTTTGTGGAAACAGGGACTCCTGGTAGTGCTGCTGGTCCTTCCTGTCTAGTTTGTAAATGGCCACTAGATCCCCCCTCAGCCTTCTCTTGTGGAGGCTGAATTAGGTTCACGTCTCTTAGCCTTGCCTTATAGAGCCTGCCTTGCTGACCCCTGATCATGTGGGTGGCCCTTCTCTGGACCCGCTCCAAGTTGTCCACATCCCTCCTGAAGTGCGGTACCTAAAACAGGATGCAGTACTCCAACTGCGGCCTAACCAGTGTCACATAGAGGGGGAGGATCATCTCCTTGGACCTGCTTGAGATGCATCTGTGGATGCATGACAACTTATGGTTAGCTTTACTGACCACTTCCCCACACTGTCGGCCTATGTTCATTTTGGCATTGTGATTCATGCCAAACGGCCGGCTCCGGGTGGCTGCGGGCCTTAAGTTGAATTGGCGCACTGAGTGAGGCCCTTGCGCTGGGTAGCTGGGCCAACTCAGGTGCGCTAGGGGTCCTAGGAGGGTTGCGTGAAAGAAAGTGGAGACTTCCAAAGTGTGGTAAAGAAAATAAAGGAACTTTACTCACAAACTGATGATTCAACTTATTTACAGTATGGAGGTCCACAGGTGTGATAGAGTCCAAGGCGGGCAGAGTGACGACCAATGTGAAGAAGGCAGCAGGCGGCTCGAATTGACCTTTCTCGTTGTGGCTGCAGCCAGGTGCTGGTGTACTGCAGCTCTTGACTAAATCCCCCTAACTCCCCTAGGGGCCCTTCAGCACTGAAGCGCACCAGCTAATCTCAGTGCTGAGGTATCTGCACAAGAGGGGAAGGCCCCCTGACCTTGTACAGAGGCGTAGGCACACTAGCCTCCGCCTGCTAAGAAGGCTAGTAGCCCAAATCGTACCTCTCACTCGTGAGGTAAATTCTCACACCAACACTCTCAACTCCTCTCCAACTCTCTCCCCTATCTCTAACTCCCACACAGATCTCCAACTCTCCCCACTCACACCACAAGCAGCTCCTTATATCTCCTTCTCTTGTCAATCAAAGCTGCCTTGGTGGATGGTTCTAGACGATCCTAGAACCTGCTAGCAAGTCTGTCAATCAAACATATTTAAGTCAATCTATTAACCCTATCTTCCTCGCATGCCTTTTTCATTCTCTGCCACTGTGTACTCTTCGCTATGGTCCTGTCACTTAACATAACATCACATTAACAAATAACAAATTCTGTCAGCAAATAGAGCAAATATATCATGAAACAGAACAAACTGCTCTCTACTGACTGACGATCTGGGAGGGGTCACTATATTAAGTAAAATTTTTATGACAGGCATCAATAATGACTCCAAGATCCTTTCTACCTCTGCACTAATGAGAAGGGAGTTCCCCAGCCTATAGGTATGCTGCTAGTTCTTCCTCCCCAGGTGTGGTACCTTGCACTTGTCAGTGTTGAATCCCATCCTGTTCTCATCTACCCACCCCTGTAACCTATCCAGGTCTGATTGCAGCCTATTCCTCCCTTCTAGCATGCCCACTTCTCCCCACATCTTAGTGTCATCTGCAAATTTGAACAGGATGCTTTTTACCCCTTTGTCCAAGTCACTGATGAAGATATTGAACAGTGTGGGACCGAAGGCTGAGCCCTGTGGAACCCCACTGCCCATATCCCTCCAGGTTGAATACGACTCGTCCACCACCACTCTCTGTGTGCAGTCCTCCAGCCAATTAGTGACGCATCTGACTGTTTATGTATTGATGCTATAGTCTCCTAGTTTTCTTAATGAGAATGGGGTGAGAGACAGTGCTGAAGGCCTTCCTAAAGTCCAGAAAGACTATGTCCACTGTGACACCTGCATCTAAGGATTTTGTGACCTGGTCATAGAAGGCCAACAGGTTGGTCTGACAGGACCAGCCTCTAATGAACTCATGTTGGTTGCCCCTAAGCGTATTCTCCCCTGCTGGCCCCTTGTGGACATGCACAAGGAAAATCTCTCAAAAAACCTGGCCTATAGTTTCCTGGGTCCTCCTTCCACCATTTTGTGAAAATGGGGACCACATTGGCCCTTTTCCAGTCCTTTGGCAGAATGCTAGAGCTCATAAAGCCATGCCAGGGGTCCTGCAATGACCTCTGCCAATTCCCTCAGCACTCTGGGGTGGAGATCATCAGGACCTGCTGATTTGAACATGTCCAGTCCCTCCAGAAGTTCCCTGACTTGGTCCTCTCTGACCTAGGCCTGGATGCACCTCCCCTGGGGTATAGGGGGGTCCTGGTGGGAGGGATGACCCAGTCCCTTCTCAGTAAAATGGAGGAAAAGAAATTGTTAAATAGGTTAGCTTTGCTGTCTGGTGTGATGACCAGATTTCCTAGCATGTTTTGCATCCTGAAAGAGGTTCCTCAGTGACAACTGAGAAGATATGGTTAAATCAACAAGTTATTGACTGAATGTTTTATTACCCATAAGAGATACCAAAAATACATTGCCTAGCAGCTATTTCCAGTTTGTGTGTGGTAACAGTAAATTAATCAGTTCTATTTTGTTATTTTAGCTGCATTTGATTAACTGTGTAACTGAGGAAAAGTGATATTTTATAGGAAGTATGAACTCCAAAGGCAACATGACAATAGTTGAACAGCATCTCCTTTAATCAACAATGGTTTTCAAATATCCAAATACAAAAGTGTAGATATTACAATGATGAGGTACTCTGTTTTTTCATGATTGTCTAAATATGTGTGTCTGGTGCAGACAAATTTTAACACCAAAGCACACAATTTTCTTTGATATATGTTACCAAGAACACGTGCATCTGCCCCAGTGTCTATAGACAGCTTGAGATCAAGCTAAGCAATTAAGGCAAGTGTAATTATTTTATATGACATACCAGTTGTGATAATGTAACAGGAAGTATGGTACAAGGTGCAGAGGTATAGAGAGATGCTTAATTCTCCATGAATTCCATGGAGAATTCCATTCTCTTCAGCTCCATTGAAATGACTGTTTTGTATCTAAACACATTTGAGGACCTAGACCCCATTCATTATTTATTGGCTACAGTAAAATGATATGGGGTCAGTATCCACTGTCCATCTAATGATGCATGTCAATGTGATCCAATTTCAACAGCATAATACATTATGGATATTTTACAAAAAAAGTTGCCTTCTGTAGAAATTCCTTGATACTGCTTAGTTTTCCCAGTCATGATGTATTCATATATCAGACTGAAAAATGTCTTTACAAAGAAAACAATGATGCTTGGAAATTATGCATCATCTACAATCTACTCTTGTGCGTGTTGATTGCGCAGCATGTATATGGAACCTTACTTTTTAACAAGTGTTTGTAATACTGAAACAGCCATAGACATGTTCAGAAGGTGAATACTAATTTTAAAAATGTATATATCAATGTTTGTATCTATTAAATTTGTTCTTTTAGAAGCAAACTAAAATAAATTGCATCTTCAATAGACTGAAGAGGAACTTTTCTAGTGGGTAAAACAGAAGTCAGAACTTTATGCTGACTTGAGCATTTACAAAATGTTTATGTTGATTCATAATAATTAAAGAAATGCATTGACAAATGCATTGGTTAGCTACAGTTCAACCTAGGTGGCCAAAATAATTAGAACTAAAATATGTCTAGGGGAAAATGACCAGGGTCATATTTTGACGTGAAAAATGTTATGGTACTTTGCTCACTATATTCTGTAATTACCTAATTTATCTTTAAAAATAAATAAATAAACTCATGAGCATGAACTAAATAAACTTTCACAAGACTGTTTTGTTAGTAATAAATGCTGAAAAAACTGCAAGCAAATACACACACGCACATTTGGGGCTGTGTGAAACAGCACCATTTTGTTTCAACTTCCATTTTTCCATTTTGAATGGACAGTGTTTCATTTTGCTCTTTTGAAGCACTTTTCCATTTTGTTTTGTCAAAACTGTTTCACTGTTTTGATGCGTCTCAATGTTTCACCTATAGGCTATAATGAGGAATCACAAAAATGCCCATAACTTTGGCATTTCTTTCCTGATGTGAAAGAAAACAGCGGAGGTGGTAGCCCCTGCTGATGCCACAAAGCCTTTCAAGTTTCAAGGAGATAGGTGTAGGGGTTTCTGGAAATTGAACCTCAAACTGTTCAGAGCAAAAATCATATCACTTGTAAGTGTGAAGGCACAGAGAAAGCTCAGTTCAAACAATGCTTTGTATGCTGTTTTTCCATCCTTCCCCAGAGCACTGGGATTGGGAAGGACCTCAGGGAAGGATCATAGTCACTGGCCATGTCAATGTCAGAGCAGTGTTTCCCCGCTCTTTCCCTTCCCTCTCCTTAGTTTCTCTTTAGTTGCAAGCAAGCCCAGCTTCAAAACTCAAAATGTTTCGAAACTTTTGAAATGTTTCGAGCACCCCTATTTCATTGTAAAGCTGTTTTGAAGATGTTTGTTTGTTTCCTAGAAACATATCAAAACAGCTTTGAAATGAAATACTTGTCAAAATTTCTCACAGACCTAATGTGTGGGTGAGATTGTGCATGTGTATCAAGGGTGTGTGAAGTGGGATTTGGATTTAGATTTGGCCTGAGTCAGGGGCAATGATTTGATTCATTGATTCATATCACTGTCCCTAATTCAATATGAACAAATCCAAATCTGAAGATCCATAAACACAACTTTAAACGTTTTTTTCTACATACCTTGAGGAACCAGCATGGCTTGTGAAGGCTGCAATGCTGGGGTGGATAGAGCATCCCACAGGAGCATGGCGGGGCCCTCCATGTGCTTAGCAGTGAACCCAGAAGTGGACCAGGGTGCAGGCCCCCTCCCCCTCTACGTCCCCGGTGGACCCGGAAGTGGACTGGAAGTGCTTCTGGTTCACTTCTGGGTCTGCTGCCACGCATGCTGGGGAGCCCCTCGCACTTCTGTGGAACAATCCACATGCCCCAGCATCACAACATTCACAAGCTGCCTGCTACCTAGGGGAATATAGAAAAAACACTTAAAGCTGCTTCTGTCTGAATCTCCAAGTTGATTCAGAGGGTTCCAATTTGATTTGGAGAGCTTAAAGGGTCCTCTGATTCAATTCAGATTTGGAGATTCAACCACCAAATTGGGTTAAATGCCCACCAAAGTGAATCAGGGACCAAAGCTTCACATAGCCCTAATATATGCATGCATATGAAAGGCTATGTGAAGTGCATGCATGTGTGTGTGTGCGTGTGTGCAGGCATGTGTGTGTGTATAGATGTGTGTGTGTGTGTACACATGTATGAGGAATAGCTTATCCTTTAGCTTATGAAAAATACCATTAACAGGCTTACTATGACTTCACAAGATGCACGTTTCCCATGATGCACATGGCAAAAGTCAATTCACCAGCACTTCTCGTGACCATAGTAGATTTGGATCAGGCAATAGGGAGCAATGGGTCTCTAGTTAAACTTTTAGCTCACTTTATCCAAGCCAGAATTATCACTAACATATGCTATGGCCAGTTCTTCCATCTAATTCTTCACTTTGATCAGTGAAAAACCAGTACAGGTAAACTGTAAATGATACATTCTACTCATTAATCCACTATGACCTCTCATGCTTGACAAAAATCTTATTTTTAACATAATATGTTTATTTTTCAGCTAACATACATGTGTTGCAGCAAAAGTTCAGTTTTCAATTTGATCTTCACTTTTCTTTTTCACTGGGACATGAACATTTCATTATTCTCACTCAAAATCAGCCTTGCAGAAGCAAAAAAACCTATTATATTTGAATTAAAAAACTCAAACTGTGCTAAATAAATATTTTTCTCCTGTTTTCAGGAAACTGGCAGGAGTCCCAAACGTGTTGGTTTCATTTTTCATGAAAAATTGTTGGGTCGCTCAACTGCGAACATATGCTAAGCAAACCACTTGAAAAACATCCATGCAAATGTAAGAAAAACATCTGCACATCATATAGCTGACCACTAGAAAAATGAGGAGGAAAAGGAGCAAACAAAGAGTGGAACAGCAAAATGCTGACACTGGTCATGTTCAGATGAGTGTGGATGTTTGTTTCCCTGGGGACAGGTAGCAGCAGCACACCTTGTGCTCTTGTTCCCAGAGAATGCCCATGCTATGTGCACTCTGACATGTGGCAGGTTACCCTGGGTGGGATATGGGAAGTCTGCAATGTCACATACCGCACATCCACACTCCTCTGGACATGGGCACTGGGTTACATCTAAACATGCTCTTTACTGCTGGGTTGACTAATTTACTCCACAGTAAAGTATCAGTCTCTATACGTGCAACCCTATTAGGGTGCAGTAAATCAACTGCCCTGTAAGATAACACTTTCCAGGACAAATACTTTCCTATGGTGGAGTTATTTAGTGTGCCAAAATGCACATGTAGATGGTGACCGTGGCTGGCTGGGGCAAGAGGGTGTGACAATGAGGGTCTGCCTGCTGGCTAGCCCTACACAATAGAACCCTTATGCCCCAGTCAGCTCCTCACAACACATTGAGCCAGGATGGAGCAGCTCTGGGCCTGCAGGCAGACACCTTGCATCCCTGTCAGTTGGTGCTGTTTCACTCTAACTCAATGTGCTGCAATCCTGGGTGCACATGTAAGTGCTGCGCCTAGAAGCCTTAAACTCTGGCACAAGCTACACCTGAGTTTATTGCTACATGCATAGGCATCAGAAGGCTGGAGATAACAGGGCTTAGCCCCACCCCAAACTAATTTTTTCAGTGGCCAGTGACAGTACCAGTACCACAGTGCCACCATCCTACAATGCATGGTACCACTCAGTGTGCAGCCAGGCCAGTGGCCCACATGTGCTCAGCTCCGCACAGGTCCACTGCTATAACACCACCACCATGCCCTGCTTTCAGATGCTCCTCTGCAGCTGTATACAACACCAGAACATGCTATCCCTGAAACAGCCCTATGGGAGGGAGGGGCGGGGGTCAAGTGGGTATGTCCCCCACACTCCACCCTGCACTACCTCTGCATCCCCTAACCCCATACTTATAAACAGTACAGTAGAAGTATCTTTTAAGTTTTGTTCAGCCCCCTCTGCACATAATTTCAAATTTCAGCACAGTTAGTTAAAGTGCATTAACACACATGTAGATGTGTTCCAGCACTAACTTTAGCGCTGGGTCTGCCCTGCCAATAGGAGGCCAGCCTAAGCCCATCCCCAGGAATATCTAGCCCTATCCCCTAGCCCCACTGACCATTGGTCCCCTACTCTGAGCTTGAAGACCCAAAATATTGTAAATAGTTTTCCCCTTGTATATAGTTTCCCACTTGTAAGTGGGTTTTTATTGTTGGTGGGCATAGAGGGTGGTGGAGGGGCTCTGTTGTTTGAGGGGGGAGGGGGATCTCTTTATTAACAGGAGAGGGGGGAGGGGTGGGGAGAGTATTCTGAGGGTAATAAGTTTTTTTTCTTTCACCCATGTGCATGACCTAAGAGTGGTGCTGGGAGGTGGGCAGAGGGTAGAAGGTACATGGGTGGTACAGCAAGAAGGCTGGAGAGGGGAGTGCAGGAGGAGGGGGTTGGGCAGGGCCTCCCACAGCCAGTGACCTGGCCTTCATTGACAGGTGCACAGATGTCCTGGGGCCTGAGTGGGGGTTGGGCCAGCTGATCTAGTACCTTGACTAGCAAGAGCATAGGGTGCTGGTCATTACTGGCAGGGGCCAGACTGGAGAGGCAGGGCACTGGGTATGGCTGGCAGGGGCAGGTGCTGGATCAGCCCTTGTAGTGGGCAAAGAGGGAGCTACTGCATGCTGCCCCTGCTCTGAGCATATGGATCCTGGGCAGGAAAATGGCTGTCCAGGGATCAGAGTTTCCCAGATGGCAGCTGGCTCTGGCTTCAACATAGCTGCAAAGTGCTGGCAGCCATGTGGCCAGGGGCTGGAGCTTCCCATGGTGGCCACAGGGCCACATGGCAGGACTATAGGGTCTTGGGACTAACTTTAGTGCCAAGTCCCTGCACTTGTCAATACCTGCCAAAAATCTCTTAGTGTGCATTAACTTAAAGCACATTAAATTCAGTCATGCTTAAATGCATGTGTAGATGTGCCCTATATTATTTATTTATTTATTTATATCTTGTGATATCTGCGCATTTCATAAGGACGAACTCTTGGTATTTTAACTCACCATTCAACTATAATATATTTTTTTCTCTTAAAATGTTATCATCCCTTCCAATATCTTTTTCAACTACTGGCAGTAAAGAAAATATACCTGCCATCTCTCCCAGGGAATCAATTTTTTAATAATAAAATTGAAAAGGGAAATAATAAAATGAGTAAGCTTTTTTCTATTAATTGAGAAGATAGTTAAGGCAGGCAGGTTAAAAAAAGTATACCTTTTTATTGTCGGTTTCCCATAGCAGTGCTGTTTTAGACTTTAAAAAGGACTAAAGTCAAATGCAATATTATTTCCTGACATTGTAAAAGGACTGTTTTTCAGCATCTTCCTGACATCTTCTAACTATACTCACTCTTGGGAAACTGTTCATTTAGTTACTATATTTACGTGGGTAATATTTTGGGATGATTGAATAAAATGTAAGCCAACTAACAAAGAGCAAACCTGAAATTCCATTGAAATAAATATGCCTCAAACCCAGCTGAATTTACTTAGTCTTGAAAGCATTCTGTACTTTTCATAAGATTGAGCTGTTTTTTCATGGTTTCTAGGGCTAAACCAAAGGCAAAAACAAAACAATCTTGTTTAAAAGCATTTAAGTATTTCTGATCCTAGCAGAAGTCAGGAATTATGGGGGTGTTTAGAAAATAGACCAATAACAACAACATTAACTACACTTTTATAAACCATGAAACATGGTTAAGTTTAGTTCATTTATGGTGTATTTAAATTTGATATGGTTTGATTTGATTTGGTTTGAATTTTATTATATTCAGAACAGTTTACCCATCCCTTGTTGATGCTTGCTTTCCTTTCCTGATACTATGGATTGGATCATGCTCACAAAAGATGCTGTTGATTTCATTGCTTCTCTCCTTTTGCTTCACTACTCTGGGAATAACAATGCATAATCTACAAGCACTTTCTTTTCCCTAGCCACTACTTTCTTTCCCATAACAAAATGTGATTGTAAGTTCCATTTTGCAACTTTTGCAACCCTTTTGCAGGCTCCCTGGAATTCTCTGTAAAATGTATGGCTAATCACATCTGGATAGCAGTGTTAACATCCCTTTAAAAGTGTGTGATTTTTATGGAACAGTTCAGTTTTGAAGTATCATTATTCAAGAAAATAGACTCTAAATAAATAACATGCATGCTGCACTCCAGAAAGGAGATATTTTCCTCTTATTTACTGTACTCCTAAATCTGCACTGAGCAATCCTCTAATAATAGAGTCAAATATCATGAAAAGTATAGCCTCCTGTGCTGTTTCTGCAAATGAAATCTGTGGGCACATCCAGAAGAGTGCATACATGTGGCTTGCAGCACCTCTGACCCGTCTGTGGTGCTGCAAACTGCACACACCACATGTGCAGGCATTCACCATGCTTCTGATTTGCAATGTGGCACGTGTTTTTGACACTGGGAGATTCCTGTGCCAAAATACCTGTGCCAGAAAAAAGTGGCGTGGCACACTTGGTGGCAATGTCTACTGCCTGAAACCAGAGCCTGGCTGTCCAGAGCCGTTGTCTGGCTGCTGCTCAGGCTCTATGAACCCTGTTTGTTACTTCTGGAGCCCCAGGAGGCCCCCAGGGCCCCAGGTAAGGCTGCTAGGGCCATCCCAGGTGCTGCAAATATGTGCCACTGCTAATTGTCCCTAGGGAATGCATGTTCTCACTCATTTGGAGGTGGCCATTGAATTCTCATCTGCCATTGCTATCTGAGTAGTATAGTCTCTGTACTTCTGGTCCATTTCATTCAGGCTTGTCTTGTTTACAGACTGCCCTTTTTATTATTGCTACCTCCTCTCTGAGTGGAAGCAAGCAGAGCTCTGGGGGCTTGGGAGTACAGCACTGCCCACCAGCTGCAGGCAGCTGGTGCTGGTCATTCCTGGGGCTACTGCAGCATGGGCTGGGGTGAATGGCAACAAGCTGCACCACAGGCTTTGCTTGTTCCCACTCACCCCAGCCCTTGCTGCAGCAGCCCTGAGAATGCCTGACATCGGCTGCAGAGGGAACTGTAAGTTGGTGGGTGTGGGGTGAGGGATTGGGGGTGGGCATGGCTCTTGCTGCTATGTGTCCTGGGAGGTCTTTGGGCTGGGAAGCTGTGCTGGGCTCTTCCGGGGGTAAACATGCCCCAGATCTGTGCACTGGACAAGAGCAAGTTGCTGCCCACCTGAACATTGGGAAGAGCCTGGTGCCACTGCCAGCCCCAGCTGCAGTGTCAGCCTATTCTTGTTTGTGTGCAGAACCAGGGGCGCACACCACCCAGGAATAGCTTGGCACAGTCCCCCAGCCCACAGTCCTCCTGGGGTGCACATAACAGCAAGAGCTACCTCCCTCCCCACCCCAGCCCACAACCACTAACAGTTGCCTCTACTTTGCTCCTTGCTGCCGCCCCAGGAGCAGCCAATGGGCTGCTCCGTACCTCCCCTCACCCCTTCCCTACCTAGTCCCAGCCTTACTTCCTCCCTCCCTCACCACTAGGGGAATGTATTATTTTTTTCCCCAATTTGAACCAATTTTTTTTTTCTTCCTTTTATCTCATTTTCAACCTGTTTTTATGTTTGGAAAATAAACCCTGAAAAGTTCCCGATTTTTTTTTTTTTTAAATAGCATCTGAAAATGCAGAGCACTATCCATATTGTATGGCTATGTTGTTCAGAATTCAATATGCCATGAAAATCTGCTTACCCATGGAGGCTGTAATGTATCGTGGCACCAAATGGGTGGACTCATTGCCACGCATCTTGACCAGCTCTCTGTACAACAGATCTGGTAGGCTTCTGAGCACAATTGTACTGCAGCTTTGCAAAACTCTTGGGATGCGCAAAGCAAGTGAGGAGCTTTGGCTGGAGGAATGCCCTCAGTCACCTTGAGCAAAGTCATAAGAGAATCAGCAATGAAACAGTATCCAGGCTGTGTTGTCCTCGAAAGACCAAGGAGTTAAGCTATAGTACGATAAAGCTTGTTTATTCAGAGAGCAGTATCTGCCTAAAGTTTTGCTCTTTCCTCCTGCAATCCCCAGCCAAATGTAACAATTTCTATATAATACTCTTAAAAGTATCTAAACCCCTTCCTCTTTACATGTAATGTATCCCCTTATAATACTAATATAGGCAATTTAGCTCAACCCATAGTTAAAGCACATTTTAACAGGTCTCTATTAGTCTTTGTGTTGTCTTTTTAGCTCTAAGTGATTTTAGTTTATCTGCATTTTCAGTCCTTAATGGTTTAGTTCTTGTTTGAATTCTTTGTTCAGATGTCTCTACTTTTATGTCATTTTCAATCTTCTCTGTCATTTCTTGATGCTTTGGTGTTAACTCTTTCCTCTGGTGAATCTCATGATAGTGCTTCTTTTCTCCCTTTTACGAGCGGTAGGTGTCATCTGTTCCTTCTTAACATCTGTCCTTCCGGCATGACTATTTTATAGAATCTGGGAGCTACTTGATGGGAAACTAGTGCTTTTTGTTTCCATGTTTGTCCATCTGAAATGAGCACCATATCTTTGTTGTGCAGTTGTGGTAACTCCCTGGAACTCCTGTTATAGTTCCATTTTTGTTTCAGTTTGTCAATTTTAACATTTTAAAACACTTTAAAAATGTTTTCATGTCTTGCTTTTCATTCTAATGAGCATCATCCACAAGATTTGGCAGCCTGGTTTTGAGTTTCCTGTTAAACAGCACTTCAGCTGGGGACAATCCATGTTCCATAGGTGTTGCCCTGTAATTTAAGAGTGACAGATAAACACTGGGGTGCCTCTAGCTTTTTTATCAACAATTTCTTCACTATTTGTACTCCATTTTCCACCAGATCATTGGATTATGGATATTTAGGACTTGAAGAGTTGTGATGGAATCCATATTTGTTTGTAGGCTCTTTAATTCCAAGACAGTTGAATTGAGGTCATTGTCTGTTCTCACAATTTATGGAATACCATGTCTACCAAAAATCCATTTGATGTGAATTATGCCATGGTTTGTTATTGTGCTTTCAAGCAACGCACTTTCAGGATAGTGAGAATAATAATCCAGCACTAATATTTAGTTTTTTCCTGAGTACATGAGTAAGCCAATGCCCACTTGATACCAAGGAGCTATGGGCTCCTGCATGACCATCATTGGCTCTTTTCTTTGTGTTGGTCTGTACTTTAGGCATGTTGTACAAGTCTTTACAGCATTTGCTATGTCATTATTTATGTTGGGGCAATATAGAACATCCTTTGCTCTACTTTTGCATTTTTCAATGCCTAAATGCCCCTCATGTATTCTGTTTAATATTGTTGCTGGTAGGTGTTGTAGGGCTTAGGCCCCCACTTGACTGGTACCTTGTCCACCAGCAATGTCAGGGTGAGACTCCTAGTTGGCAGCACCTGTGTTCTCTGATTGCTGTTCTTGCTCACCTGCCATGACTTTAACATTCCTTTTGGGAGATGGTTTCCCGTAGGTGGACCATAGGATCTCACACTTGGGTTTCTTCATAGGGCTCCATCTTCCCCTTTACCCCACCTTTACCACATACACAACCAAGGAGGACTCCACTTTCCCCAGGTCCTGGTCACAGATTGTCCTGTCTCATCCACACTGTCCCACTTCCCAGAGTCAGCAGCCTTCTGGCTGTCAGTTCTCTGGAGGCCATCCTTTGTCTATAGACCAGGGCTTTCACAACTAAATATGCCCCACTCTTTGGATAATAGCAAACATAGGAACGATGAACAGAAAAGGTCAGCATCTGCTGATGGGTCCCTGGTGTTTTGTCTCCCATCCCACAGGCCCTGTTTGGGGTCTCTTGGCTCCCCTTTCCTAGGAGTTGCCTGGGAAGTACAGCAGCTTCCCACCATGCTCCTGACAGCCCTCCTGTGGGGCCCTCCTCTGGGTCCTCACCCCTTCCCACCTTGGCACCTTGCGCTGACCTGAGGTTGGGTTGTCTGGGTCACACCAGGCAGTGTGCCCATTGTTTGCTTGGTTAGCCCAAGCTGGTTCCCTGAGCAGCTCAGGTCCTGAGCTGCTGTAGTCTCATGGCCCCATACCACCACTGGTCTTGTTGCCTGGGGATGTTTCTGTCTTTTGCCCCTTCTCAGGCCTTCCCTGCTATTTTATAGGATCTAGGAGCTACTTGATGGGAAATTAGCTCCTCCTGGCCATAGTGCCGCCTGCCTCTTCCTTACTGCACTCTGCTGTGCCCCTGGCTTCTCTCTTTGGAGAGGCTTCTGGGGGTGTCAGAGTCTTTCTCACATCACACTCTGCGGTGCCACACAACCCTTCACCTGCTGTAGCAGCTGAGAGTGCTGGTGCCTCCTCTGTGCCACCCTCCATGGCCCTTCCTGGGCCTCCGCCCACAGCCCTGGCTGCCCATACTGGCATTTTGACACACCACTCCTCTCCAGTGGCATCCTCCAACATCCCTCCACTCCCAGGGTTTCATTTTTCCATGCCACCCACAGCTGTTTCTGCAGCCTCCTTTTCAGAAGCTCACTCCTGCTCCTTACCCCGCCTCTTCTTGCTCCTGATTTACAGGTTCAGGCAGCTTCTGAACAGGCACACCTGAGCCAGCTGCTTTGGTGTGTACTCCCAGCTGCGGCCCCTGTGGTGAGTATTGGGGAGCATCAGGGTAGGTTCTTTCTCTTTCTTTCACAAACATGTCCTTTTTTAGCACTTCTGGAACAAGAAGTCATGAGCTTTTAAACAAAATGCATCCAGTACTGACAGCTTGAACTGAGAGTAGCAGGCTTAGATGTGTCTTCCAGGCAAACCAGCACAAATAGCTGTTATCACTTTTTGCAATGCGGTGTCCTGACCAGTACCTTCTGCAATTAGTAGACACATTTCATCGGTGACAGGAATCACTCTTTTAATTAGATTAACATGTGCTATGTCTACACCTGGAATTCTGTCATTTTCCATTGTGGTACATGCTTTGGCTGATGTATCTGCAGTAAGTAGAGGTTTTCCTGGTATGTACTGTATGTCTACATCATACATTTGCAGTTGAAAGAAAAGTCTCTGTAATCTGGGTGGCATGTCTACTGACCCTTTCTTTGCTATAGTTAGCAAAGGTTTATAATCAATTTCAGCTATAACAGGCTTCCTATAGATGAATATATGAAATCTCTAACAGCCATATACCAGAGCTAAATTTCCTTTTTCAGTCTGTGCATATAGACACTCTGATGTCTATATGCACAAATTGCCCTAGACGTATATGTTACTGGTCCCAGCTGTTCCCATGTTTTAAAGGTAAAGCTGCTCCAATACCTTCTTTAGAAGCATCTATTGACAATTTAATGGGTCTTTTAGGGTCATAGTATTTTAATACCAGAGGTTTCATTTTTTTTTCTCCAAGTTTTTAAATTCACCTTCCCATTCATGTTCTCATATCCATTGAGCATTCTTTTGTAGGAGTGATCTAATGTGTTTGTTGTGTTCTGCTAATTTAGGTAAGTATTTCCCTACAAAACTGATCATTCCCAGTAATTTTTGCACTTCTTCCTTATCTGTAGGGTGCAGCATGTTTGTAATGGTGTTAAGTCTTGCAGAATTGATATGCACCCCTTTCTCAGACAGTTTTTCTTTCAGATACATTATTTCGTTGACCCTGAATTTACATTTTTGTTTGTTTAGTTTCAATCCTGCTCTTGAAGTTCTTTCTAGTGCCTTGCTTAGCTTCAAACAATGTTTATCCATAGTATTTCCTCAAACTAATATAACATCGTATTCCTCCCAGTCTTGTCTGGCTAGCTGTATCCAGTTCTTCCTTAGATTCCTACTCCAACTGTCTCTAACCTGTTCCACTGTCCCACTAAGGTTCCCTTTACTACCTACTCTTATCTCACCCCAAGTCCCTGTAGCTATCCTGTTGCTCTATACCCAAGTCTCTATTCTTTCAAAAGTCCTTCTCCATTGGTTATCTCATACCATATGTTGCTCCATCTGACATTCACCTTGCAGCTATCTGAGGTCTGCAGGTGTCCTTACATCGGAGTTGAGTATAGTCCACACACAAATTGAAATTAAGCAATTTTGCAGCAGCAGCTAAATCCTGCTGATCATGGTTCAGGCATGATTAACTTATTCTGCTTACTTGGGCCTGTAAGCAGAGGTAAGATGGCTTCAGGTGTAAGTCCAAATTGTACTGAGATGGCTATGGGGATATCTTGGATCTCTCTGGAGCACACACATCTAAGTGGTGATTTCAGAATATTCAATTTAACAGATTCTTACAAAAAGAATTACCTGATTAAATAGTAGATAAGTAGCACTTACATATGAAGTGGGTGATATTGAATTCTGCTTTGCATGTTGAGATAGTTTAGAGAATATGAAGAATGCAACATACATATTCTTATTGAGTATATTAGGTTTGCAAACCACCTCATTTCTCAGTGTGATTCAGTATATTAGAGTTTTAATATGTAACTCTTTAAATGGTTGGTTACCCCAAACACTGATTTTTCTCTTTGATTATATTGTTTCCAGTGTTTGAAATAGCAGTTTAACCAGCAGACTTCTGGTAAAATATATATTTAGTAAAGGACTATTGATTCTGGATTCATTTTCTCAATGATTTTTCTCAAGTCCTATATTTTCACCAGTGCATGATGACTATCTGTTTGTCTAGGCTTCTGAGAAGGACATGTTGAGGGGGGGTCTAAGTAAGTTGATGTGATCACTTCACAAGATTTATTTATTTAGTTTTATGAATAGAAGAGGTGAACTAAATTCACACATTGTCATTCATCTATTTTTAAAGAAAATAAGAAAAAAAAGCTTTTACAAATCTAGTCTCATTTCTCCTTCCCACACCAAGAGAGGAAAAAATAATGATAAAAAGGTAAAAATGAAAAGTGGGAATTTACACTTAAGTCACAGATATGACCTTTTCCCCATTATATTAGTCATTTTAAGTTTGTAATTGCTTGGAGATACAGAAGCCAACATAGTTCTGATGATAAAACTGCAATAATCAAAGCAGTTAAAGTTCATGTGGCCTTCAACATCAGGCTTCACAATCTAATACATGTCATTTTGCCCTATAAATCTGTTATCTGTCATGTTTTATTGCTTTATTTTATTAAAGTCAGGGCATTATTATATCTCCACTACCAGAGAGTCTGAAAACAATTATTTTCTCCCTAAAGTTCTTACTTTTTTATGTTTTTTATGGTAGGACACAAAAAGTTTTACTTTCAGTTATCAGTATGGTTGTCCAGTACAAGAAGCCATTAAGATTTTACTCCTTAGATTAGAAACATTATTACTCTTTTTAAATGTAATAATTATTTTTGTTATATTTACAGTAGATGTATCATCTAGATAGATCATTTTTATGTAAGAACAAGGTTTAAATACCTTTAGTTTGTTTTTCTTCTGTCAGTTTGCTTAAACATAATAAAATAAAAAGAATCATTTTGCTTACGTGATTTATTGCATGCACAGATATCATCTTCTAGTTCAAATAAGGCAAAAAATATAAGCATCTGTGTAGTATTTTTCAGTCTCGATATTCTGCTCTTATTACTTAGATTGCCTAGCACAGGGGTGTCCAACTTCTAAGCTACTGGGAGCTATATATCCTATGGCCACACTAATGAGAGTTACATCTCATGAGGACTACTCTAACAGGGGCCACACAAGCAGATACCAACTCATCCCACTGCATTGTGAATGAAAGTGTTTCCCCACCCCACTGGACCAAGCATGGGCACAGGTAGGAATTTTCCCACCCTCCTGCACTGGGTGTGCATTGGAATATGGGAGTGAGATACTCCTCCCCTGTACCTCCCTGTGGGCTTTCTTGTGGCACCATAGTTGGCTCCAGGCTGCTGGCTTTTTTAGCACTATGAGCAGGGTTATACTGTGCTGGCCTGTCCTCTGGAACTAGTCAGGGAGCAGATGCCAGGAAAGGGAGGAAGCACTTTGAGACCATAGCAATTGCTGCAGCCAAAATGACGAGAGCAATGGTGGTCATGTGGCAGGCCAGAGGCCACATATTAACCCCTTGCAGGCTATATGCAACCCATGTTTTCCCAGCTGGATGGCCCTATCCTAATATGTCACTTTGTAGGTACATATACACATGCCAATTTAAGGTGCTTTAGCCATATTTTAGTTGCATTAGGGGCATGGGTGTACATGTGCATGCCCTTAATGCACCTTAAAAATGGCAATTTTAGGGTAATCATGCCAAAGCAAAAGCAGGTATCAATTTTAGGCACAAATAGCTGAAGCACCTTAATGTATGTGTAGACATGATAAGGCGTATTAATGCTGTGAATTAACTTTAGTCCTAAGTCAGTACATACACTGTATGCCTAAATTGCCTTTATGTTCATTAGGTAAATGCACATTACGTTTCGGCATGCGTAAAAGCATATGTAGACATTCCCCATAGTCTGGTCTGGTTTCAGTAGAGCATGCTGAGTAACGTACACAGCAGTTTCAAAGTCTTTATGGAGAAATGGAAGGAGTTTTATATCTATTAGGAAAACTGTAAACTAAAAGATTTTTTTAAACTAAAAACAAAAACACCTTCCCCCCCCCCCCGTTAAATATATAGCAGATACACAAAAGCAATTTGGGATAAATTCTTTATGAAAAAGAGTTAACCCATCTCTGTAGTCTTCTTCTTTTTCTCGTCTACACTACATTTGACCATATTATTACACTTGTTTGTGCTTGTTTATTGTACTTTTTGTGAGTTCTTTCATTGTTTGCTTTCATTTGCTTAAGCAGCAGGCACTGCAGCATGTGTTACATTGCTCAAACTATGTGCTGCAGTCACAGGTGGTTGAAACAGTAGCATAGCCCCTTTTCTTCATTAGTTCCTTGGAGTATTCAACTCCGGTTGAGACATTGCCACCTATGCCATGGTTCATCAGCCCCTGGTGGTAAGGACTCAGCTACTAGAATGTCATTTTTTTCACTGTCAGGTATTTTTTCTCAGCCTCTCATTCCACATGAGTAGTCATGTCTCCTTGGTGTGGCATTGAAAGGCTGAGTGCTGGTGAAGAAGCTCTTGAGTGACTTCAGTCATTTGTGTGCTATGGAATGGTCATGCAATGGGTGTCTCACAACTTCAGTTTGTCTCAGTCATTCTGTCCTGCTGGCCACTGCTCTTCAGATGTTGGGCAGAGTATGCCAGCTAGCAGGTAATGCTTAGGCTGGTAGGCTTCTACCACCTTCCTATTCATCAGCAACCATCATTCAGCATGTAGCCAAGGCACTTAGTGTGTACAGATCTCTCCCATAGAGGACATGCATACTCAGCAAAGGAGAAGCTGATAGGCAGAGCAGTGGTTTAGATGGTTGTAGGGTAGCTCCCCATTTTGAGTTGGTGAGCTTAGATAAAATGTTGTTACAACTGCTCACCTTTGCTTTTGTCTTCAAGATGTGTTCTTTGCAGAGGTTTCACTCCAAGGTAAACTGGGTTTGAACAATGGAATAGCATGGTCCCAGACCATAAAATATTGAACTTCTGGTTGGCCTCATGGTTTTCTAGATGGAAGGCACATACTTGTTTTTCTTGGGTTGGCAGGTAATTGGTTTTCAAGGTATTATGAAGTTAGGCCAGTTGTTTGTCTCATTTAGGGACTTTTCAATGTGGTCAAAGACAGTGTTTTGGGCTGTTATGCCCAGGTCATCTTCATAGATGATATGTTTTGTTTCCAGATTGATTTGGTTGATCATTTGTATAGTGGTGCAAGTATGCTTCCTTGGGAGAGCCCATTAATCTGTCACCTCCATCTGCTTCACTTCTCATCCAATTTGACAAAAAGGCCACATCCAGATAAGCACAGACATTCGGTTCACCAGGATCAAGTAGCAGCAGCATACCTTGTGTTGCTACTACTTGTCTCTGGGGAATACCTGTGCTATGTGTGCTCTAGTATGTAGCAGGTTACCCTGGCTGGGGTAGGGGAGGCTGAGGCCAGAAAGTCCCCAGCAGCCTTATCTAGGGTACTGGGGGCCAGGGAAGCTGTGGCTGCTGTGTTCCTGCAGCTGAGAACCTGGCCAGTAGCTAGAGTGTGTTTCTGGTCATCAACGCTCGGGTTTTGGGTGACATGCTCTGCCGCCACATGCGCCACCTCACTTTTTCTTGGAGTAGGTTTTTTTGATACCAGGATCTCCCAGGGTCAACACCTCCCACCCCTTGTGCTGCAAGGTAGCAGTATGGGGAATGTGTGTGCTGCAAGGTAGCATCGGGGTAATGACCTGTTGTGTACTGACAATGGGCTTGTTTATATATTTATATATAAAAATATATGTATTGCCCTGCTTTGCTTTTGTAAAATCTATTTTAAATGCTTGTCTTTATCAATGAGGAAACAAAGTAGTACATTAGTTAAAGTAAGCTGCACAGCTGTTTTGGGGAAGGGAATCTCAGAATCACTACATTTTATATTACATCCAGGTGCACTAGTGCTAGGGCACCCCATAGGTGGAAGTATACATTTGAGAGTTATTTAATGTTGTGATTTTCCTCCATCCATATACAGTTACAAAAACACTTGCATTAGATTATTTTGTACTGAACAATTGGAAAACTTCACAGTAATATATAGCACTACTTACATTTAAGTTTTTGAGTTTGATTAATCATCAAGTTGAGGACGGGCTAAAAAGGTTGAGAACCACTGGTCTAGGAAATACTGCAAAACATCAAAATAACATCCAAACATGCCAAAGCTGGAAAAACACTGAGTGTCTATTGGCAAAAACTATGAAGATTAGAATAACAGAACTTTATCATGGTGACCAAAATTTTTAGAAAATTTTTAGAAAATATTTTAGAAAGGATATTAAAAAACCCTGAATAAATCAAATTTCAAAGATCCAAATATTCATTGTTCCCTGAACTTGAAACACATCACCCACAACTTTTAATCATAAAGAAACTTCTGTTGAGAATCTGAAACCTTTGCTGTCCAGACCTACTTTCTATAACATTCATATAATCCACAGTTTATTATAAATGGAGTTGAGTGGGATTGCTCACATTAATTTTACCATTTATTGATCTTAGACTTTTAAAGTGAAAGCCATCACAGATATATTTGAGCATCTTCCACACACAATCAATAGCAATAGCAAATTCTTTTGAAGGGTCCAACTTTCTTTTCTGTTCACTAAGGTGGGCAAACCACCATGGGAAGAGCAGTTGGGCATTTTTAAATCCCCAAAGCAGGTAAGAATTCTCCTTCCTGTACCTGTACCTGCCACTTTCCCTTCTGTCCTAGGGACCAGAGGGACTCCTATCCCATGTCATCCAGACTACACAGGGGCTACACTTAGCCCAAGACAGCATCAGTGGCAGCAGCAGTGGGAAGGTTCCTCCTTACACCTGCTTCTTTGCTGGTGGAGATCACCTGGGAACACTAGGCAGGGAGGGGCAACCTGTCTGCCTGCTGCTGCCACAGCTGCCACTGTGCAGCCCCCAGACACACTGGTTCAAGCAGGACAGGAGCTCCCTTCACAGTGGGGACAGTGGTAGCAGTGGGTAGGGGAAGGGATGGGAAGGGAGAAGCAACAGATGTGTCTCTGAGCACAGAGGAGAAGAAAGGAGTGAATTCTTCCTTGAGGACTTCAAGAAGTCCAAAACTGCTGTTGCTACTGCTTTCGAAAAGCAGGAATTCAGTCATGCCAATAACTCCCCTCTGAAATTGCCTTTGCATATAATTGAATTATTACGATTTGATTATTTGTGAATTTATTGTGAATACCAAAGGCTTAAGCTTGTCAAAATTAAGGCCAAAAATAGTTCTAAAGTCCTGGATTAAATCTTTCTTTTCAGGCCTTCAGGAATTATTAGTACTTTCTGACTACAATAACTTCTTTTGCTCCTATACAGGTCACTAAGAGGGAAATATCCATCTTTATACCAACTCATCTGTCAGTCTGTTTTCTCTTATCTTGTATGAAGATTTCCTACAAAACTCTCGAAAGTTATCTTTATGTAGCCTAGGTAACTTGGGTATATACTCCCCTTCTCCAATTAGAGGGGATTGTTAGCTGGCAGTTGTGCTGTGGGGAGAACTGCAGACTGCTCAGTTTCCGTCCATCCCTATACAATCAGGCCAGGGCAGTCAGGGGACTTAACAATATATAAATTTATTTACTTTAACTTATCACAAGGGAAAGAAACATGGATATAAACATATATAGTATCTAAACAAGATATATCTAAACAAGCAACATAAACAATACTCTCTGGGTAAATGACATAAAACCTTATACCAGTGCTCCAGACACAAGTAAGTCACAGGTAAGTATCTGATCTGAAACAGATAAACACCAAAATAAACATAGAAAGCCAACAGATAAACTATAGATAAGTACGGCTGAAAAATAAAGAAGTCACAAATAAATACAAGTAAATAACAGGTGAAATGATAGCAACAGGAGGTCCCAGCAGAGCCCTAGCTCTCTACTTATCTGCTAATTTAAAAACATGAGCATTCACAAAATATAAGGCATGCCTTCACACCGCTTATGACACAAGAAAGCTGGTAACTTTAGGGGGGCCCTCCCAATGGGACCTCCACTTTCAGGAGCCCTTAACTAACTCCTCCTCCCCTGTGGAAATCCTCTTTCCCCTGCAACTCACGGCTCCTGGGACTGGAGAGTGGCCCTTGTCCTCTGCGCCAAGCTGCTCTCTCACCTGCAGTGGGATTCAGGGGGATCACTGTCCCCTGTGACAGGGCTCCACTATGAAGGGCTTCTGGGACCTCTGGCTTGGCCATGCCTGCTGTATCAGTAGCCCAAGCAGAGTCTGGCTCCCTGGATGCAACTTTTTGCTATGGGTCTGAAGCCTGGTCTACCTTGTGCAGCACCAGGCTTGGTCTGCTCCCAGACCCTCCATGCAGTGCCCCCTACACTGAGTTCCCAGCCTCATTCCAGGGGTTGAGGACCTGAC
>JAGPOW010001296.1:67106076-67182157 GCA_030014935.1 Caiman crocodilus
TGACCTTGCCCACATACACTAAATCTTTCCTTTTGATATCTATAAAACAAGATAATTACAGTTAACTGACTTCTAGGGCATTAAGAGGACTGATTAGTTTAATCTCTTGTAAAACAGTTGGAGATAGAAAGGACTGTTATACAATTGCCTCAATGTTATGGCATACACGTGGTTGAAAATATGATCAAACCATATGGCTTTTTGCATGATAGTTATCATGTATAACTAAATTATACAGACATGTATAAAATTATAATTACAGCCATTTTAAAAAGTTTTGGGATGGCTATGATTATGAGACCTTTCAGACCATAAAAACAGCTTTTCTTTTATCAGACTCTTCCTATTGGTTTGGAGACTTGTTGGATCTGGCAAAACTGTAAAATGGAGTAGGTTTGTGAGGTATTCCCATTAATTTAAAGGTAGCTGGTGCCAGAATGGGCAATCTGTGACTCACATAAGCCTTACATTGAATCAGTACCTCCTAAAACAAAAGTGGGTTTAAAAAAGATTTTTTTTATTTAGCCTTTTACGAATTTTAGCAGCATGCAACATCATTTATGGTTTGTTACATTGACTGTAAATGACTTTCTATTGTAAATCATCTATATTTCTCATTTCTGAACAGAAAGCTAGAAATACCCAAGGTCATGTTAAGTGTCCTACTTAACTGCTGCTACTTGTCGTCCAGTAGGAAATTGAACCTGCTTAGCCATCAAAACCATATTATATGTTGATAAAGAAAAAGTCTTTTTGAAAACAGAAAATCCTCAGTCCAGTGAAGGACAAAAAAAAAGACTAGGAGGGCTGGGGAACATGACTTATGAGGAGAGGCTGAGCGAGCTGGGTATATTTAGTCTGCAGAAGAGAAGACTCAGGGGGGATTTAACAGCAGCCTTTAACCACCTGCAAGATGGTTACAGAGAAGATGGCATTAAGTAGTGACAAATGACAAAGCAATGTGCAATGGTCTCAACTTGCAGTAAGGGAAGTTTAGGTTGGATATTAGGAAAATCTTTCTCAGTAAGAGGGTGGTGAAGCACTGGAACAGGTTACCTAGAAAGGAGGTGGAATCTCCATCCTTGGAAGTATTGAAGGCCCAGCTTAACAAAGCCCTGGCTAGGATGATCTAGTTGGGGATGGTCCTGCTTTGAATAGGAGTTAGACTAGATGACCACCTGAGGTTCCTTCCAACCCTCATTTTCTATGATTCTATGACTCAGGGTAGAGAAACTTGTGTTACTACTCCCCAAGGTAGAACCCTAGTCTGGGTGCACCCCAAGACCAGTTTGGGAAGGACTGGAGAAGGTGGGTAATGCTTCTCATCTCTTTCACAGGCCAGATACTGCATGGTCTGGAAAAGAGGTTGGAAGATTTGTCCCCTATTCCTTTCACTTGCAAGGAGGTTGTGGGGAACAGCTTCTATGTGCCATATGGTACAAAACTGCCCTACAGGGCTTTGGAGTTCAGGCAGTGGTAGTAGGGCTTCTCAGGGCCGAAGCCCCTTAACATACCCTTCATGTACACTTTGAGTTTCTTTTTACAGTCCTAGCATAGCAATATGACTTTAGCATAAATGAGAAAGGTAATTATCTGTGCTATTCTGAAGTAAGGTAGAAGGCAAGGTAGATATGTACCTTCATCAGATTTTGTGATGGAGAAGTGATGTCAGGCCCACAAAAGCTAATCGGTAAGTTAGTCTATAAGGTGCATCTCTACTCTGCCTTTAATGTAAATGACAATCAAACAGGAATTCTGGAAATGATATTTTAATAGGAAAAAAATGTACTTAAATATTTCCTCAACCAGACAAATCCCTAAACAGATATCCAGAGCTTTTAATGTTTATCAGTTTAACTTCTCTGTTTTATTTTGAAGGGTTGTTTTTGCCTGGGCAAAGCAAGCAGTTTAACAGAAGCAAGCTAGTGCTGCATCATCCCTTCATATGGTTTTGGATCTTATTCAGGCTGTAAAATATAGCCAAAATGTTCTTATCTGTTTATATAGGTATGAGTTGTTGTGACATTTTGAAAGGCTACAGGGGAGGAGAGGAGGCAGCAGAGTATAAGGCCCAGCATTTCTCTTCTATAATACTCTCCAGATGCTTGCACTTGAAACTCAGAGTAGATAACAAACAAGTCACTTGATAAACCTTTTGAAATTATTGCTTCATTTGCTTGAAGCAGAGCTTATTTTTCTTAAAATAAAAGAATGCTTGAAACAAACCCAACTTCCCTTTGTCTACACATACCATCTGAATCAAGCTAGTTTGATCAATTGAGAGGCTGCTACGCTGAGTTAACCTCTTGAATCAAGGGGCTTTCCTACAGGATATGTCTTTAAGGTTGCAATTGGTTTGACTTTTGGTGATAAGCCATGTTTAAAAAAAATCAGTCAAGCTATAGTTTTTAATTTAGTTGTATGCATTTCAACTGTACTTGTATGCATGTTGCATAGGTTCATTCCCTTTTGAAAGACAACTTTTTATTATGCCTTTCCTCTTCCTTTCTCTCATCCTTAAACAAAATATAAAAAAAAAAATTAGATGTTGGAGAATGCTTTCAAATCCAATTTGAAAAGGGATTCATTAATTTTTCTTTGGGAAATAGTTTGCAGACCCTGAAACTCAGAATCCCTCCCCCCCAAGTTCAGTCAAAATTCATTTTCCTGTAGTTGAATCTCATAAATCAGAAATGCATCAAGAGAATCTGATAAAAGCTGGTTTGCAGATTAAATCCTTTTAAATTATAAGTGTCTCAGAGTTCCTTCAGTTTGTGAGGTTGATTCAGAATCAGGATTCTCAAGTTCTACTTGTGTAACTCCATTTATCTGACCAGATTTATGAGACAGGAGAAACTCAATGATGAATTGGGTCCTGTATTTGTGAAGCAGCCGAGAGACAATACTGTAGCCTGAACTGCAACAAACGGAAAACTAGGTTGAACATGATGTTGCCCTCCCCAGTAGTAAATCCACAGCATAAAGGAAAATCACCCTGAGGTTTGCCCTCTAGTATTTCCCCTTGTGAAATTTTCCTTTTCTTGAAAGGAAGATAAAATAGATATTTGCCTGCCTAACAGTGGGGACTGACTCCTAGGCCATGTCCAGATGAGATAGGGTGTGTGTTTCCAGTGGAACAATAAGGAGTGGCACAAATTTGTGCTGTAGCACATGCCCCTGCACATGTGCTTTGGTGAGAGACAAATTGTTCTGCTTTGGGCAAACTGCCATTTACCTGCTTCTCCCAGCTCCCAGGGTGCTGGAGCAACTGTGGTACAAATTCAGTAGTGGAGATGCTCTGGTCAGCAGCTAGAGCATCTCCCTGGAGGACAGACCCTCCATTTGTTCTGGTGCATGCTATTGTAATGTTCTCCATAATACTTTAATCTTGGGTTTTTAATTTTTTTTCTTTTTTCTTTTTTTGCTGATGGGAAATCCCAGTAACAAATTTTACCCCTACACTGCACATATGCAGCATGGAGCACATGTTAACATTCTGGGTGTGCTATTTGTGGCACCACAAACCATACATGCGTTCACGTCTGAACACAGCCCTAGAATACTAAGTATATTGTAAGAGACTGGGTTGAAGGCAAGGATCTCTGCACTAAATCCTTTGTACTCTAATGCTGAAGCAGAAGACACTAGGGATAAGATAGTAAGGGTAAAAGTCCAGTGGTTAGGCACTCTATCACATGTAGAAGATTGAGGTATAATTCTTCCCTCAATAGGAGAGGATTTGAATCTACAGCTCATACCTCACATGGCAGTGCCATAAGACCACATTATAACGTATTCAATCTTTCCTGAGATGGAGGCTTGTCTATTCTTGCTTAAATAATTCAATGTTCACTGGAGGAGGGACTGTAATGTAGCATTTTATCCCCCAGTTGAAGGTCAAAACCATTAGACTACTGGGCGCTCTGAGGTGGATCTCTCTCAATCCTACCAGCTGGAACTGTTGAATAAAAAATGTAAGTATTCACAAAGCAAAAGGCAGAAGATGAGGACCAATAATAGACCCTCATATTTAGGGCACTCATCCATGAACTGGCACACATGGGTTCCATTTGGCTGCAGTAAATGTTTAATAATTTACGTAAAGGGAAGCAGTGGCAACTGGACAGACCTAGTTGCATTTCCTTAGCAATGCCATGCACTCTGATTACAATACACTTGCTAGACCTGGAGGGGGATGCCCACAGGGCCAGGGGGAATAAAGGGCACAAAGAAGGCCACAGGGCTGAGGGTGTGGAGTAGCCATTGATGTTTACAAATGGGTCCTGGTACAAAAAAGCTTGAGATCCACTATTCTAAGCAGTGGATGACTGGGTGAAAAGGCTATGGTGACCACTCTGCTCTAGTAGTATTGTAATCTAGCCCTGGACAAAAAAAGTTCCAGCTCAAACTGTTTGGCAAATTATATCTTAATTCTTTTTAAGAAATAATTTCCAAGATGACTATGAACACATTTTTGGCATATTCTCTTTTCACCAAAAGCAATAAAAATACCCAGTTTCACACCCCATGGATGTGATTTTGGGGTTCATTAACTATTTTTACTAAATATAACCATACAGAGTATCATCACTAGTATACTTCCTTGCTGCAGCAAGAAGCCATGGAAGCAGCTCCTCCTCTTCATGTGAGCTTCTGATCTGTTTTCGTTTCTCCTTTGTTTTGGTATTTCTGATCTCCAGAAGCTATAGTCTGTGAAGTATTTATGATTATACACCAGAAGGGAGCATTGCATCTAATCAATAGCTGATATTTTCAAGAAGCTTGATGGATGTGCAACAGCTTTTATTAATTCCACAGCTTCTATTATATCAGCCTTTATACTTCTAAAATATTAAATAATAAAAATATATAAAATAGTCTAACAACAAAACTATCTTCCTCAGTAATCCGTTTTTGGGGTTTTTTGGAATGACAAATTAATATCTTTTAAAACAGCAGACTTGAACCTCATTTCCTCTGTGGCTCATTTCTGCCAAAACAGAGGAATGAAGCCCTGTATTTTTCCTGCAATGCTTGCTGATATCACTAACACCTATGGCAATGTCCAGAGTGCAACTCTAAAATCTATGAGTTGTTAGTAATATGATCTCACCTCTCATAAGCAAGGAATCCCGCATTTAGATCTTTGCAAATCAAAAGCTTTACAATTCACTGTTTATCTGTATTTTATACAAATCAAAGACAGGGCATCAGTTCCCATTAATGAGCTGCCAATTTTTTCTAATCTAAAATATGTTTGAGTTGTAAGATTCTCGTCTTTGATCTTTAAAAGCAGAAGCACTTTCTGTGTATACCACTTTAACGTGGAAGCATAAAATGTAATCTGAGTTTAAAAAAACATATTCCTGAACTACCACACTGCATATCAACTTTCAGACTTGAGTGAATTATTATTATTGAGTTACCAACTCCTGAAAATGGAAATGCCAAAAAGACTTTAATTATAGTCCCATTATCTGCTGCCACTATCATAAATTTAGAATCATAAACTATTCTTACCCACACAACCATTTTGACACAAACTGACAAAAGGAAGGAAACTAGAAGTTAAAACCTATTTTCCATCTGCTGTTTTGACAACACAAAAATTATTGCCTGTACAAAAGTTTGTTTTGTGCAGAATACACATAAAAATACGAACTTAAGAGCCTAGATGTATTTCTTTATTCCTATTTCATAGCAGTTGGCTTTAAAAACATCAAGAAAATTATGAGACTAAGGTAAATTACATAAAAGCAAAGCATATCAGATATATCAGGATTTTTAATCTAATTCCTTGTCAGACCTTTTTAAAAATAGCAAATGAATTTATTAAAAAAATAAATTGAACCAAATACATCAAGTGTATCCGGTTGAAGATCTTATTTGTCAGTCCCCATATTAGCCAAAATTCTTGTAAGTAGCAGCTAGTGGGCACATCTACATGAGATGTTTAGTGCAGAGTAGATTAATTAGCTCCACAATAAACATCTCCAATCTACGAGTGCAGGGGTATTAAGCCAGAATAATCTAATAAACTCCATAGCAGGATAGTACTTGTATTTACAAAAGGAACAAAACCACAAGTTATTTACAAGAATTATCCTGCTGCAGAGATTTCTACTCCACAGCACTGTACGTGTAGATGCCGGTGCATTTTTCTGGGGCATAAAGGTACTTCAGTGCAGGGACTGCCTGCTCTTGTGCCCCAGCCAGCCCCTCCACAACAAACTGAGCTGGATCAAAGCAGCCCTGGATTGGCAGGTTGACCCCCTGGTCCCCCTGCCAGGGCTGCTTTGATCTGCCTCAACTTGTTGCAGTCCCATGTACATATTCAAACAGCATGCCTGGGAGCAATAAACTGGTGCAATGTGCCCTGGAGTTTAATGCTTCAAATTAATTGCATGTGTAGATGCACCCAGTGAGGATTTGATGATTAGTATGATACTAATGCCAAATTTATCCAAGCTAATGGAACATATTGATGGCCTTTTATCTATGACCCTCATCCCCTTAATTCCTCTTGTACCCTTGGTTGCCTATACACTTTTATTTACAACCGCACTGATAGGAAGTATATCAAACACTATGCCCTATCCCTCATCTGCCAATATTTTGGAGAAAACAGCAAGACTCCGTACCTTTCAGCTACTAGTGATAGCAGAGATTTGAAAGAGAAGCTAGAAAGATCCTTCAATTCCATGACTCCTTCTTTACTTCCCTATCATAGCAGATAAGCTGCGGGTGGAGGATGCAGCTGAATCTGTGCTAGGCTCTAGACATGCACTCACATTAACAGTTTGGCACAAATCTGTGAATGGAAAAGGACAAATCCAAAGTGAACTGTCGTATGCTACCTAGCTGTTACTATCACCAAACCGGAGCAATTTTGTTAAATAAGTCTGGTTGCCGTGTCAAAAACACACCTTTAGTGTGTCACCTTATAATTCTGTAGATATGTGTGAAACATGGCAAAAAATGATATAGCCTATACTGCTTCATTTTGAAATGGTGCTCTTTGATAAATAGTAACATTACTTAAAGTAGGGTTCAATACACAAATGAATGATCTATGGCTTTTGTTACAACCTTAAATATTTTCCTAAATATTGCCTGAGATTATTTGTTGTAACCCAGATTTTTTTTTTTTTTTTTGCACAAAAAATGTAGTTCATATAAAATTACTCTCATTTTGGATTATATGTTCTGTCCATGCAAGAAGTATTAAACAAAACTCTATGTCAGTAAGATCCAGGGACCTGGAACCAATTTCAGAAATATAACTCTAGATCTGCTCTGGAAGTAGCAATTGATTGGGGACTTTCTAACTCTTTATAGCTCAGAGTGCTTTGGGACTGATTCAGTTCTGGGCAGGTTTCAAATTATACTTTGACTCTTGTGAAGGTTGGAGGTGGAGGCAGCAGTGGTGAGAAAAGGGTGGTGGCAGCAGGAGCAGGAGAAAGAAGCCACAGGGGCCAGGCATGGGCTCCAGGTGGCTTCAGCAAAACCACCCAGCAACAACCAGGGGGAGGGGCCACTTTTCCCCTGAACTAAACAACAGTTTCTACTTGGCTTCTGAGGGGGGCTCCCAACTCTTGGGGTGGGGGGGGTCGGGAAGCACTTACAAACCACTTGTAATTCAAACCCTGGTTCTGGGTAAAGAGTGAGGTAAGAGTGTCCACATCCTCCCAGTCTTCCAGCCCCACGACCTCCTGGCCTGATGAGCCAGCCAGGACTGGTGGATGCACAAAATCCAGTACAGATGGGACAATGAGCAGTGGCTGAAGGCATTCTGCATGACCTGAGCCACCTTCCTGGACCACCTGGAGCAGCACTGCCTGCACCTGGAAGTGGCAGGACATCATCATGCAGCAGCCTCTCCCCGTGGACACCTACCAACAGCAATGCCTGCCCTCTCCTGAGGTCCCAGGAGGGCCTCACACCCTCCAGTGGGGGCCAGGGCACTGGGTGCAAGAGGCAGTGGCCAACCACCTCCTCCTGCAGTCACTACTATAGTCCACCTGGACTGCCACTCATGGGCCCCAGCCCCACCGCACATCCCCAACACCATTCTCACCATGGACATTTCTCAAAAAATCTTTTATTGCCTTCACAACAAACAGATCCTCTCTTCCCTCCCCAATAAAAAAGCCAGTCTGGGGGAAGGGTCTGATCCTGGATCCTCCTCTTTCAGAGCTGGTGCATCTGCAGGGCCCTGACTGTGGGTGGCTGTAAGGTGAAGACCTGTAGCACCTGCAGGGTCCAGACAGGCTACTGGGCAGCTGGCACTGGCCCCAGTGCCCATGAACTGGCTGCAGCTGGGCCCAGATGCTGGCAGCAGCCTGTAGGATCTCAAGGCTTGGGTCTGGCAGCTGCATGGCACTGTGGTGCCAGGCAGTGGTGCTGGGGTTCAGGCAGGCTGCAATGGGTAGTCTGTGGCCTGTCAAGGAGCAGTAGAAGCCAATAGTCCTCCCAGGCTCCCTGCTGTAGTGTCCCAGGTTTCAAAATGCCTGCAGGCTTTTAAATGGCCTGTGACTAGGGCTGTCATAAAGCCAGTCTAGCCCTGGATCAGGAGAGGTTCCCAGACCTGGTGCCCTGGGCCTGAGCTCAGGCTGGCCTTGTAATGGCAGGGCTGACTGGGAGCAAATCTGGTTCTCTTGTTGGCTGCATTCCGTTAGACTCCTCATAAAGTTTTGTAAATAAGTATATGAATCAATAACCTTGAAAAAATCCAAGATAGGAATTACTGAGGGGCTCTGTTGTCAGATGACATTCATAGGGAAGCAATATACTTGAACAAAATGTGAGATACTTTTGGAATGAACCAATAAACATTTTTTCATGATCTATTTCGCAACTATCAAAAGATTTTATTTCTAACTGGGTGCATGTACACAAGACACTTTACTGCAAAGTAATATAATTTACTGCACAGTGAGCATGCACTGCTGCACATGTACATGTACATGCTTACTGAACAGTACCTTCTCATAAGGTGTTTAGAGTTACCTGTTTCTCAGAAAGCAGTCTTTTCTTCCAAATGAAGCCAAATCTATTCATTTTCATACAAACCAACCTGAATAGCTATTTCAACTATACTTCAACTATAAGATTTATAATATATATATTATTAACCATTATATTATTTTTATTATTAATATTATATATTATATTATTATCAGTTTAGTCTAGGACCGTAGTTTTCAAACTGGGTTATGCATACCCCCCGGAGTACATGAGAAAGGGTAGGTGCCTACATTTTAATAATGACAGTGAAGATTCTGAATTGTCAATACATGGTGAGTAACTGCAATGCAGGAACAGTATTTGGCAGATAAAGGGTCCAAAAGATATACATCCACTGCCTAGGATATTTGATGGCATATAAATGACCATCTTTTGTTTAGCATTTAGGGGCATTTATACATATGCATTTATACACATATGTTGGGGAGAGGGGGCACTTTAATTAAAGTGGCTCCGAGATCTGCTCTAATTAAGGTGCCCAGAGCATTTCATGCATCAGCATCCCCTATGCTTAAAAATGGCAGTAGAGGTGCTTTAACTAAAACTCAACGAACAAGCTTTAGTTAAAGTGCTCCTATCACCATTTTTAAAAGCAGGGATGCTGATACATGAGATGCTGGAGGATGCTGGAGGAGTAATTACCATGCTCCAGCAGACTTGATTAATCAGGCCAGTCTGATGCACTGTGATTACAGTGTGTTGGAGCAGCCTCACTGCTAATGTATATGCGCTCTAGGTGCTCGAGAAATCTATTCCTGAATAGACATGAATGCCTATGTGCAGCTACAGAATTTCACAGACCATGCCATGCACTGTGACAGCCAGTTTACTGCACAATTACTTTGAGACCAACTACATGTACGAAATCCTTACGATGACTTAGAAAGCTCCAAACATGGTTGAGATGTATATTAGAGTAGTACATTCAAATAATGTGTACTAAATCTATAGCTGGTTGGTATCAAGTTTTAACTTGTACATGCAGCAGGGTCTCTCTTGTGGTTGAGAGCCCTGTTAGCTGACAAGACTCTCAGCTGCTGGGGTGCAGGATGTCCATTTGGGCCTGGGAATCCTTCAACTAAGGGGTGGCTGAGATCTTCCAGCAGCCACAATCTCCAAGCCTCATGGTCCATGGAATTCACAGGGGTAGAAGATTGCATATCAACATCTCCTAGCCCATGAGGTTTCATACACCCTGAGGCTGGGAGTTCATGCCTGCTGCAATCTCTGAGCCCCAAGCCTTCACATACCCCTGGGGTTCAGAGAGTGTGGCAGCTGCATCTCCTAGGCACAGGGGTTCAATTGCATATTAGATACTATTAGATCAATAACTGGGGGTTTACAATAGGATCTAATATGCAATTGAACAATTGTGCCTTCTACCATGCATGTGTGGCACTAGATCCCATGGTGCCTTTAACTGTATGTTTAGAAGGGGCCTTAAATGACTAGAAAAGAATAGCATATAAGATGGAGGCAAACTCAGAAGGGGTGAAGTGACACAGCTGTACCTCCCCTTTCTGCCCAGGTGGCAGGAGCAATAGTTGGTGACTTTTATTTAAATTCTTGAAGAAGATAAGCGTCTTAAATAAAGTCTCCCTTACCTTTCACCATTTTCTTAGAGGCATGTCTTCTCTCCTCCACTCTCTGTACCCTCCTCTTCCATTTCCAGCTCCCATCCAAGCTGCTGCCAACATCCCCACTGTCCTGGAGGTGAGGGGATGACAGTCTGGGAGGAGGGTCTGATCCTGGATCTTGCTCAAGCCAGAACAGCAGGAATGGTGGTAGGCATGTTTCTCCTCCCAGCCTCACATCTGCTCCCATCTGCTCCCACTCTACACACATTTCTGGGGGACACGTGCTCCCCATGGCTCCCTCCCCCCTGGAGTGCATGCAGGGGTGGGGATCCAGACCGCCCACAGATGAGCCACCTGTGGCCCTATCCCACCTAGGCACATTCTGATCCTGGGACCCAAGCCCTGCACACCACTCCAACTGAGCAGGAACCCTAGCCCCAGCTCTGCCCAACTCCTTTCCTGCCTCCCTTCCTCCCAGCCTCCCTTCCACCCTCACTGTGGGGACCTCAATGCCCCCCCACACACCAGCTTACCTGTGGGGAGCTGCTCTCATGCTGCCCAGCTGCCATGTGCATGTGTATGTGCACACATTTATACCCCCTGCCTGACTGTCCTCCTCTTGCTCCCCCCAACCCCTTGCAAGCTGGAACTTTGTCAGTCTGCAAAAGGAAACCCACTGTTTCCTTCATTTTTCCTCTTAAAATAAGAAAATCTGAGTTTTACCATGTTTTTCTGTGGTTAACAGAAAACCCAGATCCCTGTAGTCATCAGGCATGGTACTCTTGGACATGAGGTATACGTAGAACAGCTTACAGAGATACCTGAGTACCAACATCATGGAGATCAAAGCTGTTATGCTTCTATACACCCACTGGCAGACATGCTGGAAGAGAACAGTGACAACTGTCCACACTGAGCTGGAGAACAGAGTCAGTACCTTGCAGGGCAAGGACTGGGAATATACATATGACACTGATGGTGTCATATGCTTGTCTTTTCTACCCTCACCTGTAACTTGCTAAAACTACAACATTCCCCCTTGCAATGTCAAGAGGGATCAAATAAGAGCCTCAGGGTCAAATACTCAAAAGGTTTTGCTGTTCCCACCTAGCTGTTATTAGGGAGTGATGACAGAAAGGCATGCTGAGATCCTCATTCACCAGTCCCAATTGCTGAAGTATCACAACAGTACCAATGCTGGTGTATTTTTAAGCACTTTAGCTGAGAGGGATTTCAGTGTTTCTATGGTAATAGCATACTGTAAAGTTGAAGTGATTCAGATAAGGGCAGTATTTTAAACATTTCCATGTCCACACCTAAGGTTGCTAAATACAAGATCCCTTGTCTGTGTACATCTTCATACATAATTGCATAAACCTACAGACTTTATTATAATTTTTCCCTTCAAAGTCTAGTATCTTGTTCATATGACAGCTATTACTTCTTGTTCTGCTGCCTTTAGAAAAGCTGTTTAGATTTTGCTCCAAAAGATGCTTTATGTCTATTAGTATTCTATTGCAATAATGTACATTACTTGCTTTTTCCATTCATTTTCCTTTAGTCTCACTTCCACTATTCATTTGATTATCACCTCTCTATAAACTGACTGCATTCCCATTATCCTCTGTGGCTCCTTTGCATGAAAAGTGACCTTTTCATCAACTTTGATCACGCCTTCACTTTTTCTATATTCCTATGTTACAGTTTTCCCTGTGTATTATCTCTGCATTTCCTTTTCCACCAATTAATGTTGGTTTCACAGCATGAAAACTGGTCCATAGTCAAAAGGAAATAGAGCTAATATCAACTACAGCAGTGTAAATTTGAAATAGTTCTCTTGAGCCAACTGCTGAAGAGTTATATTAATATACCAAATATCAGGATCTGTCTCAAACAATTACACTTAATATTTTACTAGACCTATTTTCTAACTCAAACATATATAGTCCACACAGTACAGTAAACCTTGAATTCAAATGTATTTTTTAACTCACTCAGGACTTCTAGGGTACCAAACTTGAAGTATTGCTTTAGTTCATGGTTGCCATATATTTGTTCCCATTGATCATTAACACAATGTTAAAAAATCATAACAGTTGAACAGTGCTATTAGAATGCTGTAGTTTTAGCAAGTCACAGATGAGGGTAGAAAAGACATTTTTTTCCCCATTTGGCCAAAATTGGCAGAAACTTGGTCCATCTTTTCACCTTCCCCACAAAATAGTGGCATAGTTAGATGAATAAATGTAGGGCAGAGAAACTAATAACCAGTACTTTCTGTGGAGGCATATTCTACTACCGATTGAATACAGTGTCTGGTGGCTAACAAGCAAATGTTTAATTCCCAGAGATAACCAAGATCTGGGATTTGCCTGACAGATTTTGTACCTATGGGGAAGTGGCAATGTGAAGTCTTCTCATGACAAAGTTTCCTTTGGGTCCCTTATATACTCCTTACAGAACAGATAAAGGGAAAACTTTAAAAAAAATGAGCTGAATCTTACCAATAGCCTGCAGGGATGGATCCAAGGAGGTGCAGTGGTGAGCTTGCAACCCCCTTTGATTCTTGTTTCACTCAAACTTTAAACCAACTGCCTGGAGGTGGCAGCAGTATTTTTATTCAGGCAACTCTGGAGGAGTCAATTGACTTCATGGTTCATTACAGTCTACCAGATCCCTACTAATCTTTCATATTTCTATAGGTGTTAAAAATGGTCTCAACAGCCCATTAATCAAACTATCCTTTCTTCTGCAATTTTGCTATCTGTTAACCATTCTTAGTAATCTCTCTCTTCTATTTCTCAGCACTGCAGACTGTTTTTATCTCTATCTAAAAACCTTATCTTAGGTGTGATTATATTATCTCAGATGTGGAACTGAGATAATATAATTGAGTTCCCAGAGGTAACTGAGAATGTTAACTCAGGTATGGAACTGACTGATTGTGAAGTGTTAAATGTACTGACAAGATATTCAAAAAGGCTAACTATTTTTTTTTACAAATCTAAATAAGAGATATATATTTAACTATGATGACTACGTGACTAATAAAACAATTTATTTAAACTATTTTGCCTAGTTGTGTTTTTTTTAAATTTTACATATCATCTAGCAAAGTAGTGCACATTCCTATAAAGTTATATTTGTTTTTGCTTTGATCTTAAACTGAATAATATAGTGGTGGACCCCCTACCATATTAGTAAAACTTATAATTTCTCTTTAACTAGGGGAAAACTTATGTTGAGTTACATGTGATGATATACCACACCACTTAGACCTCACTTTTTAAAATTTTAGATCCACCCACAGGAGTGTAAAGTCCACTCCAAGGCTTAATACAGATATTCAAAAAGCCTGAGTCAGAATCAATCTGATCTACACAGATTTCTCTAAACTGCATAGATTGGATTGGGACTGAAGAGAACATGTTTGCCTTTTTGAGGGGGGTGGAAGGGACATGCAGCCAATTGGAGATTATTGAGGGCAGCTGATCACAGCTAAGCAGGGGCCATACCTGATTGTCTGTCAGGGAAATGCCTCCAACCCCCTGCTGTCACAGAGATCCCCTTCCCTGCACTCAGCCCTAGGCTTCCAGAGCAGGATACCATGGCATGTTTGGCATGAGGATGGGAGGGCAGCAGCAGGCACCTGGTGCAATTCCTGTAATCACACCAAGCTGTTTGCTGGAGCTCTGAGGGCTGGGAAATTGCAGCTACCACAGAGAAACATTATAGAATGGAGTTCATTGTGTGAGTTTTTTTGTTTGTTTGCTTGTTCGTTTTTAATTATCTTTACCTTTCTTAAAAATTTGAATGGAAGAAGAAAACACATCTATAATAACCCCAAATAAAACTATAAACCATATTAGTCACATTGCATCAAATCTAGAGTTTATGCTTACAGGCTCCATGTGTTAATTCAGTACTGTACCATGTAGGTAACATGTATTTAATAATATGTAATAATTAATTGAATGTGGAGAGTCCTGAAGACTTTGTATGCATAGGTCTTGATCCTGAAAAGTTTCATTCCAATGTGTTTATATCAAGTTTTTCTTGGGCAATGACACAGTCACAATAATCCTTTTAAACTTAAATGTGATCCGCTTTCCTATAATGCACATGGGCGCCACATTTGAAATTCCTTAGCTGTAGTTTTTCAGTGATATATGTGATATATGGAATTCAATCATGCATTGCCCTAGTTGCATCAGGCATACACAAACAACTTTGTTTTAAAATGTTAGAATATTCCAATTGATTCAGTCAATGCATTTTTGTACATTAATGCTGCACACAGGGAAACAACTTTGTTTTATGAAACAAAATCTGGTTTCATTCTGAATCATAACATTAAATAATAATAATAACAATAATAATATTTTCCTCTAAAATAAATTATATTTAAAATGCTGTTTTTAATCGATTCTAATACTTATTTTCATTTTTTATTTTACTACATTATATTTCTAAAGAATGTAGTAGAAACAGCCTGAGGTGCCAGAATTGAGTAATGAATACCTATTTGTACATCATTTAGTAACAGGAATACACATTTCTTATTCATTTTCATTCAGAATAACTTGACATGTTGAATATTGGAGAAACTTGACCAATATTAGTTTTTTATTCTTCCTTGGAAATGTCAGTGTTTTGGAGGAATAGTGCAGAATAGAAAACTACTACTAAAAGTTAGTTGTTATTACTGCACAGGTATGGAATTTTGGATGCACAAATCATTGAGCTATAATAAAAAATAAAATTCAATATACTTCTTACTGGGTGTGTCTAAATTAATTAATGCACTGTAGTTACTGAGCAACAGCTGTGGCAAGCTAGTAAACTAAACATTTTGTTTTTAGTCCCACAAACTGAAATGTTTCTAACAGACCCTTTGGATAAATAACTGATTTTTTTTTTTACCTTGGGGTTTTTAATTCCACTGTCACTGATATATAAATCTGAGCATTTCCCAGGACAAAGCAATAGCAATAGTAAAGTTGGGGAAGATGGAAATCATGTCACTTTGAAAAGTCTCCTATGCTATCTGAACTTTTGACAAGATTCTGTGCCAGATTGTCCTGCTATTCTGCTGTAACTACTGTATCTTCGTGTTTGAAAACTATTCATGAGGCCTCCCAGCAATTGCTTTACAACTGTCTATGATTATCAAACACATTCAGTCCCTGCAAGTCTGGCATCCATCAGTCCACAAGTAGTCAGAGCTCGCTAACCTGTTTCTCCTCAGGAATATATCAATGTTATGGTCTAAATGTGGTTTTCCAGATTATTCATTTTTATTAAGTTACTGGAAACCATTGCCATGCTATTGTAGACTTGGTTATGTGGAATGAGAGTTTAATCACCATTACAAAAAGCCCCTTCTCTTTCTTCATTCCAAATTCATGTTTTGAAAGCTTTTCAGCATCTTAAAAGCGTTAAAATTTGCATTCATTGCTCGAAGGCTGAAGTCTACACTTCCTCTACAGTTTTATCAATGGACTAGGATCTATGTTGTAAAGTAAGTAGCGTAAAGCATTTTCTTGGGATAGATAATGTGCTTTAACTATTAAGGTGCAGCATTATGGAAATGGTTCAGATGAGTTTGGGAAGGGAGGGGAAAGAAAGTGAGTGGGAAATTGCAGGGTGAGAGTCAGAGACTGAATTTTTCCTCTTTCAGAGTTTTTGAAGCAAGCAGGACTTGCTGAATGACCAACACAAGCATAATTATATCCAAACCTTTCAGTACCTCCAGTACAACATGTAGATCAAGTTTCTTCATTCTCTGAGTCATCAGCCTCTTGGGAAATTAAATCCCCAGATGTATATATCTAGTAGAGGTTATACGTGTAGCCAATTCATAGGACAGTTGGCACAGCCAAGTCATTGTCACAACCATTCTATGAGCACTTCTCAACTATTTCCTGAAAATTTTGAAAGGACCATTAGGAAATACTGTTCCAAATTAATAAAGCAGATTTAATTTTGAAGGATTTTGAAGTCATTCTCAAACAAATATATAAAGATTATTGCATGCATATTTGCTGTGTACTGCAGGAACTGTAAGGGATATAGGAATATAAAATACACTATAAGATGATACCCCCTGGATCCATAAAATCTATTCCAGAACATCATTTTAAGAAGCTTATTATGCTCCATTCTAAAACTTGTTAGCCTTTTTGCCCAAACTGAAGTTTAGAAACCTTCTTCTAATTTCCAGGATGAATTTATTCATAGTGAATTTGTATCCACCATTTTATGACATCATTGCCCATTACCTTAAATAGTAATTCTCCCTCTCTCATTTTTATCCCCTTGTCTTGCTTATAAAGAGCAGTCAAAGCCCCTATTAGTATTCATTTTGCTATCACAAACAAGCCAGTATCTTTTAGATTTCATCTATACCACAGTGACAGCAAATCCTAGCTGAGGTTTGTCTACCAACCTGCCTACCAACTTCTGCTTGTGCAGTACAGACTCAGAAATATTCTGATGACAATATTTCTCAGTTGTTCCCAAGGGTGTCTCTGAACGTGGTAGAGACTAAGATTTCAAGAAGTTCAACAGAGGCCTCATCAGCATCTTTCTCATTCAGCATGTAATTAGAAACTTTCCAGCCACAATGAACATATTCTGTATCTTTTCAGACATTATTTCCATTCTGGGTACAGGTACAAGTTATATTTTTCATGTGATCTGGCTCCTGAAAAAGCTCTATAGCCATGTCATAACACACATGCATAGATACAGAGCACTTTTAAAATGGCCAATTGTGAATTTACTACTCAGGTAGTAAATGAAGGTGCTTGAAACTATAGTGCCTTAGAAAACATTTATACAGTTTCCTGGGAGTGTTAAGTGCCATGCTTCTGGCCTGTCACAGGGAGGAGGCAGATAGTCTCTTCCCTGTGCAGCAATGGAGGGAGGGGAAGAGCATGTTTGCTCCCCTGCCTATGCAGAAACAGCCAGCTTGGTAAGCTGACTGCCACTCATTCTTCTGTGTGGAGAAGCAGTGGAGGGGACTCAGGGACTGCGGCCTTTCCCCACTGGTGCCATGGGACACTGGAGATACTTTCCTGCAGTGTGGGGGTGGCTCCTTCTGGAGAGGAGGAGAAGCTAGGTAGTGACCAAGGGTGAGGGTGACCTGAGAGAGACCTCCCCCAGCAGGAGAATGTCTCTGGTGCCCCATGGCCATCCAAACCGTCTACATACTGCACTCCCCACACCCTGATAGGGGAATGAATGCTGGCTATCTCTTTCCAGCCAGCTGGTTCTTTCCAAGCAGGGGGAAAGAAGGAGATGCTGGGTAGTGATTGGGCTGGTCAGCTTCCACAGAAGGCTACAGCACTCCCTATCTTCTGGTCTCCACCAGGGCATGGAGGCACCCAGCCCCCACCATCAAAAATTAAACATCTTTTAGTTTTGATGACATTCTAACTTTAAGCATTTTGTGTAAAGTGCAAAAAAGTTACAATATAGTCAATGTATCCTTCTGTAACTTCTGTAAGCACCCTCTACTAATCACCTTAACTGCCTTCATAGTATTGCCTAATAGATACAGGTCGCTCTCCTCCTTTGTCATGTGCAGTTTATAAGCTTCCAGCTTATAGTAGAAATTCTTCTTACCAATAGTTAGATAAGTGACTTAGCATTTTTTCCTATATACCAGTATAAGTGATCAAAAACCAGTCTATACTTGTAAAAGAACAAAATACACTCGCTGTTTTAAAAATGGCAGAACCACATCTAAGGTAGACATGGATATTTATGATAACAGACTGAAATGATTTAGGTTAGACTGGTCTATTGAACTTCTGTATGAGATCCCCTATTGACTCAAGGTAAAGCATTGTTCTCTAGCATCCCAGGCACATTTGAAGCGCCCCCCTTTCCCCTCCCCTCCCAACCTGTTGCAGGGATGTGTGTTAGCAAATGGTCTACACTCAGCTGCTCAGGCTAAGGGCCCAGTCAGCTCTGGCTCCATGTTCTCACAGAGCCAAGTCAGTACAGTGGCTGATGCTGCCAGGAGAGTGGGGAGGAGGGTTGCACAACTGTACCTAGAAGCTTGATCCTACTCTCTGGGGCTGTACTATCTCATAAACGCATGGGGATCCCTGGGTGGATTCATGGCAGACCACCCAGGGACACCCATACCTCCACAAGTGTGTACAACCCCAGAGAACAAAACCAGGCTGCTGGACATAGGTGGGCAGTGTTGCCTTTGCTGTGTGACAGCAACTGTCATGCCTGTGGCTGATGTGGCTTGGGGAGAGGGGAGGAAGGCTGCTTGGCCATGCCTGGCAGCCAGTGAGGGGCAGCTCAGCCAGTTGGCTGTGCTGGGCTGTGATCAGCCTGGGGAGTCCACTGGGAGGTGTGTTGGGGCACTCCCAACCTGCTGGCTTTGCCCAGTGCAGGTAGTCTCCATGCCACCCAACAGAGGGTGAATGTGTGTTCTGTTTGCTATGGATCTAACCTAGTGCACTTAGAGTAAAGCACATAACTTAGATTGCTTACCTCCCAAGCTTTTTGAATATCTGTACCTGGCCTACTATTGTAATCGTCCATTTGTGAATTTATTTTTTCTTATAACACTTTTGGAAAAAGAAAAAAATTGCATTAATCATATGTGAATCAAACAAATATTAAAGAATGCAATTTGTATGCATCTCAGGAAACAAAGAATGATCCTTGTGAGTTCTTAATTTGGATGAAACATTTATCAACATGACACTTGTTGCAGTATATTGAGTACTCTTAAATGTATTTTAAAGTGCTGTTCATCACACCCTCTGAAATCCTTGATATAAGATGAATAATCTTCTGCATTTCCTAATGATTTTATTTGTTTATTGTTTTCTATTAGTTAATATACAGCTAAGGGGGTGGATTGGCCAATCTAAGCAAAGTAGAATTGTTATAACTAACCAAGTTATGTGATCTTTTGTTATTGTTCTCTTATCAAGTGCAGCAGTTTTTCATTATTCTGGTACTCCAGAGCTTCTTCAGTTCACTCGGAGGCACTAGAGACATCCATTTCCTCCATTTGCTGTTGAATTATAACTTTGCATATGTAAATAGATGCTGTAGGAAAAACCCTGAGTCAATGTCAGATATAGGTCTTGGAATACTGTCTGCTTTGGATAACTTTGTATGTTGACAAAACAAACAAGCAAAAGAAAGTATTTGGATCTGTTGGTATAAAACATATTCCTTAAAATAAATTAGGGGAATGACAAAATTTGAGATAAGCAAGTCTTGTATGATGAAAATTACAATAGAATACTAATTTGGTTAAATACCTTAGCCATGCTACATGCAAAGAACATGTTAATTACCATTAGGTAGGCTGTGGATGGACCAAACATTTATATTTCTTTAAAAGGATCAGGAAATGTTACTACCCATGAGATCACATCAGTTGACCTATTGTGATTTTTTGTGAATGCTTTCCTATTTTTTAGTAATTGAAGCTAAACATAGGTAATTTACACAAGGATGAATTTATTTCCAAATTACTGTGACTCGACTTCGACTTATTGCAAGATAGAGAGGATAAATACAAAGGATCAGTCTGAAAAATGGCAATGATGCATGAAATGCACTTTGATTTGCTTATACCCCTACTTATGATTAAATTATGAATAACCTCTACTCATTCATCCCTAAGAATTGAAACAACCAATATTTATTCCTTCTTAGGGTTTCAGATGGAGTATTTCAGATTACAAACATCTGATAATGTTCAAAAAATAATCCCTTTGAGATCCCTATTTTCATCTTGTCAGCACAATACAATAGGGGCTGGGCTGGGCTGGGCTGGGCTGGGGCAGGTGCTAAACTGCACCACTAACAGCCTAAAGGTTGCAAATTCAAGCCCATAGCAGAAGTGCTCATGGTGTGGCCTGTCAGATTCCAATGAATCTGCAAGTTTTGCTAAATACTTTGTCACAAGGACACAAACAAGGAAAAGAAGCGTAGTACAGTTCTCCCTTATTGTGGGAAAGTACATTGAAATAAGAGTTTCCCCAGAAGACCTGATTAAAAAATGCCATAGATTATTATAATTATTGTGCACTTGTTATATATATGCATTATATAATTCTACAAGTCCTGCTTGACTTAAAAAACTCTCCAAGAGAAAAAGTTCAGTCCCTGACATGCACTTTGTACTTTCCCATTCAGTTTCCTTCCCCACTCTTCCCAAAACCATCTGAACCCATTCCACAACCCTGCACCTTGATAGATAGATAGATAGATAGATAGATAGATAGATAGATAGATAGATAGATAGATAGATAAAAGGTCTTGACTACAACTGAAGCTCATAAGGAAAAAGTATAAGATCCCAAAATAATTTAAACAGCAGACCTATGCTATTGTTTTTAAAATATTTCCAAGTCATGGTCCATTATAATCAACTAAATAGACAAATAAAACATTATTCTTTCACTTACCAGACTCGTTTGAAATGACAATGGAGATATACTCTTTTAATAGTATGTTCTATTTTATGAGTTCTCTTTTATGAGATAATTTTCTTTAAGCAAATATTTGGGTGGAACTCATTATATTAATGCATAAAGTAAAAAAACAAAGATGTTTTTAAAATTAAGGTATTGATTCAGTCTATGATACAAGGTCTCAATCTATGTAAAAACAAATAAGACAAAATGCATTCTTGCTGCCAAAACTAGCTTTGTAAGTGAGAAAAAGAACATAAGCTCACAAGAAGATTTGCAAGTGGCATATTCAGAAACACCTTAATAAATTAGGTTTAGAGCACCCTGCTCCCCTCCTCCAAATATAATATAGATTTTTCTTTTTTACAAAGGTTCCCTATATCCACTCCTTTTAGCAATTCCACTCCCTAATAAAAGTTAACAAATTAACTTTTTATAAAACGCTATCTAACCGTAGGGTTGGAGTGCACAGTAGTTGTTTGTTTTGTTAAACATTGTTAATGGAAAAGAAACATTTTCAGAAACTTTCAAGAGCATTTTGCTTTAACTTAAACCAGAATTTTTCAAGAGACAGTTAATTTAAAACTGTATTTTTTAAAAATGGAAATCAGTACTATGCAAACAATAGAGACTTGTTTAAAAGCAGTTGTTGCTCTGCTCCTAGAGCAACCATGTGAAAACAATTTCAAACAAAATGAAGCACCCAAGATGTGCAATTTGTCAGCCCCAAACAAAGGCTGAATCTCAAAATAATTACGTTTGAATCTGGAAACTATGAGACAGACTCAGCACTGCACAAAGGGCATACTCCCACTGCAGCCAACAGACTTGGCCTTGGGATTTTTGAAGCTATTTTAAAGATGGTAAAACAAGCCCTCACCATGCTAACAAATGAGCTGCTGTTTATTTTTTTCAGAATATAAATGATAAAGTTTGTCCTTCTGCATTCTGAATTGTCTGTTTTACTAAGTGAGAATTTATTGTATGCTAAAATTCCACATTTGTTTAGATTGTCACTGAATTAGTAACAGCAGAAAGATTTAGACACTGCTCAGTGCTGTAATTAATTGGCTTCAAATTAGTCATTTTTTACTTATTTTTGTAAAGAAGTAATTGTCAGCTGTTTAATGAGCCTAGATGTTGATAGAAATTCCATTTATCTGACTGATCCAAGCACAAGAAATACAAACTTGGTAGCTTTTAGTGGGGGAGATAGGTTTTGGAACTTCCCCGTGTGAACTTTTCTAATATATCTTACCCAACAGAGAACTTAAGACATAAACAGAGAATTAACATTACCAGCAAACAAGGATCCTACAAAATTATGACCCAAACCATCAACAGGCTAAGTGAGAATACAAACATGGTAGAAGAGTATAAACTCTGAAGAAATACAAGCAAGTAAAGATAGCCCCATGTTTTCCCCAAACATGGTATTATGCTGACAGCTAAGAATAGTTTAACAGCTTCAAAGTCCACAGCTTCTTCGACATAGTTTTATGCAGAGCTGTTTCTGCTTGAAGTAATTTTCTCATTTAAATGTAGGGCTTTGGCACTTTGAATTCTAAACTATACTCTTTATAATACAGAAGTTTTCCTGTTTCACCTCTCCTGAGAGTGTTTCTGTTATTTTATTCAATAGCAGTTTAATGTGAAAGGCATGCACAGTACAGGACAGGACAGTCTGGGGCCCAAAGCTCAGCACTGTTTCCATCCCAAGTGCCCTAACCTAGTGGTAGGTTACAGTCAGGCTCATTCTTATTTTGTCTTCCTGTCCTATCAGTCTTTGATTATTTGCTACAAAACAGCCCAGCTTCAAAGCAAGAAAAAAGAGGGGCATATACACATCCTCAAAGATATATCTTAGTGGGGAGATATACCTTGGTCTTCAGCCTTATGATCAGGAGATTGTCATGGGATATGGGCTTTAATCCTACAGTTACTTGAAACCTACAACTGAAGTCCCATTCAAGATCCTTAACTTTCTCCAGTAATATCTAGATGCTTGGGTCAGAGTTCTGAATTCCACTTGGGAGACCAAGTTCTTTATGGCGTATAGCCCCAAGTCTCTACAGCTTGAACCAGTTTTTCTGGGTGCATCTACATGTGCAATTAGCATTTAGCAGTAAACTCCAGTGCAGTTCATTCCAGAGTTTATTTCTTTGGAGTGCAGCATTTACACATGCAACTAGGACTATAGCACATTGAGCTAGGGTGAAGCAGGAGACCTAGGGGGAGGAGGGGAAGGGAGTCAGCCTGCCAGTCTGGGGCTGTTCTTTCCTGGCTTAGTGTGCTGCAGAGGAGCTGGCTGGCGACAGGGGTGCTACTGTGTGGGGTTAGCCAGCAGGAAGCTCCCACATTGAAGCACCATCAAGCTCCAGCCAGCCCCAGTCACTGTCTACATGTGTGTTTTGTTGCATGTAACTACTCTACTACTCTGCTATAGGATACTACTTGTCCCAGACAATACTACCCTGCAGTGGAGTTAATCAATTTGCTGTGCAATAATATGAACACATGTAGATGATGATGCTTTACTGTGCAAGTGTCAAGTGCATGTGTAAATGCACCCTCTAGCTATAATAGGCAAATCCTCTGTATATTAAGAACAGAGGGATATATGAAATCCACCTTAACAAATAGGCTACACTTGTATATGGATTCATATGTTTGGGTCCTCTGCCAACACAGAGCCAACCTACTTTGATGGATTTTACAGAGGCACAGGTGTGTAAAAAGTCTGATGCAGACTTATTAAATACTCCCCCTCCCCTCAGCCTTAGTTTCTCATATAACACATGCCAATTTATGTATACTGAGCTTAATACTGATATTGAAAGTAGAATTTTGGGGGTAGGAATTGATTGAGTTGTTTCAGTGATGTGAATGTTAGTATACTAACATTGGAACCAAATCACAAACACATTTTATACAATCTGGCTTCATGGCTTTGAACTGGCTTTTAACTGATGACTTAAAGGCTGCATTATTTACCATTTGTTTTATTGCTTTTTCCATCTGTTATTTTATTGGATCTGTGCTGTTTTAATTAAAAAGACATTGTTTTATGCCTGCTGTTGCAGACAGGATCTTTATAAATAAAAAAAATATTATTATTACTATAACAGTACTGTGTGCTGTAGAGCTAGTCAGACTACAGAAATAATAAGAAGTAACTGTGTCCTACCACTTCTTGGATCCATGTGTCTTATGTTGGTACTCATCAGTGGTAGCCAGATTGGATGCTGTTCTTTCTACAATGGAAATCTAGCTAGTATGGACAAATTGGAGAGAGTCCAGTAGACGGCAATGAAAATGGCTGGTGAGCTAGGATGCATGGCTTATGAGAAGAGGCTGAGGGAACTGGGCTTATTTAGCCTGGAGAAGTGAAGACTGAGGGGGGGATGTTAATAGCAGCCTTCAACTACCTGAAAAGTTATTCCAAAGAAGATGGAGCTATACTGTTCTCAGTGGTGGCAGATGACAGAACAAGAAGCAATGGTCTCAAGTTGCAGCAAGAGAAGTTTAGGCTGGATATTAGGAAAAACTTTCTCACTAGGGGCGTGTCCACATATGCAGGCATGGGTGCTTGCAGCAGCTCAAATAGAAGTGGTGCAGATTTGAGTTGGGGCTTTTTTACTCAGTGCACATGCATGTTGGTGTGGTGCAAGTTGTGCCACTTGGAACAAAATAACTCTGCCTGGCTCCTCCCAAATCTGCAGCCATGGGGAGCTAGAGCCTGTGGCCAGTACCTGTGCTGCCCTCAGCAGTGTAAAAAGCTGCGCTGTCCTGGCCCCATCAATACAAAAAGCTGCCCTGGTAAGTAGCTCAGGGCTACTCATTCTCAGGAGCTTCTGGGGGAGGTGCCTTGGTTGTGACAGAGGTTGATCCTGGCTGATGTCATCCATATCAAAGACCTCCTGGACTACAATAGGCAGGAGTGAGTTGAGCTTGCTGCACTGGCCTGGTGCATTGGTCTACCCATGACACTTGCTATCTGGTCCAGGAGGTGAAGTCCGCACTACCTCGCAACATCCTTTCCTTTGTTGATCAGGTCCTGCACAGTGGAGGACTCTGCCCCGCCATGTCCTCCAGCCCACTAGAGTTTTTTGTGGAGCCGGCACCTTGACCAACCTCACAGGGCTCCCCACTCTACCACATAAGCTGGGTAGAGGACACCAGACTGGTCTGCCTTTCCACTGTCCATTGCTGCCACCTCTACACACTCATGTGCCCCATGATCCATCATGCCACACTTGTGTCCCACCCAGGTACCAAGTGGTGGGATCTGGTCAGTGAGAGTGTGGCTGGGGCACTCCAGTAGATGTGTCTGTATTCCTCCCTCATCCCAAGAGCCACTGTAGACCTCAACTTGTGGCTCCTCCATGGAACTGTCACCATGGGTATGTATGTGGCAAGCTTCACAGACACTCCTGTCTCCTGCCCCTTCTGCAGAGAGAGGGAGACTCTGGCACACATGACCCTCAAGTGCACCAGGCTGCAGACCCTCCACCTCCAGAACCACCTCCTGAGGTTCTGGTTGAATCTCACCACCATCCTTTCATTTTTTGGTCACCCCACCCACAACCCCATCAAGTCCCAGGACCTCCTGGTCAACCTCCCCCTGGCCCTGGCCAAGTGGGCCCTATACTTGACCAGGAAGGAGGCTTTGGCTGGGAAGGTGCCCGGAGACTCTGTGCCTCTTTCCTGTCACTTGTCTGAGCATGTTTCCAGAAAGAGCACCAGTGGCTGGCATCCACTGACTCCTTGGATGCCTTTGAGGACCAGTGTATTCAGCCTAGTGGGCTCTGCTTAATATCCCCCTCAAGCACACTTATTTTTATGTTTTGACTCTTTGACCCACACAAGACAGCTATCCTGTTTTCTTCATTAGTTGTCCAAATAATTTAGCTGTACTACTCGCTCAGTAGCCCCACACTGGGTTACCATGAAATTACGTTCTGTCTGGCTCCCTTAGGGCCCATGGTATGAGTGTTGCAAATAGACAGGAGCTTCAGAGGCCTGGTCAATTGGTACCTGGGGACACTACCCCTTGTGTCAGCTGGACTGCTGAAGCAGCCCTGAGGATTCCCTGCACCCTTTACCCAGTGCAGCAGTCTGACAGTGGGGGCAGCTACTTGGCTGTGACTTGCTGTGCACCTGCCAGACCCAGATGGGGACTGCACAGCCAGTAGAGGCATCTGACCCTCTGGGCCAGCTGTTAGTGGGCTGGGGCTACAGATTTGGCCTTTGTGTGGCACTACTGCCATGTGTGCCCCCTGCCAGGCATCTGGGCAACTATCACCCAGAAGATGTTCTGGGTGTGGTGCCTGCTTTGAACTGTCAAAGCATGTCCTCCTAGCTCCAATTAGTCAGAGGCCAGCCACCTCCAGCTGCGTCTAAGGTGCCAGCTTTGAGCAGGCTCCTCTTTCTTGGTCCTGCCACTTGGCTCTTTAGCAGGAATTCTGGTATTCCCTATTTGAAAACTGAAAAATCCCTGAGAAAAAATCCTGAAGTCACTCTGTAAAATACCTCAAAATCCATGTCGCTCCACAATTAAAACAAAATGCCACTATATATAGGTAGAGACAGAGACACAGTGATCAATTGGGCAATGTTTTATTGATATATCTACAGTGTTAAAGCAGTTTGGAAGACTAGCAGTGTCTCTATTATCATGATAAAATGAATTCTAAATATCAATATGTTTTGCCATTTGCCTTTGGTTTTCTTACCATAGAGCAGTTAAAACCCAGACCCCTTCACTAACCAGGATGTGGGGACAGCTGCCCCTGCAGCCATAGCTTCTGCCAGCATGTCTCATCCTCTCTGGCAACTGGGCATGCAGGATTTGTGCTGGAGGGATGGGGGGATTGCAGAAGTGCGGTGGGGGGATGTGGGTGGCTGTGGAGGGATGTAGAGGGGTATGGGGTATGTGGATAGGTGTGGGTGGATTGTGGAAGGATTGTTGGGGGGGCTGCTCAGGATGGGTGGGTCCTCTGCCCCCCTCAGTGTGCAGCCCCTGCACAGCTCACAGACTGCTCCCCCAGAGGGCTACAGCACCCCCACAGCAGCCACAGCTGCCCAACAGGGGCTACAGCCTGCCCAACAGGGGCCAAATGGCCCCCACAAAGGCTATCACTCCCCCTTACAGGGCCCAAATACACCACCCCAACTTGCTGCCCCAGGGCCCTCGATGGCTGCCCCACCTAGCCCCATCCCCCACCAGCTCCTGCAGCCCCCCCTAATGGTTGCCCCACCTGGCCTCATTCCATGCCTAAACTCTCAGACCACCAGTGGCTGTCCCACCCAGCCCCATCCCTTGCTTGCACACCCAGACCCCTGATGGTTGCCCCACACAGCCGCAGCCTCCCAACAGTTAAAAAAAAAGAAAAAGCACACACTCGCAGGTAGTAGCAGTGGCCATTGGAGTGACTGAGGCCTCCTGGGATAGCTTCCCCCCACACAGCACAGGGCAGCAGGGGGCAGCAGGGACTGGCCCCAGCCACCTGGCAGCAACACTGCCACTACCCCATCATGTGGGCATGGCCCAGGATGGTAGGGCACTGTGTGGCTCCAGCAGCTGGGGCCACTGTGGCTGTTATCTGGGACCCAGCACCACTCAGTCTCAATGGCCTCAGCTGCCAGAAAGTATGCAGAGCTGCATGGAGCCCTGCTGAGCCGGACCACACCAGCATAATGCAGCGGTGGCAGTCTGGGTGCCAGGTGGCTGAAGCTGGTCCCCACTGCCAGCCACAGCCTTGTGCTGTGCAGGGGTGCTCTGCCAGGAGACCCCATTGATTCCAATGGCTGCTCCTACTGCCAATAAGAGTGGGGCTTCTTTTTAAATTGCTTTGGGGGTTCAGGAGAAAGACTGGGGCTGGGTGGCGAAGTGATCGAGGGTGGTCAGGGAGCAAGTGGAGGGGGGCTGGCAGGGGTCCCCCCCATGATCCCATCCCCACTCCTCCAGACCCCACCCATTACTGGCACAAAGCCCAGGTCCAGCTCCCTGTAGCTGGCATGCAGCCTGCCCTGCACAGACAGTCAGCATGATTCAGCACTGGGGTGAGGACCAGCCATAGAGATGCTCTGGCTGCCCCCTTTTTTGCCTGGGGTATGTTTTGACCCCTGGATATACAGGGATCTAATTTTTCCCCCACACTGCAAATTTGTAATGTGGGGAATGTTTTTTGTTCCTCCATGTGCCTCTTTCAACCTCTCAAAGGGCTTTGAGATGCTGCAAGAGACATGTGCGCACTTGTCTGTATCTGCCCTAGGAGGGTAAAAAGCACTGGAACAAGTTATCCATAGAGGTGGTGGAATTTCCATCCTTGGAGGTTTTTAAAAGCTGAGTAGATTAAGCTTTGGCTGGGATAATTTAGCTGGGGATGGTTCTGTTTTGAGCAGTGAGTTGGGTTAAATGACCTCCTGAGGTCTTCTCCAGCCCTAAGTTTTTTATCATTCTATGATTCCATTCTACATGATCTACTTATCAGGTTGGTTTTATGCCAATTTTATTTAATTATTAAAGTGACTATCCTCATTATGCTAAATAAATTAAAAAGTTATTTGTGATGGAGACCTCTTTTTTACTTCTTATTTTGATGAAATCATATTTGTTTCTCCAGTTTTTCTTGTGTAATTTTTTTTTAAATTAATTTTTTCTATTATTTTTTCATTTTTTGTAATATATCTCTCAACATCCTGGTATTTTTTGTTTGTCTTTTATAGTAAATTTGCATTTTTATCTAATTAGCATTTTCATTTTCATATTCAACAAGTTATCTACATAACTCTCATATTGTCAGAGTTTGTTTCCTATGTCATCTCGGGAGAATGATAATGAAAGTAACCTGTCTAGCAGTTATTTTGACTTCAAATTAATTTGAAAACTTCTGTCTAAATAATACTTAACCACTGGAATTTCTTACCATATTCACTTTATTCTACTTATATTTTGTGTGCTTTCTATATCTACAGAGAGTCTCCAACTGATGTGTCAGTTTCAAAAAAGTGGAACAATTTTCTTATTATGGAAAATCTAATCCAACATTGCTAGACAGAAATGAGATCCATTTTGATCAGAGTGACAAAGTACAAAAAATCAGTTTCATATACTTCTGTCAGGCACATATCACATCTTTGAAACATCATATTTGTCTCAGCTTAGGTGTGCTACACCACTCCCTAAAGAATAAAATCTATTAAAATAGCAATACTTCTCCATGGCATAAATTATAAATGGGATGCTGACATCCAAAGAGAAGTTCCTTATTGTTCTTCAATAAGTGAATCATCTTCTCCTGTCTGTAGGACTGCAATATTTTAAATTAGGTAAATTAAAGATACAGCCCATATCAGGATATCACAAAAAACTTCATGACATTGTGAGATTAAATAGACAGTGCAGGGTTAAGGAAAGTGGCAGAACTCACTACACTTGGGACATTTAAAATACACTAGACCATATGTACTATAAGCAATAATCATGCATAGGTGGGAAGTTGTCTAGATGAAATAAGTTTTTTCACCATGATTTTCTTTTCCTCTTGTTCTCATTTTTCCCTGTCATCACAATACCGTCCATGTGATTATTTCTCTAATTGCTGAACCTCAGTACAATTTTTTGCTGCCTCTGTATTCTGTCTCAGAGCCTTGCTAGATCGTACACTGTAAGCCAAACAAATGTGAATTGGCTTAGTGATGTTTGGCTTAGTGGAGCAGTCACATAGTAAAGAAAACAAACTGCTGCTGTCCTTCACCTACACATCTGTGACTTGCCACTAGAGGCTTGTGCTAGGGACAGACATTACGCATAAACCAGTTAAAGTAATCAGAAACTGGTTTAAACCTATAACAGAATAGATATTCAGTGTACATAGATTGGTTTGAGAATGGCTGGGGAAGACAGCAACCACCCACAGGCAGTGGTGGCAGTGGCAGTGATGGGAGTGTGATGAGCATTGACCAGTGATCGGAGACTATCCACAGATGCTGCCAGCAGCATCACCGGTGGCCAGCAGTGATTAGCGACTGCCCAGAGACACTGCTGGTGGTGTCATCAGCTGGAGGGTGGATGGCAATGTCAGTGGCACGTCTCTCATGGGGTTCATGTGCACCCAGGTGCACCCCCTACACATTGCCAATTGTTTGAGATAAACCTGGTTGAATGTAGTATCAGACTTAACTGATTTATGTCTAACCAGTTTATGAAATGTCTGTCCCAGATCCCTTGCTGGTTTAAGATAAACCAGACACCCCCAGCATCCCAGCATGCTCTCTGGGTTGAGTGGGGCTTTCTGCTCCACAGCAGGGCTGGTCCCTCCTCTCTACTCCCTGGCAGGAGCTCAGCATACACTTGCAGGCACAGAGTGGCTGCTTGCTAAGCAGGAATTATTCCTCCCTCCCCTCTGCCTTACACAGACACCTCAGCGTTAACTAGCATACTACACGCTGGCTAAGGTCCTTGCTATGGAGAGGACAGAGGCAGACAGGCCTTTTGGAGGTCATTTAATGTCCTTTCTTGGAAGAGCTGTTTAAGAAGAGCTCCATTACTTAATGGAGAGAGGCTTTGTTTTCTTAATGAGTTGATAAACAATGAGTTAAGGGTGATAAATATTCCCTGCTGGGAAGCTGAGAGGGGAGGTGTATGCATACTATTTGCCTATAGTATTCTAAAAACTACTTTTTATAGTAAATTCTGTAATTATGATGTCATTATTATATAATTAGAAATACAAAGGTTTTTCAACCATATCATTTAAAAAAAATCCTTCTTAACTTCAGAACTACTATAGTGCTAGGCATTTTAAAAATGCTAATTCTAGATGGTTACAAAGCCTGACTTTGCTTTCAGATTCAAGTGTTTATGGAGTCCTTCTCAGTTGCACTGTTATAAGTAGCAGCAAAAGCAGAGTCAGAGATTAGATTTATATTGGGTGGAAATATCATAAAGCCAATTTGATATAAAAAATAAGGATGTTCCCCTTAGAACAAGAATATCCTTCAATATATTAATAAAAAATACTTTTTGGACCTAAGAATATAGTAGTTTTGAACTGGATCCAAACATTTTTCATCTGTTAGTTAATCCACTTGTATATAGTTCTGAGGAAGCAAAATAAGCTTTGTTTGAAAGAAAACATTCCCTTTGAGGTGGCAGATCTATAGTTTTTAAGTATGTCTTTCCGAGAAAGAGAATATACATGTGCTTGCTTTCTCACTTGTTGATGCTTCTTCTTCTTCTTCTTCTTCTCTCTCTCTCTCTCTCTCTCTCTCTCTCACTATTACAAAGAAACATTTAAAGTTAGGTGAGGTCCTGAGGCCAAGAATAATTTAGGGACATTGTGCATTTGAAAGATAAAGTACAAACTTTGCTTGTTGGATAATAGTCCTAACCTACTTCTACAAGTCCTTGGGGTAACTGCAAAAATCAAATATCACTACAACTATTTATTTATTTTCCCTTGCCATACAGTTGAGAAAAGTGTTTAAGGAAACATTCTTTAATTCTGTTTTGTTGTCCTGTTTATCAGCTATAAAGTATTAATTTTTAACATTGCATTTCAGGCAAAAGTCATTGCTATTTACCATATTTTCAACAATATAGCTAAGCCTAATCTTGCCTCCTCAGATGTAACTGAAGGTTTTTTTGAGAAAGAAACACAAGACTAGAACATAACTTCACCCCTTGACACAGTCCTTATGTTTCAAAACATTTTTAGGTGTTTTGACTCTAGAGTCAGTAGACCAGGAAATGAGATCACAGAAGGAGCAGACAAAGTTTTTTTCACTTTTTTTGGAGAATTATATCTGTTTGGTATAGTTCTTGTTTCATGGATTTTCATTGGTTTTCAAAGGCAGCTGGGAAAAATAAGGAAGTAAGTAGGAAAACATACCAGCAGCAATTTGTCTGCAAAAAAATCCCTTCAGTCAGTACAGAAACACTTTCTTAGGCCCTGATTCAAAAATGAACTTGAATTATATGAATACATTAATCTTTATTCTGCAAGGCACATGAGATCATGCGTGAATTTAAGTACTTGAACTGGACTTAGGTACATAGTGAAATATTTCACTGACTTGGGTCCTATACCATTATGTATTAAGAAACACAGCAGACCAAGATATGGTGGATGGGACAATATTTTTAACCATGACAGTGGAATCACAAGCCATTGAATTATATGTTGTTTGGGGACAAGGGGTGGGGGTGCTAAATAAGTGGCTAATAAATTCAAGCAGTTGCTAATATAGTGAGATTATCTTTGCTATTACATACCTTTATGTCATTTTATCTTCAAGTGTGTAATACTACTGTAGCTGGTATATTTGTACTCTGGCTTTTAGTATGAGACATGCTAGTTTTTGATTCTTCAGTATAATCTACTTTTGTGGGCATGTACATCTACACATTGCCCTGGACTTCACTGGGAGACCTGTAGATTGCTGTTCTTAGTATCTATCTTTGACATGAGCATTTCTACAGAACTTACCTGGATTTCATTACTGGAAGCTCCCTTCAGTTTCCCAGCAGGTGTGCTCACCTTCACCTTAGGACTCACCTATTCTGATTAAAGCTTTCCATCTCTTAAAATGAGAAGACTCAGCATTAATTTTCTTTCCTGTTTCTCTTTCCAAAGCTGCTTCTGCTTTAATTATAGGGTACTCTTCCTTCAAGAAGAAGAAAAAAATAGTGCTTCTAGTGCTAATTATATGTACTAATAGAGAAGCATTTGTATTCCTGGAAGAAACTGAGCCACTAACTATATGAGGGTCTGTGGCTGAATATAATGGAAGTCTGAGAAGTATGCAGGCAGTTTTCTATTACCAGTGGCTTATCAAACAAATTATATAAAACCAGTATGCTATTTCCTTTTTTTTTCAGAAGGTTCTACCTTCTTCTCACCTTTGAAATTATCATGAGAATGATATTTTTAAACCCACCGGCCTTCTATATGCTCCAGAAAAATATGAATACACTACCTTCTTTTTCATATATACATGTGCACCAACACTCAGCAGGCTGTTTTCTCCATGGATCTGATGCAGGTTTGTGAAAATGTGTCCTTTTTCAACCATTTTACCATCCATGTCTATCTAGAGGTCTTTTTTTTAACTGAGCTTGGTGAATTCAGTGTAAGGTGTTAAAGCTACTGCTGAATATTTACATTTCTTGATAAGCTCTATCTTACATAGTTTCTTCTCTTGTCCATCAAGCACAGATTCAGTTTAGTATCTATTTAAACTCTTAAATTCAATATAAATTTAATCACAGTCCTTTACACTGGCAGCATCTACATGAGACACTTCAAATACAGTAGCTTGTTACTACTGCACAGTAGGCCTGTGTGAAGCAGCAAGTATTCAATTCAGATTTGGCCGTTTCACAGGACAGTGATTTGATCTGACCCAGACAGTGAGGGAGGGAGGGAGTGAAGCTGGGATTAAGGAAGGCATGGAGGCAGATGCTCCACCTATCCCCCCACTCCTGGGCTCCGCCTATCCCTATTCACCCCAACTCCTGGGCTACACCATGCCATGGTCCAGGTAGCTGCTGTTGGCTGCTCTTGGGGCTGCTGCAGAGGGGACTGGGGTGAGTGGCAGCAAGTGGAACCCCAAATGGTACGAAATGTGGCACAGCTAGTTCAAACTCACCCTAGCCTCTGCTGCAGCAGTCCCAGGAGTGACCGGTGCCAACTATAATGAATACTGTGGGTTGGGGGGGCAGGGCATGCCTCTTGCTGCTCCAAGTCCCCCAGGATGGCTGCTGGCTGGGGAGCTGTGTTGGGCTCTTCCTGGGGTATGTGCTCCTGGATTTGTGTGGAGGATGTCAGCAGGCTGCTGCTGCAGGCTAGGACCAACAGAGACATCATGCTTTATTCCCAGCACTTGGGGCAGACACACCAAGCACCGAGAACAGACCAGTCCCCCCAGATCTGGATGCAATATAACAGCAAGCTGTTGCTACAGGTGGGGGCTGGGGCTGTTGGCAGCACTGGGTTTTTCTCAGCACTCGGGGTGGGCATGCTGAGCACTGGGAAGAGTCGGCCTGGTGCCACCTCCAGTCCCAGCCTGCAGCAGTAGCCTGCTATCATCCTGCATGCAGATCCAGGGGCATGCACCCCCCGGGAAGAGTCCAACACATCCTGCAACCCTCCTGGGGGATGCAGAGCAGCAAGAGGCACAACCTGCCCTACCCCTCCCCCAGCACCCACTGAATGTTGCCAGGGCAGCTGGTGCTGGTTGCTCCCAGGGCCGCTGCAGTGGGGGTTGGGTGAGTGCAGACTAGCTGCACCACGTTCCATGCAATGCAGGGCTCTGCTTGCTGCTATTTCCCGCAGCCCCTGCTGCAGCAGCCTCAGGAACAGCCAACACCAGCTGTCTGTACCATGGCATGGTGCAGCCCAGGACCTGGGGTGAGTGGGGACAGGCTGGGGTGAGTGAGGAGTTCAGGCACAGGGGGATAGGTGAAACATGGTGCAGCCTCAGGAACAGCACCCCTCCCCTCATCCTTTTCCTAATCCCAGCCTCACTTCCTCCCTACCTCATCACCTGGGAATGTATCCCTATCTGTTAGGGCTGTCCAAAGTTTCAGTAGCCAGTTCAACGCCTGAATCTCCGAAATTGAATTGGCCGAATTGAATAGGGACAGTGACTTGAATTACCAAATCAAATCACAGTCCCTTGTATTGGCCAAATTTGATTCTTGCTGCTTCACACAGGCCTACTGTGCAGTCAGCATCACCAGGATGTTGGGGATGCAAATACTAAATGGCTGTGCAATAACAATTGCACAGTCAACATCTCATGCAGACGTGGCCACTATGTGTCAGTTGCTGGGCTGACCAGGTGCAATTTACTCCCTGAATCAGTGGCAATGCGTAGGGGGTGAATATGGGTGCACATGCACCCCTGAGCATAGAGGTGTACCCACTATGAAAAGGCACTCCCTACTGTGGCAGAAATGCCACTGTCAGTGCCCCTCTTCAGAAACCTCTCTCTGTGCCAGCCTGAGAGGCTGGTGTTGAATCCCTCAGGGAAGGGATCTCCCTCCCTGTCTGCATGACAAAAGCCTGGGCCTGGGAGGTGGATGCTCTGGTCACCTGGGCAGAGGGGGAAAGACCCAGCCCTGTGAAGGAACCCAGGTAGCCAGGGATGCTTGGGAAATGGGTCGGCTTGTGACCAGTTTTGGCAGCTTCGCTTGGACCGGGCTGCTGAGGTCATAGAGGGGATAAAAGGCCCTGATCCAAGAAGAAGGGCAGTCATCCAGGTGAACCTGAACCTGGCTCTCTCCTCATCACTGCATGTCCCAAGAGTGCCCTGCCTCCAGAGGAAACTCCAACTACCTCTGGATGATGCAAGTGAGTAAGCTACTCGAGATCTGATCAGATATTCAGAGTATAGTATTTCAGATGCATCTTTAAACGGCTACTTCAGCCACTCTGGTTTGCTCTATGGGATTCCTTTGATATTCTTCTATTATTTCTACGATATTGCTCTACCTTTTACCCTGTTTCTGCCCTACCCCCTGTAATCAATAAAGTTCTCCTTTGTGACCGGTGTGGAGACTGATTGAGGGGTGGGTCTAAATTATGCCAAGGAGGCCCCTTAGGTCTGCGGACTAAGGGAGGCTTTCCTGATAAGCCCCTAACTTGGGAAAGGGCCCCAAGTTCTGGTATTGGGTCTAGGACCCATTGGACGATCAGGCCTGTGTTCTCCAAAGTGTGCAGAGCCAAAAGTAAGTCCAGAGCCTTGGATGGTGGCAGCAGGAACCCCAGGCTAGCGGGTGTGCTCCAGGGAAGGGGTCGGCCGGACATGAGGCACCCCAATGAAGGCACTTGGAGCCTGGAAGGTGGTTGGGCACAGGGAGGTGGGCAGCTCAGCGTGGGAGCGCCCCCTACTGGCTCGCCACATCAACAATATCAGCAGTACCTGCAGGTGGTTCCCACTTGCCACTCTCCCCTCCCCCCCCCAACACTGCTGGCATTGTCTGTGCATGGTCAGCGATCGTCACTGGCCACCGCGACCACTGCTAGTGGGTGTCTGTGGGTGGTTACTGATCCCTGGTTTGAGCTTGCCACCTCCCCTCCCCCTGCTGCCGCCAGTGCTGGCAGCTTTTGCAGGAGCTCACTGCTTACTGCTGCCACACTCCTGCTGGAACTGCCATGCTCTCGCTGCAGTCTTGTCCTCCCAGCCATGGGGGGCAAGCATTGTTCATGCCCCCAGTCACCATCTACATGTGCATTTTAGTAAAGCATCTCCAAGATAGCACTGTTCCCAACAGTACTATCCTACAATGGAGTTAATTAATTTACTGTGCCCTAATACCGTCACACGTCTAGACTGTGACACTTTACTGAAGATGCACTTAGTCTACTCTGCAGTAAAGCACACATGTCAATGTACCCAGTGTGTACTGTATATCAGATAGCAATATCTTTCCTTGAAGCTAAAAATAAATCTATTAAATGGCAGATGGCATTTAAACTATGAAGACTTAAAAGAAACAATCTATCAATTAAACATGAAAATCTCCCAGTTTATTTTTAGTCACTGTAAAGCAACTCCTGATCATTTTGTTCATAAGTATAGCAAAGACCAGATTTTCACAACAATTTCATTAAATCGTCTACTTTTTCAATATTTTATTTGTACTCTGGTAATTCAATGAAAAAGTTGCATTTTTAATTTAAACAGTGATACTCTAATTTTAGGATATTTAAAGATGTGGAATTATATGATTTCTGTAAATCTTATTTTAATGCCACACTGAAACAAAATATAATACAAAGCATTTTTAACTGCCTGGCTATGTCAAAAGTAGGTAACAGAAAAGTCTTGTATAGTATAACAGGAAAAAATGACAACGTGAAAGTTAATCAAGGCATTAAACTTATTCAGGGGTGCAGAGGCAGTTATAGTACTTGGGCATGGGTGAGCTAGCTATAAGGAAGGCTTTAATAGAAGGCTGTTGTAGGAGTGCTTGTTATATATATCCACCAGCATTTACCCATAATAAAATGGAAGAAAATTAATCCCACCAGTTACTGCAATCTCAGGGCTGAGCCCTTGACTCATACTTAAGTACATTACTTAATGCCCTATGTGAAAGGGAAGGAGGCAGCCTGCCACAGTCTCCCCTGTCACCTACATTAGGGCAGGCAGTGAATGCTGGCAGTGAACAGGCTCCAGCTTGCTGTTTCAGAAGTAGTATGGATCTGAAGGTCAGTGAAGAGAAGGGGCAGGACCTGCCAATGGAGTGGCACTGGGAAGAGCAGCATTGCAGCATGGCAGGAAGCAGAGGAGCCCAAGAGTCTGGGGAGTGTGTGGCAGCAGAGCTGTGCAGTGCAGTAGCATGTTGGGAAGGAGCTCCAGAAATGGGGCAGAGAATAGCAGTGGAGGGATATGGTGGAGCAGTGAGAGGCATAGAGACCCCAGGAATGGGGCAGAAAGCTGTGGCAGAGATGCAGAGAGAAAAAAAAAAAACAGAGTTGGGGTGGAGAGCCACAGTCAAGCCATGTGGCAGGGTGGCCTGTGGCACAGAGACTCTGGAGATAGGGTGGAGAGCCACAGTGGAGGCATGCTGAGGACAGGCTTCAGAGAGAGGGAAGGAGGCCACAGCTGAGCCTTGTAATGAAGCAGCACATGGCATGGAGACTCTAGAGATGCAACAAAGAGCCATGATGGAGACACATGGCAGAGAGGCCCAAGGAGAGGAACCAGCAAGGAGCTGCTGCAGGGCTGCTGACATGGTGGTACAGAGTGGCAGCATCAGAGGGGTCATGCCTCAAGAGAAGTAGGCTCAAGGCATTGGGATGGGTGATTAAAGTGCCAGTGGAAGCCACCTCAAGGAGCTGAGAGATACACAGGTCAGAGGGGCCCAAAGTTGGCAGAGCAACAACTTGCTGGAAAGTGCCCGGATAATACTGTGGGAAAACAGTGAAGAGCTGTAGTGCCTAATGACTCCAAGTAAATGAAGAAAAAGGAAAAACTTGTAAAAAAAAATACAAGAGGCTTCAAGCCAGAGACAAATGGCCTGGGGAAATGCCTCAAGGCATATGTCAGTAGATGCTGATCTTTTCCTATTATAATCCTTATTTATGCATATTTTTGGTAAAGTTGGTATCTCAACACTGAGACAGGTTAGTTCTATTGTTATGGATTTGAATTAGCAAGAGATGGCCTCCAGTACGGGCCCATATCAAAAACAGCTTGACAGACAGAGGAAAAAGGAATTGTCTATGGATGTGGTAAGGATGGGATAAAGGAGAGGTTGGAGCCCCATGAAGAAGCCAGGATGTGAAGGTTCAGAGACTCACCTGTGGGGAACTGCTTCCCAAAAGATCGTATCAAGGAATGGCAACCCAAATAACTGGGTGACACACACAAGGACCCACCCTGTCATTGCCCCTGCTGAGGCCACAAAGCCTGCCAAGTTTCAAGGTGATAGGTGCAGGGGTTTGGGGGGAACTGTACCTCAAGCTGTGAACAAGCAAAACTCATGACATAGGTGACACTGTGTGTTATGGTGCAGCAGGGTAAAAGCTGCAGGGATGCTGGTCCCTGCTGCAGCCATGAAGCCTGTCAGCTGTCAAGGAGATAGGTGCAGGGCTTCTGGGGTCTGAGGCCCTGCACCCCTAGCTGTGGACTGGCAAAACTCGTGACATGGGTGCTTGTGCAACTGTGTCTGTCTTGGGGCAGAGGGTGTGTGTATGGGGGGAACTACTGCAGACCTGGCCGATAATCTACTGTGTTACCAGTTACCAATCAATCATGATTTACTCAGGGACCAGCTCAATACACAGTAGCTAGCTAGCTACTTGTAGCTACTAGATAATTGGTTAATTAGCAAAAATTAACACCTACAAAACCACAGACTAAGGAGAGGAAATAATTAATACAGACAAACAACTGCCCCAAGACAGCTCCCAAGCAGCCGGATATGAAGCCAGATCAAATAGCTGCCTACTCGCACGGGACTAGTAAGGAGTTGAAAAAGAATTCTGCAAGATTCAAAGAAAAGAATAGGAAAACACTCCATGTTTCAGTAATATAACCAAGTGAGTAATAGAAGGAGAGCCAGCTTTTCCTCAGATTCAAAGAACTATGTCCAAAATAGTTCATTTTATTAAGAATCATATCTTTCAAAGAATATTAAGGAAAGCTTATCTGATCAAGAGCACGTCACATAGAGGGGAAAAATACTACAGAACAGTTTGGCCATATCACTGTATTTTTCAAATGCAGCTGTTAATGCAGGGTGAACCAAATAGGTGGTTGAGTCAAACAAGAAACAATTAGGATGGAACCCTCAAGGTTGATGTTGAAGCAAAAAGAGAATTTTGTCTGACTTCTTAAATGCTGTCTGGAGCAGGGAGGTCATGCTGCTCTCTGTCCCCAGGGAGCCAGTGGAACTAATTTAGATTCTTTATCTAACAAGGCCACTAATAGGTTAGCTGTTTTCTTTCTCTTAAAGTGGGACACCCCCCCCCCAAAAAAAAAAAAAAGGCAACAAGGTTATTTGATCAAAGAGGAAAGCTGTTATAAACTTGCTTTAAAATGATAATGATACATATCTAATATAATCTCACACATTTTTCTTGTGTTTATCTGTTGCTTTTCTTTTAATCTTGGTAAAACCCTCAGGCCACACAGCATAAATCTGATGATCACTTTATACCATAATTTCATTTCAAATTCTGGAGACTAACTGCAAAAGTGATTCATATATATAACATTGTATATTTTGGCTTTTCTATCTTGGATATATATCATATCCAAGATAAACCACAGAATAAGAAATAACATAAATAGTGTGAGATTGATAAATGGATAGGAGTCAGAGGAAAGAAAAAGTATCTATTAATTTATAAAAAAGATATAATTAATAGCTGCCTAATTAATCTATCAACATCATATACCCCATCATCAACTTACAGTGCCCATTTACTGAACTGTATCATTGGTCTATTAGTAGGGAAGATACTGGGTTGAATGTTGAATGTAAAACGTTGTTTTTGTTAGTTGATTATAGATATTTCAAGAGATCAAGAAGATTAAAGTATAAAAAACTAATAGATAAGGAGAAAATATTAAATGAGGCTGTGGAAGGAACTGATAGACACAGGGAAAAATAAAGATAATTAACACTTTTGGCAGAGTATTAATTAACTTAATCCCTAACAAGCACTGTTTCACTTTGACTTCCATTTTGCCATTTCAAAGGGACAGTGTTTCATGTAGTCATTTTGTTTCATTTTGTTTTGAAATACTGTTCTATTTCATCGAAACTGTTTCGCTGTTTTGATGCATTTTGACATTTTGCCTATAGGCTATAATGAGGAATCATGAAAATGCCTATAACTTTGGCATTTCATTCTTCCCAGCACTCAGTGGCAGAGCTGGGGCGACAGGTTGGAGCACAGCCCTGGCTCTCCCCTCCTCCTGCTGCCATGCTGCACTTGAAGCAGGCCACTGGCTCTCCACCACCTTTTGCTGCCTCCCACTGCTAGACTCAGCTCCATGGGGGATGCTGGTCTCTGCATGCCAGGGCTGTCTCAGATCTAGGGCTTCACTCCAAGTGGCTCTGCCAGCCCCATGAAACTCAGACCAGTGGCAGGAGGTGGCCGGAAAGCCAGCAGTGGAGCTGCTTGGAGCACAGACCTGGTGAGCACAGCCCCACAGAGCTGAGCCTGGGGGTGGGAAGTGGCCAAGAGCCACTGGTCAGGGCTGTGCTCAGAGCGGCTCCACCACTGGCTCTCTGCTGCCTCCTGCCACCAGGCTTAGCTCCATGGGGCTGCGGAGCCTCCCACCACCATGCTGTGCTCACCAAAGCTGCACTTGCAGCCAGGGCTGCTCTCACAGTGGCTCTGCCACTGGCTATCCTGCCATCTCCTACCAGGCTGAGCTCTGTGGGGCTTGCAGAGCTGCTTGGAGTGCAACCCTGGCTTTCCCCCACCTCCCGCCACCAGGCTGCTTCAAAACTCAAAAGTTTTGAAATGTTTCGAGTGTCCTCAACTCATTTTGAAGCTGTTTCAAAGTCTTTTGTTTCATTTTAATTTTGCTGTTTCAAGCTTGAAATGTGTCAAAACAGCTTCGAAACGAAACACTCATTGAAATGTCGCACCGCCCTAATTAGAATTTCTGTAGCATCTCATCCTATTAGTCTCATGAATATTCCAGCCAAAATATACATTTACTCTCTGATCTACAAACACGTATTTCTGAAAATAACATTCTGGGAGAAGAGCAGGCTGGTTGTACAGAAAGTTATTCTTGCATGGATCATTGCTTAGCATTGCATAAAACATATGCTAACAGGAACTCTAGTCCTGGCACCTATGCTATTGAAGGAGTCCATCCTCATCTTGCTTTATGTAGATGACTTGTTATTAATGTCACAATCCCAGACAGGTCTTCAAAGGTTACTAGATGCTTTTGAGCAGAATTATGTTTTAAATAGCTTGGAAATCAATAATGTTAAATCAAATGTACTGCACTATACTATGTTTTCTTTTTTTAAAAAATGGAAGGGTAAAATGGGTAAGGTTTTCTCAAAAAAAAAAATAAATTGGACGTGTTATCCTCATTTAAACACCTTGGAATCTATTTAATAAAAATCTGAGCTGACATAAGCACATTGAAAAGTTGAGTGTTAAAGTACACCAAGCCTTGGATGCAGTTTTATCCTTCTACAAAAAAAAACAGTAAAAAGGTGGTACTGGCAACACTAAATGTATATGCAGGCATTACATTTAGATTGGTGGGCATTTATGTTGATCTAAATGCCCATCTGTGTAGATGTTCTGGGAGTTAATTCAAACAAAAAACAGTGTGCCTGATATAAATTAGTTCATCTGAGAAGATGAATTAACTTGGACTGAAATGGGTTAACCCAATCTATTGAACATCTTTTCTCATTCTGAGCACAGCCCTGGGACTGGAAAAGTGCAGCTGCTCACCCCAGTTACGGGGCTTTAATCTTTCTATCTGCCCTGACCAGGCTATTTTTAGCCCCCTGACTCTTCCCCCTGTGGACCCACCTGCAGGCCCACCAGCATCCCCACTCTGCCAACTTCCCCCACAGACTCTCCCCTTCCCCCACCTCAGTTACTCATTCTGGTTTCCCCACACAGCTCCCAGCAGCAGTAAATAGCTTTATTCTTTGCTTTCTAAGTCTCTTTTCATGTGGTTTAAAGTAAAAGCCACATGAATGTAGACCAGCTGCAATGAACACCCGTATGCACACTAAACATCTATTTTATTATATGGGTCCTGACCCTATGGCTTATTCAAAAAAAGAAAAAAAAAATTGAATACTTTCTAAGGCAGCTTGTATCTCTATCCAAATTTTACAAGAGAAACACATTGTGATCTGACATGAGGCTGCTTACTGTGCTAACTCTAAATTACTAGATACAAATTAGAACTTGTACCCCTAGCACATGCCCTAAGAAGTGCATTTTAGAAGTCTGTCTTCTCCCAGATAAAGAAATAGTTGCCCAGTTAAATAACACTCATATTCTTCTCTAGACAAATTACTTAGGAAATGTACTGAAAGTCACCAATCTGATATCCCTTCTATATTGAAAAGAAGAGATAAATTTCAGAACTAAAGATGTCAGCATGGAGACAGATATGCAGGCACTGAGATCTTCTTAAAATTCTACTTTTTTAACATTAAAAAAGCACTTTTTTGGCTTAGAAACCTTCCTATCTGAATTATGAAACCACAAGAAATGAAAGCTGTTCCTCTACTGTAGTTTACTCAAATGAAATGTGCAATTGTTATTGCCAGGTGTTGTCTGACCTGACCATATACAGACAGAGTTTATTCTTGGAGAAAGAACAAAATAGATTACTTAAATTATTATTTGGGGTCTTGCTCATTCTTTGAAGAAATAAGAAGAAAATTGGGCTAACAAGGATAAAAACAAGTTAGTTCCTTTCTAATAACTTACAGCCTCTTTTATACTCTCTGGGCATATTTGCATTTCTTGTACAAAGAATAAGAGCCAAAAAATAAAATTCCCATTTTAAATTTTTTATTTTACTATTGTATGTTGTTTTATTTTCTCTATTTTTGTATGATATACTTTGTTCTTATTTTGTTTAGGTTGTAGAACATTATAATTTTACTACATGGTTTTACCAATAACCATGTTTTATATTTTTATTATTATATTATATATTGTATTAATATTTATTGTATTTATAATTTTGCTATTATATTTTTGTCATTTTTACTATATTGTTTTAGCAAAATCTGTAAAAAACTACTAGTAGTAGTAGTTTTCATGTTAATACATTTGTTAGTGTGGTTACTTTAAAAGTTCAATTGGATTATAATACAATAAGGCATGGACAAACTGTGATGTGTATTATTACCTTAACTTGAAGTTTTTGTAGTCTGGAGCTCATATTAAGTATGGCATAACCTTTATAAAAGATTTATTATGAAAAAGGGAAATGCCATTGACCTTCTGTGCTTTATTTATTTTTGTTATGGCAAGTTGGTTCCAATGACAGGCCTACACATCATAGAAACAAATTTCATCATTAAAAATCTCTCTCAGTTCACTGTCGATATAGTGCTCAAGAGCTCTCTAATGTCAGCAGATATATTACCATGAAATCTGATATTCAGAGGCCACAATCCTAATTTATATTCTCCATTGTAGGAATGGCACTAATAGGACTAGGGGCAGATTCTCTACACATGTTTACAATAGACAGCTATCAACACATCTGTGTTGAATCTTTCTCTAATTTAATCATTCTTCTAGAACAAATACTCTAAGAATATATTTTAAAATCAGAACATTTGAATATTACTTGAGGCATTTTCTCTTTCAATTTTGGAATTGGAGAGTAAAATTATAGGGTAAAGAAATTTCAATATATTAAAGTCAGGGTGTTATTGTTTTTGTCTCTATTGTAATGATGTGTCTTTCTGAAAGCAAATGATTGGATTCTGTAAAGCACAAGAGTAGTCCTGTGATTTAAAGAGGTTGCAAGAAAGACAATTTTATACATTTTCCGCAAATTAACATGCAGTATTGAAACATTAATGAGAAAATCTAAAATGCAATTATGTTAAATATTTTTTGGAAGTTAAATATCAAAATACACAATTGAAGAGCATGCAGCTGTGATAGTTCATTTCCTGGATATGTATTCTGTAAAAGAAGGAACACAAATATGAACACCTTTTCTTTAGCAAAAAAAAATTAAGATTAATGTTGACCAATTAAGATCATGATCAATGAAACATGGTTTCTTGTATGTAATGTAGAGCAAACAGGACTACATAAAATTAATTGCATTTACACAGATGCAATGGTAATCCATTGAAAGTCAATAATAATTTTACCTGGGGAACAATACTAAGATTTCACCTTGCAATTTTCATGAGATACGCTCTAATATTTCTCTTTTTATTTTAATACCAAGTCAGAAATGTTATTAAATTCTCTGATTGGCTACAGGTTTAGAAATGTAAATTCCAAATACATTCTAAATTACAGTTTAATCACACTTTTGCCATATTAATATTAATATATTTACTAAAAGGAATATTAATGCCCATTATATTTTAGTACAGTGTTATAAAAACATTGATGGTATTAAATGAAAACATGACCCAAGTTTTGCTCATCGCCAAGCATTCTGGATGCTTCTAAACAAATGCTTTACTTTTTAATCTGGTACTTATAAAAATCTTAGAAGCTGTAAGGGAAGTTTCCACATGCATGATAACTTAAAGTGTGTCTGAGGATTCAAGTTAGTGCATGCAGATGCACGTACAGTTCCAGAATCACAGGCGTGAGAATGTGGCCACACTCATTTGAACTGTGTGGGGCCTGCGTAATGAAGAGAGCTCATTGTGCATGTGCCACATGACCAAGGTGGTGTGGCCCCACCTGTTGCTTTGATCTTGGATGCCAGTGAGCTATTAGAACTCACTGGCATGTCAACACAGATCCCTATATGCTGTGATCCCTATGGCTAGAGACAGACATCCAAAAAGCTTAAGCCTGAATTGACTCAATCTTTGCAGGTCAGACTAACCTGCAAAGCTTGAGCTGATTTGGAGGTGGATAGACATTCCCTTTTTATTCCAGTCATGCAGGCACATGCCTGCAGTGGCTCAGGCTAGAAGCTGGGGTTCACTAGAGCAGCCCTCCCTTTGTGAGGGAGCTGAGGGGAGGTGTGGCCAGGATCCGACAGGATGCTTTCATTAGCCCAACAGGGAATTAATAACAGTGTTAATCCCCCCTCACCCCCCATCTCAGTGTTTATCACCCCATTAAGAAAAAAACCGCGCCAGCTGGAGGAGCTCCAGGCCACAGTCCAGAGACTGCATGCCTTCAGGAACTGCAAGCAGGAGATACATTTCTACTGCCAGGCTCTTCTCCCCTGGGAGCCAGAGGATACACCACGGTCTCCCTCCGGGACAAGGGTGGACTCTGTGACCTCCCATTCTGTCCAGTGAGAGGGATGGACCAAAGTGGTCAAGGGCCCTAAGGCCCGCTGCACCAAGGCCCCTGCCCTGCCAGAGCTTAGCAAAAGGTATGAAACTCTTGCAGCCCTAGTGAGCCTGCTGAGTTGCCAGCTCCCGCAGGCAACACAAGTTCAACTGCAGCTACCACCCCTGCTCTCCCCAAGACAAAATGTAAAATGTTTGTTGTGGGAGACTCCATCCTGAAGGGGACTCAGGGGGTAAACTGCTACCCTAACTCCTTAGCCCAGGAAGTCTGCTGCTTTCCAGGGGCCTGCGCCTGAGACATTGAGAAGATCCATAAGCTCCTCCAGCCCACAGACTCCTTATTCATGTGGGCACGAATGACATGGCTCAGAGTGCTCCCAGATGGGTCATGAGGTGCTACAGGGATTTGGGAGTGGGGCTTAAGGGTTTGGGGGCACAGGTGGTGTTCTCTTTGATCTTCCCAGCCTCAGGGTATGGGCTGAGGTGGGAGAGGAGGATCCAGGTTGTGGATCAAAGACTGCAGCACTGGTGTCATTGGGAAGGCTTTGGCTTCTATGACCACAGCCCACTCTTTGGCGAGAGAGGCAGTGAGCTTCTGGGAAGAGATAGCCTCCACCTCTCTCCCCTGGGGAGGAGGCTCTTCTCAGCCAGACTGGCTGACCTGCTCCACTGGGCTTTAAAGTAAGACCACTTGGGGACGGGGGGGGCTACCACCACTGCTGGCCCACTGAGCAACCCTTGCAAAGCCAGCAGGCCAAGGCATTTAGGTCAGCCCACCCCTGACCCAGTCCTGGTACAATCTATGGGCAAGGCAGTAGCCCCCAAGGGGACACTTGCCTGGCTGTACACAAATGCCAGGAGCTTGGGAATAAGCAGGAGGAACTCATCCTCCTGGTTAACATAAATAATTACGATGTCATAGGGATAACAGAGACCTGGTGGGACTCCACACATGACTGGACCATGGGTATAGATGGCTGTATACTGTACAGCAGAGATCGAGTAGATAAAAGGGGCGGGGGTGTAGCTCTCTATGTTAAGGAAAGCTATGCGTCCATGCAAGCTGAGGTCAGCAACTAGGGTGGATGACTGGAGACCCTCTGGGTTAAAATCTGTGAGAAACATGGCACAGAGGACACAACAGTGGGAGTCTACTATAGACCTCCGACCCAAAGTCAAGAGCTTGACCAGGAGTCCACCTGGGAACTGGCTGAGGCTGCATGCTCTAGGACCTTGGTTATCATAGGTGACTTCAACTATCCAGACATCTCATGGGAGAATCACTCAGCAAAACTCAAGCAGTTGCAAAGCTTCCTATCATACATGAATGACCTCTACCTTACTCAAGAAGTCCACAGGCCAATGAGAGGTAAAGCACTGCTCGATCTGGTACTGGCTACTGGGGTGACCTAATCAGCTACCTAGCAATTGATGGGCAGCTGGGTTTCAGTGACCATGAGCTGATCACCTTCACCATCTGCCAAAAAGCTGGCAAGTCAGTCAGCATCACTGAAATCCTTGACTTTAGGAAAACCAACTCTGACAAGCTCAAGAGGCTAGTCAGTGAGGCCCTAAGGGACCATGACTTCAGGGGGAGGGGAGTTCAGGAAGAGTGGTTGCTCCTCAAGGGAGTGATTCTCAATGCACAAGCTAATTCTATTCCATCTCAGAGGAAAGACAGTAAGAGGGCACAGCAGCCCCCCTGGCTCTCCAGGGATCTAGGAGACCTCCTGAGGCTAAAAAGAAAGGCCTACAAAGGATGGAGGATGGGTTTCACCTCCAAGGAGGAATATTCTGCACTGGTCCAGTTTGCAGGGAGCAAATCAGGAAAGACAAGGCTGCAACTGAACTTCAACTATCTTTAAGTATCAAGGACAATCTGAAGTCCTTTTTCAAATATGTGGGGAGCTGGAGGAAAAGCAAAAGCAACATTGGACCCCTGCTAAACCAGATGGGACAACTGACAACTGACGCCCAGGAAAAAAAACAATCTATTAAATGTGTACTTTGGGTCGGGCTTTCATCAGTCCCATGGGATGACCATGCCCACTACGGGACAGGGAGGTCTGAATGAGGGAGATTGCCTGCCCTCCATCAATGCAAACCTCATGAAGGAACACCTTGAGTGGCTGGATTCCTTCAAGCAGCAGGCCCTGACAATCTACACCTGAGGGTCCCCAGGGAGCTGGTAAGCATCATAGCCCAGCCTCTGGCACAGATCTTTGAGAACTCCTGGCACTCTGGTGTAGTGCCCAAAGATGGGAAGAAGGCCAATGTGGTGCCTATCTTCAAGAAAGGGAGGAAAATGGATCGGACACACTATAGATCCATCAGCCTGACCTCTATCCCGGGGAAGGTCTTAGAAAAGTTTATTAAAAAGGCTATCCTTAATGGACTGGTTGACACCAGCATCCTGAGGGATAGCCAGCATGGGTTTGTTGTGGGTAGGTCTTGCTTGACCAATCTTATTTCCTCCTATGACCAGGTGAGCTATCACCTGGACAAGGGAGAAGAAATTGATGTCATATATCTTGACTTCAAAAAAGCCTTCAATCTGGTATCCCATGATCACCTCTTGGTGAAACTGGCCAACTGTGGCCTTGGATCCACCACGATCTGCTGGCTGAGAAATTGGCTCCAGGCCTAGAGGGTGGTAACTGACAGAAGTCAATCATCATGGCACCCTGTGACCAGTGGGGTCCCCCAGGCTCTGTCCTTGGACCCATATTGTTCAACTTCTTCATTAATGATGTCAGAAGACCAAGTTTGCTGATGGTACAAAACTTTGGAGCAAAGAATCCACACCTGAAGATAGGAGGGTGATCCAGGATGACCTGGACAGGCTCAGCAAATGGGCAGACAAGAACCTGATGGTGTTTAACACTGAAAAATGCAAGGTTCTCGATCTTGGGAGGAAAAACCTGCAGCATCTTTATAGGCTCAGCAATGCTACACTGGGTAGCACTATGGAAGAAAGAGACTTGGGGGTCATCATTGACCACAAATGAACATGAGTCTTCAGTGCAATGGTGCAGCTAGTAAAGTGACCAAAACACTGGCTTGCATCCGTAGATGCTTCTCAAGCAAATCCCAAGATGTCATTCTCCCCTTGTACTCAGCCTTGGTGAGGCCACAGCTGGTGTACTGCATCCAGTTTTGGGCCCCACAATTCAAAAAGGATGTGGAGAAGCTTGAGAGAATCCAGAGAAGAGCCATGCACATGATCAGAGGTCAGGAAGACAGAACTTATGTTTACAGGCTGAGAACCATGGGGCTCTTTTGCCTGGAAAAGAACAGGCTCAGGGGTGATTTGATGGTCACCTATAAGTTTATTGGGGCGACCAACAGTATCTGAGGGAATGTTTGTTCACCAGAGCACCCCCAAGTCAAATGGTTATAAACTACTGCAAGACCATTGCAGGCTGGACATAAGGAAGAATTTCTTTACTGTCCAAGCCCCCAAGGTCTGGAGCAGCCTGCCATCAGAGGTGGTTCAAGCACCTACATTGAACACCTTCAAGAGGAAAATGGATGCTTATCTTGCTGGGATCCTATGACCCCAGCTGACTGGGGGCTGGATTTGATGACCTTCTGAGGTCCCTTCCAGCCCTAATGTCTATGAAATCTAACAGAGGAACATCATCAGCTACCTGTTGATTATGCCTTTGTCACAGCATAGACCTGAGCCAGCATGTGGTCTGCTAGCTAATACACAGAATACCTCTCAGCAAGGCATTCTGGAGGGGAGAATTCCTACTTAGGGAATGGTGAAAGGGTTGGTGGGGAGCAGTCTGCAAGTCTCTGCTGGAGCTGCACCCAGGTAGCAGGGTGGCAGGACCAGCTCTGCTGTGGAACCCAGCCCAGAGAGCATGCTGAGATGCTGGGGGTGTCTGGTTTAACTTAAACCAGCAAGGGGTCTTGGACAGATATTACATAAACTGGTTTAAGCCAAATCCATTAGTTTGATACTACATTCAACCAGGTTTATCTCAAACTAGTTTCAGCCATTTTCAAACTGGTCTGTGTGCACTGAACCAGTTTAAACCAGTTTCTGATCACTTAAACTGGTTTATGTGTAATGTCTGTCCCTATCTTCTCCCCCTCTCTGAATTCAGCAGCAGGGGAAAGGAGAGAATGAGTGGGGCTGGAATCAGAGAAGGCTCTAGAGCTGCTTGGAAGCAGGGACTCCAGGCAGAGCAGCCAGTGAGATCATAGAGCTCACAGAACCTGCAGATGTCCTAGCAGAAGCTCTGCTGACATACTGGTGAGCTCTGAGAGGATGTGTGAAAGCTCTGTATGCCACCATACCCACTCTGGATCTGTCCCTGTGTGAACATCTTCACTTGAATATTTTCAACTGCAATGTTGACTGTTATACAAATGATTCACTCTACCTTCAGTCTTTTCTTTGTGTTCACTCTTATCTCTTCATGCCATGTATTAAATCCTCATAGATGTCAAATCTGGATAGGAACAGATGCATTTAAAATCACAGGTAATGTAGGATTATCACCAAATGCTTTTTAAGAATGTTCTCTTTTTGAAATTTCTGATCTGGATGATTCTATTGTCACACGATTAAAAAACAGACTGTTTGATGGACTGTTCTTTTTAAATTAAGATGATGACAATTGATATAACTAGCCTATGATGTGGCAATACATGACATTGAAATGTCAGAAAATAGTAGGCCAGTCATGATAACCTTGACCTGAATCTGCAATAAAAGAAAATTAAGAGCAATTTTTGGTATTCCTTTCAATATATAAAGCAGATGGTCTCAAGACTACAAAGACATGAAAAGATAAAACTATAAAAACCTGACAAGAAATGAGGACAGTAATAAGAAACAGGCACTAGAGATGGAATGCCACTTAAATCTTTATTTATCATTCTGTGATTTTTTAAGTGTCTCTGCAGTATACTCATAACAGAATTATACCAGATTTTATAAATGAGAAGGAAAAGGTGTTCAACATCTTATGTCACTACACTGATTAGCTGCAGTATAGTTATCTTCTACTGACATAGCACCACTTATCCTGGTGGAAAAGGTGTTCAACATCTTATGTTACTACACTGATTAGCTGCAGTATAGTTATCTTCTACTGACATACCACCACTTATCATTGTCAGAATAAGGACTTCTATATTTAATCCATAGGGGTCATAAATCTTAGCAACCCCTTAATTATTGTTTATGTGTGATCACATCTGAGATAGACAATGACAAACTTCCAGCAATATTGTTGGAAAAGAAACAAAACAAATCAAAACACTGTTGCATCTGGAAAATGAATAAAAAAGGAAGTGCTGAGAGAGAGAATGAGGCTAGAATTTAAGATAGGGAAGGGACTAGGATTCGGTAAAACACGACCCAACTCAGGGTTGCAAATGACAGTGGTTTTATTGAACAGGGGAGATGGTGACACAATGTCTTATTGGTTCCTTTGCACCCACCCACCCACACACACACAATGGAAGCAGGGGTTAGAGAGGCTTGATGCAGGGGCTGAAGTTGACTGAAATCCAGGAGGAGAGGGAGAGAGGGAGAGAGAGAGACAGAGAGAAAGTCCAAATTGTAGGAGGAGGTCTGCAGATAATACCTACCTATCCTAGGCTGGAAGTTGATCCTCAATGGCCAGTCGAGGTCTCCTTCAGCTTGGTGTTGTCCAGAAGGGGTCAGTGGCAGGGACTCTGGGGTGGATAGGTGACATGAAGCTGGTCTGGTCCAGATGGAAATGGTATTCCCACTGGGTCTGTCTTTACTGCCCCTTTTTATAGGGGCAGACCTTGTGTGACCCTAGTGACAGGAGGCATGCCCAGGCAAGGGTCAGCCCCTGGCATACTGAGTATCTGTGCTACATGCAGGGGCGTGCAGTTTCGGGTATCTGTAATGGTGGGGTACAATGGTAGAGTTGCTGGTTCTGCAGGGTCTTTTGTTTTTCAAATGCTGGGTTCTTGTCTCTGTTCCTGGATGAGGTCCACGGTTCCTGGATGAATCAATGTGAGGTGATGGCCCAGTTGTTGCAGGACATCTAATAGACGCCTGCTACCATTGTATTTCAGTTATTCCCAATCACTCTTATTCATCCGGGAACCAATTTACATGGGACCAGTACATGACTCATACAGTTGCAACACAGGGGATGCCTGGGCAGAGGATGCAAGCTGGAGGATTAACATACAAAATGGAAGTTTGACAGGACTTTGGTTCACTTAGAAACATAGGCCTAAACCATACAATATCCATATGAAACAATACAAAAACAATTACAAAATGATAATAATACAATATACAACAGTAAAAACCACTACAAACCTAATATTTATACAATATAAAACAGTGGATGTCCAAAAGCAAAAACTTGCTACCAAAATACACACACACACACACACACACACTGTATTAAAAAAAAGAAAAACTAGGTGTTTTGCTACAAAAGTATTAGAAATATTAAAACAGAGAGAGAAGGAAAACTGTCCAGAAATTGCTCTTATGGCTGGGTTCCACATCTAGCACCTCTTTTTCTGTTTTGGGACTCTGCAGTCCAACATACTAGGCCCTGAAACTACTTCTAGCCTTCACAGAAAGAACTGAAATCTCTGCAAGGTTCCACCAAAGCCATGGGCACTCTGGGTTACAGTGGGCATATCTACATGAGGTGTTTAGTACAGAGCTTCCTAATTAAGTCTCAGCACCTATATGTCTGACCCTACTAGGATGTAGTAAACTAACTAACTCCACCGGAGATAGGTATTTTTAAAGACAGGTACTCTCCTATAACATGGCATTCTTTAGTGCACAGCATTGCATGTGTAGACACTGATAGGACTGGCTGGGGCATGAGGGTGCTTCAGAGTGGGAGCTGCCTGCTGGCTAGCACCACACTGGAGCAGTCATTTGTCCCAGCTCAAGCCAGTCTATCTGCAGCATGGTAAACTGGATCGGAGCAGCCCTGGGCTGGCAGGTGGACCCCCAACCCCTTGCCAGTCAGGGCTGCTCTAACCCAGCACAACATGCAGTGCTCCTAGGTACACGTGTAAAACAATGAGCCCAGGAGAAATAAACTCGGCACAATGTGTCAAAGTTTATTGTACTGCATTAATTTCATGTGTAGATAGACCTAGTTTCACTCTTTTTAGACTATGAAACAGCTGAAAGCAAGAGACACTCAGGCTTTTTTGAGGACTCTGAGGTATTTCCGTTGTACTTAATGATAAATTACAAAAGGTACACAGATCTGGAGGAAAGTGCAAGTGAAACTCTCTCTCTCTGTCTTTGGTATCTTCACCAGACCAAAAAACATTTTGGTCATAAATATACTTATCTTGAAAATTGTATTTGATCATCCACCCTGTACTGTACTGGTTCAATAAATCTAAACTTGGACTGATCTCTTTTTGGTCCAAGTACATGACACTTAGAATGCTAGGCTAATTCAGGTTTAAACAGTTTTCAAGATAAACACGTGAGATTTACATCTGAATAGTAGAAAATTAGAAATAAATTTTAGATTCCACATATAAAACTATTAAGATACACTCCTGAATACCTCAAACTCAGAAACATATTTCAGGTTGGTTTTACTTCGCCTTTAATATTTTTATATGTATTGAGAACAAAATTAGCTATGAATAAAATGCAACAAAGGAGAAATGTAGTGATTTGGAGAGTTGATAGGATCAAGAGACTTTCAACTGTAAGTCACCAGTTAGAATCCAGCCTAGAAAGCCATTATCTAGCTGTCTGTCTTCTGATGAAGTGAGTTAGTGCCCCAGTACAGGTCATGAAGAAAACTGTATTTCATACTACCAAAGAGCATTTTTCACCTTTGGGTAATCATCTGAGGACAGAGGCCCTGAATCATGGTTGCCCTACAGCTTCTTGATGCACCTCTGCCTGTATAAAAGGGTTGTAAAGCTGCCATTAAGTGGGAACAGATGATTGAGCTGTGAAGAGAGTTCAAAGCCACTCAGTAGGGAGTCCAAAAGTAGGCTATTACATTCCTATTTTTCAGCTACTCCTGATTAGTAGCACTTTCCCTTGAAATTATATGCAGTGGTAGCAGGATTTCACTGGCAGAAGAGGATCCACAATTCCTTGATTTGCATTGCCAGTATGATCTCCTCTAGATAAAGATACAGCATTTGAGCCAAATAGCAAAGATCGCCCTAGTCTTTGAAAAAGGTAAATCATGCAGTTACCAAACAAAACTCCTATCTCCCCTGGGGCTGTGACTGATTCAAGATACGAATTAAGATACAATTGATCGTAGGCAGTATAATGAGTTTAATAAACCCAAAGCTATACTGTTGCTGTTTATACAGGTGATCCTGATTATTATTCCTATAATTTTGCCCACTAACGTCATCTTGTTTTAGTAAAGCCTACATAAGCAACTTAGCAGTAGTAAATGAATTAATAGAGGCTGTCTTCCTTTAATGCATGCTACATAACACACATGACTAATTATTTAATTGCCCCTGTAATGCTTTTCATTTTCTGTGGGAATTATGGGCTCTACCCACACAAATTTGTCCTTAAAATTGCAAAATGAATAACTTAACTGAAAATTCCACCCACATTGCACTCACATTGCATAAATATTTTTATACATCCTGAACAGCTTTGTCCTTGCACTGTTCATTGAACCATGTCAATTCCATACATGTTTTGAGAGTTAAAGTTCATGCTTAACATTTAACCATCAGCACACACCTACTCTAGCTCTCAAATGGCAATTATTACTGAAGTTCAGTTTCACTACAATTATATAATGAAAAGAATAATAGTCAATCTACTGAAATGTCTAGTTTCCTTTATCAACTGAATATTTCTTTCCTTTTATCTCTTTTGTCAAAACACCATTTGAAATGCACCTTGGGGCAAGGCATATCATATCAATGATAATATCCTAAATTTAAAAAATGACATCAGAATATTTGTATGTTATTCTCTTTCCTAGGTCATGGATCATTTCAGACAAAATGCTAAAAGCCTATCATCCCACTGGTCATCAAGTGTCAGGACATGTCTGACTCAGAAGTCATTATTGCTATTGTCATGAAAGTCAGATTCTAGCCCAATTTTTACCTCCACAAATTTTACCTATTGCTCATTCAGAAAGTGAAAAAAGACTCAAAGAGCTTTCTTGCTTTTGCACTATAACCCCTCTCCACCCCACCTGTTCACAGTGTTAAATTGTACTCTTTTATATAAGCACCATCTTATATATATTTTCCTGCTACCAAACCTCCAGGGATGAAAATTAAGAGGGTTCCCACCCATTTCAATTACAATTTTCACTGTTCTTTTTACTGAGTGAAGAAACCATCCTTGTCATTCGTGCTAATAAACATGTTATGTATAAAATATGGAATATGGCAGACCCTCTTCAACAATAAAGAGAAGGCCAAAATTAGTCATTTGGACACAACACTCTACAAGTGAGGGTCTAGAGTTCCCTCCTTCGTATGGTAAAGAATGGTCTCTGGAGCTTGTTGTGTAAATAAGGGTGGAAATTGTGGTAGCTCTTTAGAGCTACAGCTTATTCTTAGCTGAGTACAGTAAGTGGTTTGGCCATGGTAGGGGGTATAGAGTATACTTTATCTCCAAAGGTTGCATGAGGCTGCTCTAATTTGCTCCAGGACTTGAACTGGATCCTGGGCCCCCTCACTCCACTGATTTTTGTACCAGTACAGCTCAGCCAGAAGTGAAGATTGAAGCTCCAGGACTCAAACTTTGTCCCTATATAGAACTGGCATACCCAATCCAGATAATGATAAACTAGTGTCTTGACTCTAACCTTGGGATAGGATTTATTAACACTGTATGCCACAAAGCAGGAAGAACTGGTATCAGATTTCAGTCCCGATCCTGAATTCTTGTGTGTTTGCATTGGATCTGAAACTAGAAAAAGGGCCTGTTTTCTGGATTTTTCTGTCAGTGATATAAAAAAAATGCAATGATTGCAACCCATAATATTAGGTATCTTATGAGTATTGCTTATCATATGATGCTAATCATGGTGATGCTTATCATGTGCTTATCATGGTGCCTCCCTACCTGCTTCTGACATCTGATACCTCCGGGATGAGGACAGCCTTATCTACACATCAAAGAACAGCTCACACAAAAGGACTCTCACAGAACCAGTGAAACATGCTTCCAGCCTAAAACTTTCCCTGTGCCAAATGGAGTTTATTTTCTATCTCCGAGGATTTTTACAATCTTTGATTTCTCCTCAGCCTGAAGAAGGGTGTGTGCACCCAAAACCTTGCAAAGACAAACTTTTTTGTGCCATTTTTAGTTGGTCTAATAAAAAGTATCACCTCTGAACCAAAAGCTGTATTTCTCTTTTTGTTGATATGATATTTTCATTTATTTGGGCAGTAATCCTTCATTCGACTGATGTTTGTGGCTACCTGACTCACTACCATTAGCCTAATCATTTTCCTAATTTTTTGAAACTGAATACTACATCCCTGATGCCATATACTGCTTGTTCTTGTATAAGCCATTAGAATGTTTATGGCTTGTCTCACTTCTCACAAAATTTCTCTGGGTGTTGTGTCAGGATCTTTTATTATTTATATTTCTTCTGGTGCTGTCTTTGCTTTCTATGCCATTTACAGGCCGATAATGGCTGGCAACCACAATGGCAGAAATATATTATAAATTAATAAATGTAATAGAGCAATACAGACAAGAAAAGTCTTATTATTCATTAAGTCTTAAAGTGTTCTGCAGAATTTTAAACCATTTGCCCATTTTAGTTTTAAGGAACTGACATATTTTAGATAAAACAGATGTTTGGGTAACTGGACTCATTTAATGATAATTGGGTGGGATGGCTGTCTGCAATGACTAGTTTTCATGATTCTCAATAAACACATAAGCTAGTAACGTTTAAAGATTTTTGCTTAATATTTTGTAACTGGCAAATACCAGTATGTAATTGCCTATGAATTAAAGCCTTATATCAACTTCTATTACTTCTATTATGTTTATGAATCGTATCACTCAATGTACTTGTTGATATAAATATTAATAGAAATCTATATTAAAGTTCTTCATACATTTCCATTGCAGATTTTAAGAAACCAGCCTTTGCTTATGGAACCTATGCATAATTTGGTAAGAGGTTTACTTTTTCTTCCTATTTCTTGATCCAGTGGCCAGGTCTGGACAACAGAGCAGCTATTCTGCAGCTGCTTCCAATACTTGCTGGCTCCCCTCCCTCACACATGGATTTTTGGTATCATAGTTATAAGATTGTTAAAAGCTCAGCACCTCTCCCCCACCTCTCTCCTGGCCCTCTTAACCCCATTCTTCCGGTTTGCTGAAATATGGAAGACTATAAGGTTTCTAGTGACTGACTCCTTGTCCTATGCTTCCTATGCAGCTGGAGCTAGGAGGTGAACAAAGGAATTTACTGAGGGAGGGAAATGGGGCTTCAGGATTTGACCCTGAGAAAACAGTGACTATCACTGTTATTAATTTGAGATACATGTTTTGAGTTTAATTTGGGTAATGTGGAGTCCTTACTTAGGGAAAATCACTGACCTTAGTGGGAGATTTGCCTGAGGTACTGCAATGGTAACCCAAGCAGCTTTCAGCATCTGGCAGACCATTTTATGCTTGTCTACATTGGCAGAATTTACTGTTTCCATTAGAATTGTTAACTCATGCTGATATCTCCACTGTGTTATCACAGTTCACCACCGTAGTTTTATTTTTATATATATATATATATATATATATATATATATAAAATGAAAGCAGCGTGCACATCTTATCCCGCATGATTACATTCAAAACCTGCTTTAATATCATATGTAGGAAATTGGGAGGAAAAAATATTAATCATTACAGGAGACTCAGTATATGTCTGGCAATAACATTTCCTCAGAAGCTTTTACTGTATTCTATTTAAGGGTTTTTTTGTTTTCTTGTTAAGAAATCATAACCATGTCCCTCCCTCCCTCCCCCCGCAACAGATCACTAAAATGCATTATAACAGCATGAATCCAGGATAATAGAAGGGAGAGGGTCACTAAGTGTTACTAAATCAGCTGGTACTATCTATCCCACGGTAGGAATCCTCATAAAGATTTTATGTTGTTATTTAGCTTTTTTTTTCATTTTATGAAGACATTAATCAAGGATTATTTAGCAAAGTGACTCCATGGAAAGCAAACTCTACACATTTTCAGAAGAATTCCTTGGGAAGCTCAAAAAAAGAAAGGACCCCAGTTGTTTTACTTCTCTCTCTCTTTTCATATGACTGAATGCTAGTCATCCTGAGAAGGACAGTGTCAATGAAGCAGTTTCTAGGCTGCCAACAGTGTCAGTCTCAGGATCTAACCTCTTGGTCTTGACATAACAGGTGACTGACATAAGCAAACACTTGCACACTAAGCATGAGTATTACAAAGGCATCACTAGGCAGCCTTGTCTTCTCTCTAGACACAGTGCTACAAAAATGTTACATCTGCATTTCAAATGAGCCTTTTTTTTCATGGTATAGTTTAATCATAGCTGGAAAGGCTCCAGATAATTACAAATAATATTGTTTCAGTTAACACTTTGGTGTTTATCAAGTTATGATTTACATTTCCTTGACTCTTAACAGATAGTGAGGAATTGGTGACTAAGCATATTGTACCTGAGGGGAAACCAAAGAAAGCAAGCGAGCAAGCAGGAAAGAAAACACTGAAGCCACAGTGTGTCTGATCCTGTACGTTATAAACAATGCTGAAGAGATATAGCTAAAAAATAGATATACCAGAAATTTCTTACTATGTTCATTTTTCAGTTTTTTTAAATAGGTCTTTTCAATAAATTAGTATTTTTTTGCTTTAACAAACATTTGTATTCACATTACAATAAGGTAATGATTATGGGCACTTCTGCTGAGTTGTGCAGATATTTTCTTTTGCAAACAGTCCCATGATTTTGGTATGTGGCTTCATTCCAAATTGAAAGAGAACCCAAACATTTTAAAATGTTCTGAAAATGATTGAAATGTTTCATATCTATTTTGATTTTTTCTTTATACACATATAAATATAACATAATACATAATAAATAATGAAGCAAAAATAATTCACCCATAAAATACATTCTAAAAACATCACAAGTAACTTTGACCTTGTTAGAACCTCCCACCCCAATTTATTTTCTTAAACAGAATGCAAGTAAAATTATAAAGAATTGTTATATCAATAGAAATGCATATTCCAGCAATTCATGGTTGGTCTAGTTTCACTCTAGAAAACTAATCTGCTGCTAACTGTTGCCAGCAATTGCTGTTTGATCTAGTGCTACGACTCATTAAAGTGATAGTATTAAATGCACAAAACCACCTGCAGTATTATTACCACCAAGGTTTAAATATCCTTTCTATAATGGTGATTAGATAAAAGTTTAAACTACTGTTAGCACCAAATGCATTTTGATTCTGACAACTAGCAAGCAATGAGTCAGTTTGCTAGCATAAAAATAAATGTCAGGTGCATCTACAAAGAAGCTGTACTACACAGTAACATAGTTTTCTGCACAGCAAGCATGCTCATCTACATGTATGCATGCTCACTGTGTAGTAAATTATGCTACTTTTGAGTAAATTTATGACCTGCAAATGCAAGTAGCAAATTCATTCCCAAGTAGTTACTGCACAGTAATGCATGTGTAGACACCAACTAGGAGCAAATTTGCTCCTGGTCATCCCTGCCACTAGGGGGACAGCCTAATGCTCCTGGCTGGGATCATGTCCAGGCTATATGCCTGCCCCAGTCTCAGGCCCTTAAAAGCCTGTATGCAGTTTGAGCCCTGGAGCATATGCAGGTAGCCTGAGGCCACTCCAGACCCCTGTGTTCTCCTAATCAGGCCACAGGCTAGCTGCACCAGCCTGCCAGCACTGCCTGGCACTGCAGTGCTGTGTGGCTGCCAGATCCATGTCATCCAGACCTGCAGGCTGCTTCAAGCTCCTGCCAGGATCACCAGCACCCAGGCCCAGTTTCAGGCATCTCCTGGACACAGAGACTAGCTCCCGCTGCATGCAGTCTACTCTGAGCAGCCTGCCCAGACCCTGCAGATGCTGTGGGGCATTGCCTTGTCATGTGGCTGCTAGTCCCATGCTGTGCCCTTGTGCAGGGCACTGCAGGCAGCTGCCTAGACTTGGCAGTACAGGGACAGCTGCAAGGAGGCTCAGAAAGTCAGTGCAGGAGCCCCAATGGCCTTGTTCTTGCTGATGCCAGTGTCCACCACCCAGCACCCCAACTGGTCCATGGAGGAGACTGAAAACCTTGTGGATCTGTGGGGTAAGGTGGAGTAGCTGTTTATGCAGGGCAGGTATTCCAATGCCCATATATATGATGGCTTGTCAGGCCAGATGCACGAGTACAGGCATGACCAGTTGGCATAACAGTGCTTGCATAAATGTTAAGACCTTGCAGGCACAGTGATTTATCATAACTGACCACAATTGTCAGTCAGGGGGTGCCAGCAAGACCATGCCTTTCATGCAGCAGCTGATGGAAATCCTCATGTCGCAGGTCCCAAATATAGCCAATCTGTGCACAGCAACATGCATGGCCTGCCTGAGCTCCCATCCTGGCTTGGTGCCCATGGTGATGTGTCTCTGAGGGAGGGCCTCTTGAGATGCCAGAAACTCATCCTGCCTAGCTCCCTGCCCACAACCTCCACCAGCAGCTCCAGAAGCCTGTGCCAGTACCTGCACCAACAGCTCTGCAGCATCAGCCCCTGCCCCAGCCATGATTTGCAGCCAGTTATATCACCTGTGGTTGCCAGCAGTGCCAGTTCCTTCCTGGTGGGGCCCCTGCCCAGGTGCCTACATACCAGGCCCCAGGATCCAAAGAGTCTACCTGGAGTTGCACACCACCTGCCAGGACTAAGCAGAGACACTGGCCACACCAGCTGTGGCTACATGGTAAGCCCCACACTGGGGAAAGGACTCTCCCCATGCTTGCCTCTGCTCCTGCTCCTGCCCCCTACCGCCAGTCCCTGCCCTGGTCCCCACATCTGGCCAAGCCACACTCCCCTGGCCCTCAGGTCCCACCCCACAGCACACAGGGAGGCAGAAGACAATATAAAACTTTACTGAGCATCCTGTGCCTCTACAGCTAGGTAGTTAGGGGTCTCTTTCATGCTGAGGAATGCATTGATGCTGACAGCAATATCCTCTTCATTTGTGGGGGTAGAAACATGCAACACAGCCACAGGTAGCCCTCCAGGCAGCGGCAGAGATTGTCAGGCAGCCTGGACTTGTCCAGCACTCTTGAAGCTCAGGTTCTGGTGCAAGGTATGCAGGTTCACCCATGGCACCATGGTGATCAGCATGGTGTAGTGGGTCAGGCACCCATTGGTCTGTGCAAACAGCTTATTGCACAGTATCTGGGACATGTGCAGGAACACTCAGGACACAGCACTGGCATGGGAGGAGTGGCCCCAGCATGCCTCCCTAGAGAGGCCCCATGTGGGGAGGGTGGGGGAACGGGCATCTCCCCGTCCTAGTCATCCAGGAACCCCATGCCCCCTGAGCCCAAGTGCTATGGGCTTGAAGGCAGTGCAGGAGAGTGCTGGCCTGCAATTGTGGGGGATGAGGGAGTAGGGTCTGGAGCTGTGGCAGCAGGTGCTGAAGCACCCAGTAGCCCACCTGCCCCTGAGGAGTGATCACGTGGGCCTGGGCCAACTTACCATGGTCCCTGGGCACCCATGCACCCCCCAAACCCTGATCTGAGACCAGGCACTACGTGGCCCCTGGTACAGAGTATTTTATCTCAGAACTGTTGCAAAAACAGTCAAAAACAGTCTTTCTCATGGCTCTGCAGGCCCTGCAGCTGCCAACAGGGGACAGGTTGCAGTTGGTAGCCAGGATAAGGGCTCACAGTCACTATCGCTCATAGCTGGGGCCCTGTGGATGTGCTGGCTCCACCAGAAGGAGGACCCAGGACAGGACCCTCCTCTTGGATTGATTGGTGATGAAGGTGGAGGACCATCTTACAGATGCACAGGTCTGGTGAGCAAAGGATGTGGCCTGCCAGGACAGGTAGTGAGCAGAAGATGTGCCCCATGAGGACAAGCAGAACCAGCACAAAGAGGCACTGGACTGGATGGACCAGGAGCTCCGAGTGTAGTTCCTGGCCCTGGAGCATGAATTGGTGGTGGTCCTGCAGAAGCAGAAAGTGGTTCTGATCAAGGTAGTGCAGGCCATGGACAATGACCACTGGATGCTGGTCATGTCGTTGCCCTCATACCATCTGCTGTCCAGCAGTAGGCCCTGCCATAGGCCTGTGTGGAGGTTCAGCACTGCCTCCACCAGCCAGGAATCCCTGCCCTGACCCCTGCCTCACTTCCCCAGCCACCCAGCCCCCCTGCCTGGGACCAGCCCCACCACTCACTCTAACACCACGTGGGCATGGAACTGAATCTGCCTGCAACAGGGCCAGGAACATATACTGGTCCTGCTAGCCCTGGACACTGGCTGCCAGAGAGGGAGCCACTCACACTGGGGGAATACCAGCCACCGTCACTCCTGAGTGAGCCCCCTGCCTGCTGGGCTTACTGTGAAAATAGCCAGAGGCTGGGGTGCTGGATGATGTACAGCCACTAGTCCTGGCTGGCCCGGCAGACCCAGCAGTGGTGGGGCTGGAAACCCAGGAGCATGAAGGAGGCTCTGGAGGTGGCATTCAGCAGCTCATTGTTGGTGTTCTTGCTGGGGTCCAGCCAGCTGGATGGGTCCAACTGGCAGATGTGCAGTGACAGTGGCTCTGGGTTAGTATGCTGTGACTGGGCAGGTGGTCACTGTATGTGGGGGAGCCAGAAGGGCTCATACAGCTGTGGGCCAGCCAGCAGTCAGTGTGGTGGGCCTGCAAGGCCAGTGCAATGGCCAGAAGGATCCTGGGAATGTGGTCATCACTGTCAGGGACTGGAGCAGCTATGGTGTGGGAAGGCAGAGACAGCAAGGAGATAGTTGCTGGATGCTGCTCCTGCACTGTGCACCCTGCTCCTGGCCAGGGAAGTGGCTGGCTAGGGTACAAAGAGTGGGGCTAGCTTTTTAAGATGGCTGGCAACTGCTGGCAGCTGCAGCTAGATCCCCAGTGGTGTCAGGGACCCATTGCAGGGCCACAGGAAGTGGGAGCAGTTTGCTGTTAAGAACAGCAAATCTGATGCCATGTCTCTGCATGTGTAGATGCCTGACCAGGAACATTTACTTGTGAGTGGTTTACTTGCAAGTAAACTGATCTCAGACCAAATGCATGTGTAGATGTGTCTACTGAGCACTAACATCAGAGCTCAGGTAACTGAACCTACACAGATTTCACAGATATCATAGATTTTATAGACATTAGGGCTGGAAGGGACATCAGAAGATCATCGAGTCTGCCCCTTGCCTAAGGGGCAGGAAGTCAGCTGGGGTCCCAGGATCTCAGCAAGATAAACGTCCAGTTGTCGCTTAAAGGAGTCAGGAGTAGATGCTTGCACCACCTCTGGCAGCAGTCTGTTCCAGGCCCTGGGGGCTTGGGCAGTAAAGAAATTCTTCCTTATGTCTAGCCTGAAATGGTCTTGGAGGAGTTTGTGACCATTTGACCTTGTCATCCCATGGGGTGCTCTGGTGAACAGGTGTTCCCCCAGGTCCTGATATACACCCTTCTATACTTTTAGGAAGCCACCAGGTCCCCCCTTACCTTGCACGTTTCCAGGCTGAAGCGTCCTGTAGCTCTCAGCCTCTCATCATAAGGCCTGTTTTCCTGCCCTCTGATCATATGCATGGCTCTTCTCTGGACTCTTTCAAGCTTTTCCACAACCTTTTAAAATTGTGGAACCCAGACTTGGATACAGTACTCCAGCTGCAGCCTCACCAAGGCCGAGTAAGGTGGAGTACCTTGCACTTTGTAGTCTTGAATGCCATCAGGTTTTTGTCCACCCTTTTTCTGAGCCTGTCAAAGTGATCCTGGATCACCATCCTGTCCTTGGGTGTGAACACTTTACCCCAAAGTTTGGTGTCATCAGTGATCTTGGCCAGTCCGCTTCTGACACCAATGTCCACATCATTAATGAAGATGTTGAAAAGGATAGGCCCAAGATCAGAGCCTTGGGGGACCCCACTGGTCATGGTGCACCACTTTGATTGACTTCCATCAACTACCACTCTCTGGGTCAAAAATCACCATTCTCTGGATAACAGGTTCATATGCTCAGAGAATGCAAAGACTGGAATTATGGCTGCCTGTTTTAGATAGAAAAAAGGAATCTCTTTACATCCATTCTGCTTTACATCCACTTTAGTCTGTATCATTCATGGTAGGATTTATATGCACCTAACTGAGTTTCCAGGCTCATGGGGTGATTGTTAATGTAATGCAATAGATAGTAAATAATAATTTTTATTTGTGTCAACTGAATGAAAGGCATGAAAGAGTGCAGATGACTTTGAGGTTTCCATATTCCCCTACAAATCTTATCTTGGTGAATATTAATGTATTTATGTAACGAATTAAGTCCAGATAGACTTCCAGATGATTATCTTTTTGGGTCTTATTACCAGCCATAAGAAAGATTACTTACTCTGAAATTATAAAACAGTAGAATGGCTTGACTGAAGGATTCTCCCCTGACAAAACTTAACTCTTGCTACAACCTAATGACAAATATTGCTCTGACAAAATTGTTAGGAATGTTAATCAGTAAACTGAGCTGTGTCATTTTAATTACTGCACAGTGATGACTGCCTACATCAAGAAAAACAAATATTTGCTGCAATTCTCAAATTCTAGCCTTTTGTACTCAAAAATGCTTCAAGGCATATGAATGAAAAGATTAAAAAATTTGCTGAGCTCATTGGGTCCATCTACACATCACCCAACAGTGACATAGTGATGTGCTACGTAGCAGTATGGCACACTACAATGACAATCACGTGGGTCTACAAATGACTGGCAGCTACATCACCATAGTGGCATGTTCTCTCATTATAACACACTGCTACATCAATATAGTGGTGAAATCTAACTGCATTATGCTCATGGTGCAGTTTGGGCGGTTACTGTATTCCCCTTATTATTTCTAAAAGAAAGTACTAAAGCACAGTGCAATAGCAACATCATCATACAGTGATGTGTAGATATGCCCATTAGCTCTAAAAGGCACATTTTGAAGGGCTCTTTAGGAAAGTAAAGCACTGACATTTAGAAAGAGAAATTGGTTCTACTTGTCTTCCATCCTTGAAAAAATAACATACAACCATGTAGAAAATCTATGGACTTTGAGACATAAATATCCCTTATGCTTATCTAGATGTTGAACTAGTTAGATCTATGAGAAGAGCACTGTGGTATAATTTTGGTTACTAATAAAAATGATCTGGCTAAATATGATGAAGTCTCCTGGCAGGCTGCCAGTCTCAACACCCCATACTATACTTTGTCCATATTATTTCTACTATTTATTTAGTCTCCTTGGTGACATGCATTCAATGTTTCACAACTGTAGGTGACATAAAAACAGCTTGCTTAAGATTTTGGCATCTGCATCTTCAAGCAAAGCCTAAGACAAAATCTGTTATTGACCCCAATCTGTAACTTGTTGAAGCCATAAGAGCAGATGTTCATGCCACAAGTTAAATCTTTCTATAAGATTCTGGAGTTCCTTAACTTAGCAAACCACAAGTTTAGGAAACTAGATATGCACATAAAAAAAAGAAATAATTTATCAACTATTTCAAGACATTCCATATTTTACTACTACTGTATATTACAAAACATTCCACTGAAGTTTTAGATTTCTAGTCAAGGTCCTTATTATCTCACCTCACATCTGCAGAAATGGCTTATATAAGCAGTTATTTTTGGTATTGCAGGCCTTCAGTTAATAATGGAGAGTCTTAATTTCAAACTAGAGCTCAAGGAGGCAATAGGAAATAGGTTAAGTACAGACAGTCAAAAAGCCTGAGGCTGAATTGATTCAGTTTTTGCAGGTTAGTCTAAACTGCACAGATTAAATTGAATTGAAATAGAAGTGAATAGCTTTTACCCTTGATTCAGGAAATGTAGCCACCTGCCTGCAGTGACTGAGGCCAGAAGCCAGAGGGTGTTAGACCATGGCTTTCTGACTGTGTGTTCACTTCCTTTTCCTGTTGCCCCTAAGGTCTCTGGGATTGCAGTCCAGAATCATAACAGCAGGACTCTGCAGGGTTGCTCATCACTTCCTCTTCCTGATTCCAGGTGCCTTTGGGACTCGTAGTCCACAGTTGTACCCAGCAGTCAACTTCAGTGAGGAAAGGGCTGTTTAACCCTGCTCTCTGGCCCCAGAGCTCAGCTAGGGTTGCCTGGTGGGGGCATGCTCCCCATCCCTTAGGCTGGGCTGCATCGGCAGCTGGGCTTGCCCTGCCACCTCGTTACCCCCTTGTCAACCAGCTCTCACTGTTCCAGTTAGGAAGAAGAGAGGCAGGGCCAGCCTGGCTCTCTGGAGCAGTCAGCACAACACAGCCCAGCCTAGGGCTAGAAAGCATGTTGGGGAACTGTGATTTAATTGAACCAGGAAGGAGTTTGGGACAGAAGTTTCCCAAACTGGTTTGACCCAAATCAGTTAAGTCTGTTTTAACCAGGTTTCTCTTTAGCTATTTTGAAACTAGTTTATGTGCACTGAGCTTCTGTTCTGTTACAGGTTTAAACCAGTTTCTGATCGCTTAAACTGATTTATGTGTAACTCCTATACCTAGTCACAGAGATATTGGCCTCTATTATGCCCTGATACCATCCTTCTTAAAGGATGCTTCATATACATCTATTATAAATTATGGAATGACATAAAAATGATTTCCCTCCCCACCCCTATTTTGTATCGCTTCTCCTCTCCCTTCCTTTCCTTTCCTCATTGATTTATTTTCCCCACAATTTTTAAAAACATTTATCTGGAATAAACAAAAAAGACATTTGACCAAGAATTTCTGCAGAAGTGCTTGTGAAAATCATTTATATTGATTTAAATTTCACAATTATTTTTCTCCCCAAAACTTGGCTCAAGTTTGATTCTACTCTTATTGATCTACAAGGTTTTTCTGTTTTTGTGATTATTAAAAAAAAAAAAAAAAGTTTTACTGAACTTTTTGCATAGTTCAAAACTCCTTTTTTTATACCAAGATTTGAAGTTAGAGTACCTTATGGGACTTGGAACTCTAAAAATGCTTGCTAAAAGTGCAGCTTGGCTTTAAGGCATCTGTTTTTACTAACTGTATAACAGGATGAAGTAAAAATGGACAAAAAAATGTTTGATTCCCATCAGATCAGGGCCTGTAGTGATAGATCTGTTATATTTACTATGGCTGACCACTTGGATGACCTTCTCCAACCCACTTAGAGAGTGTTTTGTAACTGTCTGTAAAATGCATAGCATAGAGAAAGACAGAAAGGAAAATCTCTGGGGGCCCAATCAAACTTACTAACTGTAACTGTAATATTTTTTCCTGGAGTGAAAAGATTTTCTTTCTGAAAAGAAGAGATTCTCTTGTTAGATAAGAACTTGTAAAGTCTGAAAAGAGGACTGCAGCAGTAATATATAAAACTATTACTTTTGAAAGAACACTACAATTAATATTTTGCAATAGGATGTCTTTCCTGACAATATGTTACAGTAATTCCGTGAAAAAAAATCTCTATAAGATTTACCATAATATGAGGAGAGAATTAAATTGAGCAGCATGAAATGTTGGTGGCGATAGTTGTCTAATAAAAGCCACAACTAAAAAATTTCTATATTTTACCAAAATGAAAACTATATTTAATAGTAACTGTAGGAAAATGTTTTGGCTTCATTACTTTACATTCATTTTTATACACTGTATGCATTTCTGCATAATGCGTTAAATAAAATATTCAGCTACTGGTTAATCCTCAAGTGTTCTACACTTTAGAAGTAGCCACCTGAGGAATGTTGAGAGGAAATTTAAATGGGAAAATTTAACAGTTAAAAATGATGAATTAGGAGAAAAATGGTAACATTTTATAATTAAAATAATAAATCAGAAAAATGTTACCATAAAAAAATGGTAATGTTGGGAAAATTAAACCATTTAAAAAAAGGTTAATTCAAAGAAATGATAAAGAAAAATGGTAAAACTTTACCCGTAACAAACTGTAGTCAATAAAATGTTACCATTAAAAATGGCAAAGTCAGAGAGATTATATTGTTAAAAAATGTTAAAGTGGGAAGGTAGTAAGCTAAAACACCCTTTAAAAAGGTAAAATCAGGAGAAATTTAGCAAATTTAGCAAGTGCCAAGTCTGGGTAATTATATCATTAGAGCTGTAAGTTTGGAAAAATGGTATGTGTGTGTGTGTGTGTGTGTGTATATATATATGTGTGTGTGTGTGTGTGTGTGTGTGTGTGTGTGTGTGTATAAATTGCTTTTAAAAAGGTTGAGGTCAGGAAAATGCCATTAAATGGTAAAACAGGGGCAATAGTTAAGAAAACAGTAAGATATTATCATTAAAAAAACTAAATTATGAAAAATGGTTAAAGAAAGCAATTAAAAGTCAGGAAAATTTTCAGTTATAAAATGTTAAGGATAAGGTAAGACAGTAACGTTGAGGAAAATGGTAAAAAAAAAATAAAAAGGTAATTTTACCATTAAAATTATGAAGTCAGGAAAAAGGGCAAAGACAGTAAAAAGTTGGGAAAATTTTCCATTAAAAATGCTAAAGTCAGAAGGAAAATGCTATTAAAAGTCTGAAAAGTTTGGGAAAATGGTAAAAAAAGATAGACATTATGACATTTTACAATTAAAATGATAAGGTTAGGGAAAATTGTAAAAACTGTTTAAAAGTCAGGAAAATTATGGTTTAAATATGGTAAAATAAGTAGAAAGGATAAATATGGGCAAATATGTAAAATGGTAAAAAGGGAGGGAAAATGTACCATTAAAAACTGGTAAAGGCTGAGAAAACTGTAAAAAAAATATTAAACGTCAAAGAAAAAATTATGTTAAGAAACAGTAAGGTAACAAATAAATTAATGTTAAAATAGTTAAGTCAGGAAAATGGTAAAAATGGCAAAAAGGAAAAAGAGGAAAACAGTAGAGGGATCTGTAGATAATGGTGATGGTAGTACCACCCTTGCAGCTCCAAGTCAGACACCTTAGCTCTGACTAAGGGTGGGAATTCATATCTCTGTGCCAAGTATCCTAATAGCTAGATTTAGTCATGTCCCTGCTGGGCAACTAGGTGATATGCATGATCTTGGAAGGCACCTATTCAATGTACAGGAAGCCCAGATATCAAAGTCTGTCAATTTGGATAACTGAAATGCCTTAATGGAAGGCCATTAAGCTGGGGAGAGACATTCAAAAAGCCTCAGCCTGAATTGGTTCAATGTTCACAGATTAGTCTAACCTGGCTAGCCTGAACAGATTAGTCAAACAGACATTCTCCCTGGACTGAGGAAATTCAGACATATGCCTACAGTGGTTCATTTGATTAGAGAGGTTTGCCTGTACCATCCCAGGCTTTTCCCTGCTTGCTGCTCAAGGGGCGGGAGTGTTGTCAGTCCCAGCCCCCTGCTAGCACTCTGAGGCAAGGGGATTGTACAGTGCATGCATCTGTTGATGATATGGAGCTTTTCAATATCCCTCCCTGCTTTGTTATACTGTCTGCAGTAAACTGACAGGCAAGCAAGCCAGCAGGGGTCTGCTAGCAGTGTTTATTACCCCATCAGCAAAACAATAGCCTCTCTCCATTAGTTCAAACTCTTTAAAAGCTTACCAGCTGACCTCTTTATTAGCTCCAAAAAGCCCTAAGTATTCACCATTCTGTCTGCCTGTCACAGTGAAATTGGAGAGACACACACAGACACCCCTCAGCATAAGCCAGCATACCACATACCTAGGGTCCATGGGGCTGGAGTCAGCACTGTGGGAGATGGGAGGGAAGGGAGGATTCCTATTTTAACAGTGAGCAGTGAGGGAAGGGGAGGCAGGGAGAAGCCAGACAGAGTCTGCTGTGCCTGCAGTCTCTGCAGGAGCTCCAGTCAGGGAGCAGAGGGGAAAGGCCAGCTCTGCTGTGAAGTAGAGAGCCACAGCCAGCTAAGAGAGATGCTGGGATGCTCAGAGAGTCTGGTTTATCTTAAATCATCAAGGGGTCTGGGACACATTGCATAAACTGGTATGACCTAAATCATTTAAATCTGATACTACATTCAACCAGGTTTCTCTCAAATCAGTTTCAACCATTTTCAAGCTGGTTTATGTGCACTGAACATCTGCTCTGATACAGGTTTAAACCAGTTTCTGATAACTTAAACCAGTTTATATGTAATGTCTATGCCTAGCCTTTGAAATCATTTAGGATCTGTCCATACTTCTGTCTTCATTCCATAAAGGAGGAGTAGGTAGGATCTAGTTTTGTTTTAAATCTTTGGGCAAAGCTAGCCTGAATTGTCTTGAGGTTGAAACTGATATAGGAAAGCAAAAGTTACATACATGAAGAACCTGCTGCAACTACCAATTGTCTTAAGGCATAACTTTTATCTACATATTTCTACATCTTTGATAAGTATGTATGCTCCCTTTTTAGTCCCGCATTGGGCACTCCCTTGGGCAGCTGAGACCAGCACTGCTCCCACTATAAGCAGAGAAAATTCTCACTCTCCTGTATAGTATACATTCATATACACATACTAGATAGTATTGTTTTTCCTGTTGTTGGTATTTATAGTCAAAGTAAGATCTAAAGAAACAATCTGCCTTAGCTTTGATGAAGTCAAGGTCTTCCATTGTCCTCACAACCTGACTTGATAGCAAGTATTTTGATTATTACCAATAACCAGAATAATACATATCTATGCTGGGCTTAGTACCTGCCACTCATTTCCCTTGCACTAAATTTCTAATTGTATTCTTTGATGAGCCTTTGCATTTTTGATGTTACCTCCTCAACTGTAAAACATTTTTCTTTCTTTCTAGCTTGACTTTTCTGAGTAGGAGGAAAAAAATCCCTCATATGCAAAAAAATTTCACATAAAAGTGTTTGGTGTTTCAAAGTCAGTAAGTTATTTATATTATTATAAAAGTTCCTTCTGCAGCACTTTAAGACATGCCTCATTGGAATTTTCTCTTTTGCAATTAGCTTTCCTTACTGCACTGATGCATTTTATTATCTGTTTATCTTATATTATTTCACTAAGGAACAAATTTTGCCCTCGGATGCACAAGTGTGGCTCCTATTAACATAATGAAAGCAGCATGTGTGCATCCAAGGGTCAAATCTGTCCTTAAAAATGAGATTTATTTGCAAATTAGCTACTCTAACAGCTCTGGCTTGGGCTTCAACTATATGAATCAATTTTATTAAGAAAAAGATGAACTGTGCTGGAATTCTTTTAAAGTCCTAGTTGTTCCAATAAGTAGAGATGATATTCAGATAGCCTCAGAAATGTATAATTAATGACCTACATTTTGCACTCAATTGCTCTGATATAAGTCTGGATCATCTCCAGTGACTCACTATTTTACATAGGACCATTTTAATCAGGATAAGATGCCAATCCCACAAAACAAACTGCAAAGTAGACCCTTATGCTGCTGTGCTGAGCCCCACTGGGATTAACGGGAATCCACATGAGTGAACCTTGCTTTGCAAGATTATGACCTAAATAAGACAGAATACTATAAACAGAGCCAGGGTTTTAATGAAAGGGATCTTTCTGAACTTTCTCTAATCATTCTAATTTGTCTTGTATTTAGAGAAGCCCTATGGGTCTTCAGTTTGGAGAAATGCTATTAAATATACTAGGTCATGTTGGAGTGATGTTGTAGCTGTGATGGTCCATGAAATATACAAGATGTACAGATGTTTGTATGTGATATCTTTTATTGGAGTAACTTCATGAGCAATCTTTACCTGTCTCTGTTATATTTCACACATACACTGATATGTATTAAAAAGATACATAAATATATATGGGTCATTATGTGCACATATGTGTGCATGCACATACACACACACACACACACACACACACACAAAATCACCATTCCAGAACAATGAAATGGATAAATATAATTGAATACTTGCAATTTTAGCTATAAAAGCAACAACTACACTAAGAAATGGAGGTCTATTTTCAAAACTGGTCCTTAGGAATTGCATTTATTTTCAATAGACTAAGATATGCATTTAATACTGTTCACTGTACTAAAAAAATGACCTCAAAATTATTTCTAACCAGATGGTTCATATTTAAAAAAGCCTTTCATAAGCGTTACTGTCATCTTTTAAATTAAGTTAATTTCACAACTGTTTTTTTCTTATGCAGATACTTTGAGATATTTCTTATTCTTCCCCAGAATAGTAATGCATCATTATGCACAAACATACACAAATTACTTGGAATTCAGGGATAGGTTATTTTTTCTAGTCTCTTAGTCATAAATGTAAATGATTATCTTCTGTTTCTATCCTTCAAATCAGAATTTACTACTGTTTGTTTGAATCAAACTGTTGTCTCAAATATTTTTTTCTCCCAAAAGAAAAAAAAAAAGACCCCAAAAACCTGTCAGCTGAATTGTTACCGGGATATATTTGTTCTTTTTGTGCTGGTGCTTTATAGCTCCTGTTATTTTATTATTTTAATTATTCATATTGTGATAGAACCTGTGTTCCTTAATCAGGATTTTGACTCCATTGAACAATATTCTCTACAAAGACAAGCAGATGAAGGCAAGTCACTTGCAGGGGGGTTCCAAACAAGGAAACTATCAATATGTGTTTCCCTTTAATGTTTTAATATAGTTTAATATAACAGAGAAGAAAACAAGACATTTTGGTAAAGTTTTTTTCTGCTATCTCTGTTTTCTAAAGGTTAGTCAAAAAAATCCATACCCCCATCATATTCCAGTCATTAAATGTGTGTTTTATGACAGAGACTCTATATGCATACAGTTCAACATGGATTCAAACAAAATCAAACAAAACAAAATATAAAATAAGCTAAGCTTCATCTTCATTCCCATTGACTCACTGGGCATGTTTGCAAGTGATATTAATGCACAGTAAGCTTAATGCTCAGGCAAATACTACATAGTAAGCTTTCCCTGGAAGAGCATGTACTTGTGCATCTGTTGGGAGGAAATTTGTTCCTGATGGGAGCAATTCAATGCAGAACTACTCGTGCCCTGCTCTGCTCCACTACAGCACCCAGGGTGAACTCTAGGCTGGCTGGTAGGGGTTACACTAGGATCAGGCCTGGGCTTGATGGGGAGGGGCTCAGCTGTTTCCCAGCTCTATGCCCTGATCAGCCAATCAGAGCACGAGGCTGAGAAACAGCTGTGGGGAAGGGGACACTTTCCCAGCCCCCTGCCCTGATTGGCCAGTGGGGTAGCAGGTAGCAAGCCTCTGGCTGGGTGGGAGTTGTCCCACTGATGAGGCAGCTGGCAGCAAGCCCCCAGCTAGTCAGGGAATCCCTGCTCAGCTGGAGGCTGGATGGGAGCTGTCCCACCAGTGGGGCAACTGACAGTGAGCCGCAGGCCCCACTCCTTCCATCTGACCCACCAACTCAGAGCCAGCTCGCTGCCAGCTGTCCCACTGGCAGGACAGCTGCCACCCAGCCACTAGCCAGCTGAGTGGTGAAGCAAGAGCTCCCTAGTTCCAGTGCTGCACAACTCCCTACTCCTAGGTGGAGGTAGGAGCCGTGCCATGCTGGGATGATAGAGACAGAGAGGGACGTGGTCCCCATGCTGATTAACTCCTAGCTCCTTGGGGGAGATTAATCTACTGTGCAGTAAAGCATCTCATGTAGACACACCCAGTGAGACATAAGCACATTCTTTAATGTTAGGAACAGGCTTAAGCATATTCTTAACCTTAAGCCTGTGCTTACGTGCCTTGTTGTGGATAGGTAAGGCAGGAGTCTCAGGTCAGTAATGAAGGGAAAAGGGAGGCTTATACTAAAGGTTCCTATGTCACTGCAGGAAGACAACTTTTCAAGGAAATCATATGTTAAGCCAGCACTGTCTCACTAGCAGCACAAATCTTGATCTCCACATAAACATTTTGAGTTGTGAACCCTGCATTGTGGAGTTATATGACAGACCCAATGGTATCCAGGATCAGAAGAAAGTTGTGAAGTAATAGGTATAATCAAATTATCACAGAGGACGCAGTTCTGAGCATAACAAAAGTCTTCCCTAATTTATTTTTCTATGAGTGACATTAATGAATGAGCTTGATTTTAATTAAAACCTAAACGCATATTCTAATTTCTCCATTCTTTTTCTCCATTCATTGTCTACCTCCCTCATATATTTTCTTCCAAAAAGAGAAAATTGTTACCACCCTCTTCTTGCCTCTCCCTTTCTCTCTCTAGTCTCTTCTTCCCTCAGTCATAACCTTTCTCTTTCTCACTTTTACTTCCTGAATCCCTCCCAAATTCTTTCAGTTGTTAAACCTCTTATAAATTATATTCAAAGGGAGGAAAACGGTAATAAGTCAGTATGACTCTTAAATATAATTAAACAGAAATATAAAAATATATAAGAATGGTAACAAATGCATAATTGTCATTGATGTGAGAAACTTATAGACTTGTTTTATCCCAGAATATCGTGTTAAAATCACCTGTACCATTAGTAAAATACCTTAAAAACATGTACAATTTCAATACACAGGGCCCTTTGAAAAACAACCCCCATTTATGACAAAATGCCATAGAATTGTTTAATAAATCTTGTTAGATAAATGTTTTTGACTCAGTTATCCTTGTCTTCTAAAGCACACTATAAAAACACTATATACTACATAAGCAAGGTTAGAAGAGATTAAGTATATTCAAAAAAATATGTTTTTAAAACCCTGCTCTCTAGTTGATCCTTAACTTACCTGCCAATTTATGTAGCCATTTGCTTTTAGGAAGAGTGATTTGGGATTTAAAGATGTCTGTGTGCAGAAATATGTGGGTCTGATTTTCACTACCCTGCACTTATAACAACATTTACAGCTGTAAAAAGCATGTGTAAAATCCATCAGATAAGAATTTTTCACATCCACTTTTCCTGAGTGCAGATGACTACATAAAACATAAAGGAGCAAAGAATAAAGCTCTACTTATCAGAGCAAAAACAGAATGCCCATTATCCCAAACTATACCAATGTATTTATGGCTAATCCCGAGCAAAACTGGTTTAAAATAGAATAGAATAAATTGTTGTCCATGATGCAATATTACATTTTTAATGATCTGGTTGAAACAATTAGGCATTTTGGATAAAATTGTATAATCTTAAAATCAGAGAAAATTAGCATTGGAAAGGACTTCAGGGAATCACCTAGTCCAACTCCCTGCTCAAAGCAAGACCAGGCCCAACTATATCATGCCAGCCAAGGCTACTCTGGTCGTAGAAACCTCCAAGGGTGGAGATTACATAACCTCTCTGGGTAATCTGTTCCAGTGCTTTACTACCCTCTCACTGAGAGTTTTTTCTGTTATCTAAATAAACTTCCCTTGATTCTAGTTAAGATCATTGCTCTTTTCTGTCATTTGCCACCACTGAGCACAATACAACTCCATTCCCTTTAGAACCACCCTTCAGGTACTTGCAGGCAGCTATTAAATCCTCTTTCAAGTCTTCACTTCTCTAGACTAACTAATCCCAGTTCCCTCAGCCTCTCCTCATAAGTCACGTGCCCCAGCCCCCTAATCACTTTTGTGCCTTTCACTGGATTCTTTCTAATTTGTCCACATACTTTTTGTAGTGGGGGATCCAAAACTGGTCACAGTACACCAGATGTGGCCTCATGCAATGCCAAATAGAGAGGAATAATCACTTCCCTTCATCCCCTACTAATGCAGCCCAGTATGCTGTAATCCCCAGATCCTTTTCTGCAAAGCTGCTGCTTAGCCAGTTAGTCCCCAGTTTGTACCAATGCATGGGATTGTTCTGTCCTAAGTGCAGGACTTTGTACTTCTCCTTATTGAAACCCATGAGATTTCTTTTGATTCAATCCTCCCATTTGTCTAGATCTCTCTGAATCCTAGCCCTACATTCCAGTGTATCTAGTATTCCCCCTCCACCCCAGTTTGGTGCCATCTGCAAACTTACTGAGGGTACACTCTATCCCATCTTCCAGGTCATTGATGAAGATATTGAACAAAACCAGCCTCAGGACCAACCTCTGCAGCACTCCACTTGATACAGGCTGCCAACTAGCCATCAAACCATTGATTACTACCCTTTGAGCCTGATGATCCATCCAGTTTCCTATCCACCTTGTCCACCTTACAGTACATTTATCCAACCCATACTTGCTTAGCTTGCTTGCAAGAATGTTTCATAGTTTCATAGTTTCATAGTGCCTAGGGTCAGAAAGGGCCTAGAGCAGGCCATCTAGTCTGACCCCCCGCCAATGGCAGAATGAGTGCCAGGGTCACAGGACCCCAGCCAAGTACCTATCCAATCTACTCTTGAAGATGCCCAAGGTAGGAGCAAGAACCACTTCCCTAGGAAGCCA
>JAGPOW010001296.1:67182257-67202694 GCA_030014935.1 Caiman crocodilus
TGTCCAACCTGAACCTGCTCTCCAGTAACTTGTGACCATTGGTCCTAGTTACCCCTGGTGGTGCCCGGGAAAAAAGAGCCTGCCCTATTTCCTGCTGAACGCCCCTCAGCAGCTTATAGGCAGCCACCGGGTCCCCCCTCAGTCTCCGTTTACTGATGCTGAACAGGTTCAGGTCCCTCAGACGCTCCTCATAAGGCCTATCTTGCTGCTGTTGTGGGAGACTGTATCAAAAGTTTTGCTAAAGTCAAGGCATATTATGCCCACTGCTCTCCCTATATCCATAGAGCCAGTCATCTTGTCATATGGAAAATGGAAAATATGAAACTGGTAAATGTAATGCTTAGTGCAGTTTATCAAAGGGTTAACTATTATGGATTTTAATGTATGCAATGGCACATTAGAAACATCTTTATTTAGAACACTGACAGACTGTAATAATTTATTGATGGCTGAAAGCCACCATCTGGAATCAATTAAAAGAGGTTAGTTACACATCCAATTTTGAAGGATTAAAAGAATATGCAGCGATGATAGTAACTGTCAGATAACAAAGGACTGGCTTGTTGAAAGCCTCTAGGATGGGAAGATTAACTGATAGTGGGGTTATTTTATAAGATGGAAGAAAAGAACCCAGTACAATACAATTAAATAAACAGACAGTTCTGTAAAGACAGAGAGGCCGTATTGACTCTTTTGGTGATCATGCTCCCCTCTCCTTCAAAAGAAGTTCTTGAAAGAATTTTCAAGCATTGGAAGTTCTCAGTACTAGTACAATTAGTACAAATATCTTGATTTAAGATGTTTCTGACAAGTGAGAGGTGCACAGATACCTGTAAAGTCATCTCAGGCTAGGCTTCAGTGACCAACCTGAGCAGAGCGCAAAAAAATCCCAGTAATTGTCCTTCCACACCACATCCATGATGAAATGATGTGTGGCTATTTGTTTTGCTTGCAGCTTTACCTACCAGGAACTTTGCTTATTGTAGCCCCCACCTCTTATAAAGATTTATGTTCCTTCTATTTGTCCACAAACAAATTGGCACTTCTTGGCTGACAGTGAGCTATCTAATGAAAAGGCTCTGCTGATACCAAAGCTTGTAAGATAAGTAGGATCTTTCTAAAAATAAAAGTCTTCAGGACAAGGTAAGCAGGCAAGAAGCTTAATCACCATCACCATGTATCTTTGGCAGAATGGGTTCCTTTACTACCTTCCAATTGACTGAGTACTGAATAGACCTGGTTAGGCAAACCTAATAGGAAGGATTTAAAAAAAATTCTTGGCAATGAACATTTTTTTGTAGAAATTTCTCAGTGTTGCTGCTTTGCTTTGCTTTGCCTTTTTTTTTTTTTCTTGATCAGGAAATATTTTTTTTTTTATCCCAGCAGAAAACCCTTCATTTTAGGATAATTGAAAATTAAACTAAATTTTCTTCTTGTAGCATTTTGCTTCTTAAGAATTGCCATTCATACTTGCTTGTGAGCCGAGCTCCATCATCAGGCTACTTATTCCTTGGAACAGCAGGTTTTCTGACTGACTGTCATGAAATTTCCTAGGAGTCAGATGGCTGTAAGTGAAGATGTAGTTTCACCAGAAAACCTATCGCAGAGAAACATGGTATATCAGACAATAAGAACTATAGTTTCCATGAGGAAAAATCATCAGAATAGATTCATAGATGCTAGGGTCAGAAGGGACTTCAATAGATCATCGAGTCTGATCCCCTGCATAGGCAGGAAAGAGTGCTGGGTTTAGATGACCCAAGCTAGGTGCCTATCTAACCTCCTCTTGAAGAATAAGACACCTTCAACTGTTCTATGAAATACAAACTTTCATTTTTATCCAGAACATTTACAATCTTTTTTCCTACACCTGAAGAATGGTGCTTATGCCCAAAAGCTTGCAATTAAAGACATTTTCTTAGCAAAAATCTAGTTGATCTAATAAAAGGTATCACTTGTACCATGAATTATGATTCCTTTTGCCTCCAGACCAATATGGCTACAACTTGGATATCTGATACATGGAAGATATCAAATTTTAGCTGGTTTTTAAATGAAATCTTCATAACTTTACAAGGAAGAAGCAAGTTTGACCACCTGAAACCTGAAATCTTGCTCCTGCTTTTGTTCAAGGTAATTTGCATCATCACAGAGCCTAATCACAGAGCTCAGAGACACTTTACTACATAAGAAATATCTGCGCAGAACAACATTCCATCTTTTTACTGTGTGAAATATGAAATACCACACCCAGAGGAAATATGACTACATCCCGCTTATCACTAAACAACTTTGAGGTAAACAGACTATTTCAACTTTTCTCTGAGCCTAATCTGCATATAAAATGAACTGTTCCAAACAGGAGATTTTACCACACCTTGAACTCTTCTATTAAATATGAACTTTCATTTCTACCCAGGAGAACTTTACAATCATTTCTTCGATGCCTGAAGAAGGGTGCTTGTGCCCGAAAGCTTGCAATTAAAGATTTTTTGTTGTTGTTGTTGTTGTTGCAAAAATCTAGTTGGTCTAATAAAAGATATCACCTCTACCGTGAGTTCTGATTCCAGAATAAGAAAATGTCTTTGAAATGTTGAATAATGAAAACAAAAGTGATTGAAAACAAAGTGATTTGTGATTCAGGAATGTCAATTTGTAATAAAAATGAAGAAATAACATGTTTTTCTCATCTGAATAAAATTATGTGAAATTTTTTGTTCGTTGAAAAATGTATATTTCAATTTTTCATCCTAAGTTTCTATAGGACAGATATTCTGCTTTTTTCATTTATCTGCTTCTTCATTCATGTTCATTGAACATGTCTCACAGTAAATTATCATTGAAAGAAAAGTCCCACAGATGGATAGTATTGAATAATATATCTCAAGAGATTTTATGGAGCTTCACTCAAGAGTACTGAGGCCCCCTGGCAGACATTATTACTAAAGTGTAATTGACATATTAATAAAGCAATCTACTGCAACATTCCTCAAATGAAATTAATTTATCAATCAATAACAAGCCACAAAAATGGTGATCCAGCCACAAAGATGTTACTTGTTAAAGGTAAACTATTTTTGTGACTCATTTCTATTATGCTTTAATTTCAACATGTGGCATGTTGCACATAGGGTGAAAGTATTTGACCATGTTCTCCAGTATACCTGGGTAGTCTGCTTTTTCTCCCACTCTTCCTTCCTGCAAAGGGACTCTCTATGACTTATGCTGAATTCTGCTGTCCCAAGATCACACAGCTGGAGATTTCATGACTCACTACCCTTTCTCCATTTTCCCAACAAGTCTTCAAATGTGCTTCCTTAAGGAACCATTTATCACCTCTGTTGTGTGAAAGCCAGAGTGCAAACAAACACTCACCATGACATGCTTTACTTGCACGCAATAGGAATGTGTTGGGGAATAAGAAAAAGCACATTTACAAAAGATGTGTGAGAAGAAAAGCATGTGCACCAAAGTATTTCATAATATTCCATAGTTTTCATAGATCTTAAAGTTGGAAGGGACCTCAGAAGATCATCAAGTCGAGCCCCCTGCCCTAGTGGCAGGAAATCAGCTAGGGTCAAAGGATCCCAGCAAAATAAGCATCCAAATATTTCTTAAAAGAGCCCAGAGTTGGTGCTTGCACCACCTCTGGGGTGAATATATTCCAGGCCTTGGGGGCTCAGACAATAAAGAAAGTTTTTCTTATGTCCAGTCTAAAATGGTCTTGAAGTAGTTTGTGACTGTTGGACCTTGTCATCCCTTGGGGAGCTCTGGTGAACAGACATTCCCCCAGATCCTGATGCACACACCTTATATACTTATAGGCTGCCACCTGGTTACCCCAAGCCTGCACTTTTCCAGGCTGCAGAGTCCCATGGACCTCAGCCTTTCTTCATAAGGCCTGTTCTCTTGACCTCTGATCATGTGTGTGGCTCTCCTCTGGACTCTTTCAAGCTTCATCCTTCTTGAATTGTGGAGTCCAGAATTGGATGCAGTACTCCAGCTGTGGCCTCACCAAGGCTGAGTATAACAAGAGGATGACATCCTAAGATTTGCTTGAGAATCATCTAAGGATGTAAGCCAGAGTTTTGTTCACTTTAGCAGCTTCAATATTACATTGGTGGTTCATGTTCATCTTGTGGTCAATCATGACCCCCAAGTCCCTTTTGGCCGTGGGTGCTAGCCAACGTAGCACTGCCGAGCATCTAAGTGTGATGTGGGGTTTTATTTCCTGAGGTGGAGCACCTTGCATTTATCCATTGTGAGTGCCATCAGGTTTTTATCTGACCACTTTCTAAGCCTACCAAGCTCAGTCTGGATCACCAGCCTATCCTCGGGTGTGGATGCTGTACCCCAAATTTGGTGTCATTGGCAAACTTGGCCAGTCTGCTTCTGACACCAGTGTCCACATCTTTAATAAAGATGTTAAGGAGTACAGGCCCAAGGACAGAGCCTTGGGGGACACCACTGGTCATGGAGTGCCATGATGAATCACTTCCATTGGAGCCAATTCCCCAGCCATAGGACTGTGATGTAGCTGAGGCTGCAGTTGGCCAATTTTTCTATGAGGACATCATGGGACACCAGATCATTCCAGGAGAGTGAATAGAGATGTTCTTCAAGATTTTAAGCACCACTATTCTGCCCCCATGCCCACCCTGAACATTTGCATGCAACCCTTATTCTGTGCAAGGGTCAGAAGAGTAACTCCTTCACCCAGGGGGGAGTTCAGCTAGTGAGCTGGGAGCTCAGTTCTCAATAGCAGCACAACTAAAGGCTTGGAAGAGGGGCTAACAACCCTTGCCAGCAGCTCTCTAGCTCCCATTTCTGCTGAGTTCTGGTAGATTAAGTTCCTGGAGTTTTTCTCCTCTAGATACCTTGCCTTTTGACATGGAGCAACATTAGCAGTGCCTTGATAGAAATAATGTCTGCCAGGGGCAGATGGAATAGGACCAGCAAGGTGATAAAAATTAATTCTTTCTCTTAAGCAGTATGTGGCACAGCTAAGTGGTATGAAAAGAGAATAGAGGATGATGAGAAGAATATACCCAGCTGTAACACAGAAAGGTAATAAGGTAAAGGAATGTCAGGGCACTTAACTGTAGCATTATGGAGGGTAGTGGGAAAGAAGAGTGAAGAGAGACTCTGAAAGGAGAAGGACCAGGAGTATTAAACTGTCTGGACAGAATGGAAGTAGCAGTATGGTGGGGAATGAGTTCTTTCATTGTCTGTATGGTACATATCAAGCCATGATTTCTGCATAAGAAGAGTAAGACTATTAATTCTACCCAGTCATTTTCATGGGTGGTGTCCAGCACCCATGAAACAACTACAGCACCTCTTATTGGCACAATCAATAGCAGCCCCTTAATGTTAAGGGTCACTGTAATACCTAATAAGGCTGTGTGAGGGCTCCATTCCTGATTCAATTTGGTGGAGATTCGGCCCAATTCGGTGGCCGAATCTCTGAATCGAATCAGAGAACACTTTAATCTCTCTGAATCAAACTGGAACCTTCTGAATAGATTCAGAGAGATTTGAAACAATTTGGAGATTCAGATATAGACAGGTTTAAATTTTTTTTCTATATATGTCTAGGTAGCAGGAGCTAATGAATGGTGCAATGCTGGGGTGCACAGAGCATCCCACAGGAGTGCAGGAAGCTCTACAGCAAGCTCCCCAGTGTGGGAGCCAAGAAATGCTGGCGAAATGGGGCCGCTGATGGAGTGCAATTGAGGCGCTAGACACACAGGTTGTTGGAAGCCAATAAAAACTTTACTTATAGTCCATAGGCTGTAGGCACGTTCCTTGAAGTTGCAAACTCAAACAGGAACATAGGCACACAGAAGCTCACACTCACGCAGGGTATGGGGCGTCTGATGAATCTGGCGGGGAGTTGTCGTCAGTTGATCAGGCCTCCTTTGTGGCTTGGAAATGCACACAGGATCTCTCCTCATGTGTGTCTGAGCTCTCCTCCGGTTTGGGCGGGCATCGCCCAAGTCCCTTATTTGATCAGCGGGCCAATTGCTGACCGACACGTATGCATAATTTAATGTGAGCCAATCACAAGCATGAACTCGCTGGTGCAGCTGCAAGGTTTTGGTGGGCTCTGACCGTGCACCAAAAGTTTTCCCGTACTACAGGGGAATATCCCCGCTTCCGTGCTCGCAATGTGCTCAACACAGCTGGGCTGAGGCATCTTCTAACTGTTTTGCACAGACACCCAGCAGACCCAGAAGGGGACTGGAAATACTTCCGGGCCACTTGCAGGTTCACCGTCGAGCACATGGAGGGCTCCCCACCAACCCCCCCTTGCACTCCTGCAGAATGCTCCGTGTGCCCCAGCATCGCAGCGTTCATGAGTTGCACTGGTACCTTAAAGTATGTAGAAAAAACATTTAAAGCTGTGTCTGTGTCCAAATTGCTGATTCGCTAAATTAGCATGGAAATTTCAGGTGCAGATGTAGCAGAATTGAATCAGGGACAGTGATCTGAATCAATTAATTGAATCACTGTCCCTGATTCACGTCAAATACGAATCCAAATTGAATAGGGACCATTTTGCACACCTTCTAGTACCTATCACCCTAAGGGTATTAACAGGTCTCCCTGTTCCAGTCCATAAGCCAGTTCTATCTCAGAGATAATATCCCTTGATATTACTGTGACTTTGGGGATGTATATGTAATCACCCCCTACCCCACCATGAATAACGAATGAATAATCACATGGTGTTTCTTATTATTCAAGAATTTTATCTTCTAAGCATGTAGTTCTTGTTTTATTATTGTTAACACTTTGAGGGCCATCAAATGTTATTTCTGCCTTTGAAAAGGCAAATTTTGGAAATGAAACCAAAGGCATATCTCTTCTACAGTGATGTAATTCTAACCATAAATCTCCAGTGCTGTTGCTTCTTACTCATAGAAAATTTCCTGGCACATTCATGACTCATCTGTCTATGAAAGCTTTTCTATTTAAGTGTTATTTTTATTATTTATTCCTTAAGTCATATGTTTAAAATACCTATTTTGTTTAGTCGTCTGAATTCTCTCTCTGTACTTTAATCATTTTATAGTCATTATGATGTAATTTACATGTATATTTTACAGACATGCTCTTGATTCTTAGATAGCTTCCTTCATCTATGTTAAGAGAAAAATGGAACATTAGAGTTTCTTACCAGCAAAGCACTACTGAGAAAAAACAATTGTACAGGTATTTTTGTATTAAATAACTAATTATCAAGACATTTGGATACTAATCTGACTTTAAAGTTACCTAAAGTGTGTTTTAGGTGATTTTTAAAAATCTGCCTATTTATTCAGTTGCAACAGAGGACAAAACTCGGTCTCTATTTGAAGAAAGATAAACTGTTGCTTGGGAGTTTGTGGATTTTGAACTAATAGGAAAATGAAGAAAGTCTCATATTGTTAGCTACAGAATTTATGAAATGATAACAGTGTGATTGTAACAAAAATAATAGAGATAATATCTCCAGGCCAGAGTCAATGAAAATTCCATCTGTTTTTTGCATTGCAGAAGCTTACACTAAGTCCAAATATTTGATGGGTCTTGGAGGTGGTGCAGGATCAGTTAGCCTTATGCAGTTTCCACATTGTAGAAGCCAAAACATTTTCATCTGGCTGATAGTTATTATGAACCAAAATGAGCTGATTGATAAACAGAGAAGACATCTGTCATCTTTATTTTATATTTTAATCATTGACAAGATGAACTAAGTTTATAAAGCATGGTGAAATTGCTTGTTCTGTAAATGTGTTGGAAACTAATGATTAAATCTTTTAGACACCATTTTGTCAATACCTGGTTTTTCTTTAATTACTGATCTGCTTTCGCTGCCCAAATTTCTGCAACTCCCTCCCTAAAATGAATAATGATCAACTAGTATCAGCAACTTCTTAACTACTGAGTTGTATGGAGGTGAGGCAACATTTATACTTTTGTACTTAAGAAGTTTAGGACACAATTTTCTGTTGATGCCATCAAAGTCTTGTATACATTTCCTGAAGGATCTAGTAAAAACATCATCAAAACCTACTGATCATATCTTTATTAGTATTCTGGTTTTGCTTCTGACCAGGTTTTGAAGAGGAATTCAAATGGAGGATTCAAATCTGGTTCACTACCACTACCATTTGCAATGGATTTACATATGGTAGTGCTTTTTTTTTCTTTTTAGCAGTTGAGATAAATCAAATAGAACATATAACCACAATTTTAAATCTCAGTTTTTGAAAAAAATAAGCAACAATGTTGAATTTACTAAAATCTGATGTGAAACATGACAATTGAATAAATGGTGTAATGGAAGACAATTAAACCACAGTGCATAATCTTCCACAAATGTAGATATAAAAGAAATAGAATTTTCCCTTCATACCTCTGTTGGGGAAATACGATCCACTTCAATTGAAAAAAAGAAAATTTTAAGTAAATGTATTTAATAATAATTCAGGCTAGGAAAAAACGTTTGGCTACCTTAAGGGTCTTTTAATACTCGTGAGCCTTGGAAATCATTCCATAAATAGCTTTCAAAGGGCAATATCCCTCTATGGAGAACAAATATGGAAGAGCAACTCAACAATGAAAATAAGTCAGATGAACGAACAAATGAATGAATGAAACAGATTGCTCAGCTGGTGTAAATCACTGTGGCTACCCTGAATTCCATAGAACTATGCTGATTTATAACACAGGAGGAGCTGGTCCAATATATAAATTAATTCCATAAAATATTGCTTCATTTATAATTATAAATATATATAGGAAGAATTTGAATTTGTTCTCCAGTAAAAAGAATATAGATTAAAACCTGCATGAGTGCTCACATGTACACACAGATGCAAACATGCACAACTTCCTATTTTTTTCTGAAATGTGAAGAAACATTTAGTTTTTTAGAGTCATCTATAATATCACAAGGCAGACAGACAAAACATGACTGTGCTGTTAAATTCCAGAGGCAACACATTTAATTAATATGGAATCAGATTGTAATTGGCATGGATCCAGAAGAAAGGAGCAGATGAAGTAACAGGTATGGAACAGTTTAGTCTTCATAGAATGAAGAAACGAAGACCAACATCACTACAAGGTGCAGCATATAATATCAAATGCAAAGGCTACCCTTGTGTTAACACAGATCTTAGGTTTTTGATCGGTTATAATTGGGTATTGAAAATATTGCTGTTATTTATTTGTTGTTTGTTTGTTTCTGTTGATAGCAGTTGTGGATTTTTTTTTCTCTTAATCCCTCAATTTTCTCCAGAATAGTTTCCCTCACTTTCTACATGGCATGGACACAAACCATTTTAAAATCTTGAAATATTTAGGCAACAATGGTTGCCTAACATTTTTGTCATTTTATCTAAAATAATTTCTTCAGAATGGTTTCATAAAAAAGGACCCAATTTTCTCATTAACTCAAGCATGTTCATTCTGAAAGCACTACTGAGTTTAAGAAAGAGACATTTATGGAGTACACCAGACAGGCTCTACAAACTTACAGATATTCTTAAAAACCCTAAAATAAACCATCTCTTTTCTATAGGTGTTTGATGTCTATAGAAGAAATATAATTTGGAAAGGATGTGGAGAGGTTTTAAAACAAAAGTATGCAGTTTCATACTCATTTTCTAAGTATAAATACTTCAGGAAAATAAATAGCTTTTCCTATTAAGTTCTAGGAAAATTTTCCTTATGGAGATTTTCCATCTCACTAATACTGTTTCACACATTTACACGTCATGTTTATACAATATTTACACAACATTACAAAAGATTTACCCAAAAATCAAAGGCATGAACTTCATGTACTTTTATGGCTTGTTAGGAAAGTAATTTTTTCAGTGATGGGGACCAAATTGAAATGAACCAGCACCTCAACAGTCAAGGCATAAACTGTACTCCTAAAAGTTGAAATACAAAAATATATATATATAAATAAAAAAGCACCACTAGGATAGTTTTTAGGCAGACCAACTCTGAATTACTCAAAGTGTTAAAGCAATTGTGTTACCCTTTCTGGGTGCATAAGTGGTCCCATTATAAAAAAATAGATTTGAATGTCTCCAGATGCAGAGTAACTCATAAGAAGAACTTCGATGATCTGCTGGATGAAATGTAATTCTTCCCTTTATGACACTGAAATTGCAAAAGTCAAAACTCCACAACCTCCTTTTAAGGAATATGTGCTTAGTATATCACATTAAGCTATAGGTTGGCACTAATTTAATATTATAGCCATGTACACAACAGGGATTTTTTTTTCAATTTCAGTACATCGTTGTAGCCAGCTTAGTTCTTTTTATACAATAGTTTTTAAACTACACATTCCTTGTAGTGTCCACCATGAAACCAACTTCTCAGAAAAATAACCCCAGTATTTATGAACGAGAGTCTGTCCTTTGGGCTCTAAAGGTAGCATGATTTATCAAAAGTTATTGGAGTCAACAGAAAGGAGATACTGTAAATATTATGTAATATTTTAGAATAATAAAAGCAGTCTACCCATTTCTGGTGACAGAAAATACTTAAAATATCACAAGACAAAACCAAAAAAGGATCCCATGGTGTTCTGGCTACCTTTTACAATCATTTGTCAAACCCAAGCCAATTTCCTAATTTCCCCCTTCTGTCTTAATATATTCTACCCCACACATTCTTGCCTGGCATCCATGAACTTGTCTCCATTTCTTCATGTGCCAAATAAAGTCTTTGTCCATCAAATTTCTACTTCAAATAAACATCTTGTACAGAAACATTTGGTGATTATATCTCATGCTGATTTGAGTATGACTGTATATATGTTTCTGAGCCATATTCCCTGAGTCTAAATTTTACTGTAAATTTGTAAGGAAAAAAGGATGTATTTATATGTCTGCATGTCTTTAATTGCTTAAAGAAGGTGGTTGGCTGGAAAAGACACAGATATAAAGAAGAAAAATAAATACTGGTGTGTTTTAAATTGAATCATTTTCACAAACAAGTATTCCACTGAGTTCATTCCACTGTATTCACTCTGCTTTGAAGAAAAGTCAAACGAAGATGCAGTCCAACCATCCGATTAAAATACAATACTCTTTCAAAATCCATCACCATACTATGTCTCTGTAAATGCAAAGTGATATGAAGTTAACCTGCGTGTTTTCTGTTAGATTTGTCCTCCTGATCACTTGCTAAGATTATAATCTTTCTCCTCGATGTAAAACTATCCAAGGCATTATTCAGTTTCTTCAGCTTCCCCATTTACCCCAGGCAGCAACCCCATTTCTCCTGCTTTCACCAGTATTTCTATTTTAATATTTTTTTCTCAGCTTTCTATTAAAACATTTCTTTATAAAAGCTGTTGAAATAACCTAGCACTAATTGTTTCCACTTTTTATTTGGAACATTATGAGTTTATGCAAGACGACATTTTTATCTATGTCTACCTTATTCCCTAATCCTTATAGCCCTTAGGGTATTAGTGTCACTTTTAATTTCCAAAGATGTAATAACACATAATATAAGGTTACCTCTATATTTTCTAATGGAACCGGACCAATTTTGTTTGCTTGAGCAGGGATTGCTTAAGCCTTTGGAAGAATGCTCAGATGTGGATTTCTAGGCAACAACCCTTCCATTTGAATTCTCCTCTTTGTCTCAGCTACTTTTCCTGATACGAAGAAAACTGACTTACTTTCTTACGCTGCCTCTTGATTAGTATCTTATTTAGTAATTGTTATGAACATTCTTGCATTAGTTTGAGCATGGAGAACTGAGGCAGCAGGGCAAAATTAGGAAGACAAGCAAAACCCCCCAAAGGCTCTGAAAAAACTCACAGTCCAACATTTATAAGACTTCTAATACTGTAGATTTGTAAATCAAAGGAAAAAGTCACAATACCAGAGGCAAAATAGTACAAAATAACCAAAACTAGCAGAAGCAGCCAGCATGGATGACCTTCCAACAGTTCTCAAGAACCTTTTCATTTTGCCCTGGGGCAGTATCAGTTTATATAGAGATAGTATACAGCATAATGTAGCGTTGAAACATGTCATATGTCCACCATATTTCTCCCTCATATTACACATGGCTCTCCAGACCCTATACACAGAAATGCTACTGGCCTCAGAAAAGCTATTTGCATAAATAGTGATTGCAGGACCGGGGGTCTCTGATTTTATATGTTGATATTAGAACAGATGATATCTTCTCATGAAAAGAAGTGTAAAAGGCTTAAAGTTTAAGTAATCTTAATGCCCCATCATAGACAAAGTAGATATTATGATCACCCTAATTAATAGATGTCCTGAGATCTCAAGACATCTCTACAAAGACTTCCATCGTCTCAGATCCATACTAACAACACAAATGAAGAGCAATTTACCTTATTAAGCACGTTTCACTATAAATGGACCCATATATTACTGCTGCATTTTGCAGGCCTCAACTACATATATACATACAAATATGTTTAAAACAAAGAGATGAAAATCTAGATCCCATCTTTATGTTGAAGATGAACTGGTGCCAAGTATAGTGTCATCCTCATGTTTTCAGTATCAGTTTCACTCTTTTAATTAAAGTACCCATACTACCTACTGTTATTTCCTTTTATAACAGTTGCTGTACACAGCATGGATGCTTTTGTTCAGCATCAGATCTTAGAACTGGAAAGAATGTTTTGGGTTAGTTTAGTGAATTCCTTGCTGCCACAGACAATCATATAGTGTATTTTCTCTGATAAATTTACCCAGCTCCATCTTAAAACTAGTTAGGTCTTTTGCCAGCAGTGTTCCTATAGGAAAGTTGTTCCCAAGCTATACTGCTCTGATGCTTAGAATTCTTCTAATTTTTCACCTAAACTTACAATTGTAAGTTTACAATTGATCTACAATGTAAGTTTACTATTGATCCACAAATGATTCATGAAGTGAAATGTACAAAATTGCCTTTGTCACATATTATTAGTGCAATAAGAGTATGAGTGGAATGCAGTGTTACTTCTCAATACATGGGACCCTGTTTCTTCATTTGAACCTGGGTATTGACCCTGTCACATATTACCCTCACTCAGACTAAATGGGGGGTAGACAATGGATGCAAGGATTATTCAGGGAAGAGGAGTTTCTTGACAAGACTTCTGTCTCTCATCCCAGTCTTTCAAAAATATTATCAGCTTCCAAAACGCCCCCAATTCTGAAGCAATACCATTTTGCTCTTCCAACCAAGCCTGATAATCTCCCTTCCAGGAGCATTTATTTGTTATTTGTTAAATATGTGTTATTTGTTAAATATTACCATTCCAAGTAGTTAAATGCAGTGTTTATTATTTGCGCTGGAGGGAAGAAAGAATGAAAAGACATTCAACTCGTTCCACCAGGGATCTTGGCAGTAGCATTACACAATGCCTCATGTGAAATGGAGAAAAGACAAAACAAAACAAAGAATCAATAAAGAATTCTGGAAATGAGAGAATCAGAGATTATTTAGTCCTCTTTTGTTGTGCTTTTTTATTTTATTTATTTTTATTTTCAGGGAAATGGAAAGTCCCAGAAGAAGGAGATATATTTTCGAAGTTGTTATCCTATCAAGATGGCATATACCAGTAATTTGCAAAATTCCAGTAATAAACAAAGTACTTAATTTTACATAATATAATGCAGTCTAGTATATAAGTCATCTGCCTTAATGCCTGTTGAATAATATTTTAGACTCGGCCAGAAACAGGTTCCAAGAAATTTAAAATTCAGGGGGCACTCTGATGTCATCTCCATTTTTAGTGGCATTAGCACTGTCAAGCCAGGAAACTAATGTCAGACCAATTGCAATTAATCCTAAACTATTAAAACTGAAAAAAAACAGAGCATAATTCTATAACAGTTTATTATATATTCAATATAGAATATTAATACGTCTTTTAATGATTAGATTCAAACCCTGTGTTTGGAATACAGCCCTTGGGTTGTTCTGGTATTCTGTGGATGACATAGTTCCGCTGAAGTAAATGGCAAATTACTAACAACTTCATATTAGAGTCCAGGTGGAATTTTAAATATATTAAGCTAGCCAGGCAGAAACTAAATCATCTTAGAACCCAGGAGATGATTTAACTTTTCGGTGAGACATTCTAATGCCCATGGCTGTTCTATTTCTATATCACTTTATTTACTACAAATGCAATATTTATCACATGGCCATGATTACTCCCATACTGTAAAAGAAATAAAGAAAAACATATAACAGCAATGTTATTGTACTGCTGAAATCAATTAATATGTGTATGTCTGAAAGGGCACATCTCTGTTTTTAAATTTCATCTGACTTTTTTTTTTTTGCAATAAAGAAAACTGATTATTAAAATTTTATCTTATCCATTTAACATACTCTTTATTAAATGTTTGGCTCATTCCAGTTCAGTGGAAATGTGCGTGTGTGTGTCAGCTCCTTTGATTTAAAAAAGACAAATGTTAGATCTGCTACCACACGGATCCATTACCAGGCTTTTCTTTTATAAAGTAGAGATTATAGAGCTCTGGAGGCTTCCTCGGGTCTGGAGTTAATGTATTGACACAGGGATCACCTGACTCTACCTTGGAGATTGTCAAATAGTTGTATAATTTTCTTGTATTATTGTACTAAACAGCAGCTTCTTTTCAGGACCATGTTAAAGAGTTACTTCAAGATCATCAAGTCCAGCCCCCTGCCCAAAGGGCAGGAAGTCAGCTGGGGTCATAGGATCCCAGCAAGATAAGCATCCAGTTTGCTCTTGAAGATGTTCAGTGTAGGAGCTTGAATCACGTTTGGTGGCAGGCTGTTCCAGACCTTGGGGACTCGGACAGTAAAGAGATTCTTCCTTATGTCCAGCCTGAAATGGTCTTGTAGTAGTTTATGACCATTCAATCTAGTTGTCATCCCTTGGGGCGCTCTGGTGAACAAACGTTCTCCCAGATACTGGTGGTCACCCCTGATAAATTTATAGGTGGCCACCAGATCACACCTGAGCCTGAGCTTTTCTAGGCTAAAGAGCCCCAGGGCTCTCAGCCTGTCATCGTAGGGTCTGCTTCCCTGACCTCTGATCATGCGTGTGGCTCTTCTCTGGACTCTCTCAAGTTTCTCCACATCCTTTTTGAATTGTGGAGCCCAAAACTGGACACAGTACTCCAGCTGCGGTCTCACTAAGGCCGAGTACAAGGGGAGATTGACGTCCCAGGATTTGCTTGAGAAGCATCTATGGATGCAAGCCAATGTTTTGGCCAATGTTTGGTTTGGCTAAACATTGTTTAGCAATGTTTGCTTTATTAGCCGCAGCATTGCATTGCAGTCTCATGTTCATCTTGTGGTCAATGATAACCCCCCACGCCTCTTTCTTCCATAGTGCTAGCCAACATAGCACTGCCAAGCCTATAAGGATGCTGCGGGTTTTTCTTCCTAAGGTGGAGAACCTTGCATTTATTGGTGTTGAACACCATCAGATTCTCATCTGCCCACTTGCTGAGCCTATCCAGGTCAGCCTGGATATCTCGCCTGTCTTCTGGTGTGGATGCTTTGCCCCAAAGTTTGGTGTCATCGGCGAACTTGCCCAGTCCACTTCTGACTCCAGTGTCCACATCATTAAGATGTTGAACAGTATGAGTCCAAGAACAGAGCCTTGGTGGACCCCACTGGTCACAGGACACCATGATGAGTGATTTCTATCAATTACTACCCTCTGGGTCCGACCACGGAGCCAATTTTCCAGCCAATGGATTGTGGAGGACCCAAGGCGACAATCGGCCAGTTTCTCCAAGAGGTGATCATGGGAAACCAGATCGAAGGCTTTTTTGAAGTCAAGATATATGACATCAATCTCTTACTTACTGACTCATATCTAGAATATGGATCTCATTTTTCCTGTATTATACATTTATAGAAAGAGCACATTCAGGAGTTCTCAAAAAGTTTCAAAGAGTTGTAAAATATTAGGCTTTTGAAATAAGTAATTTGATTTTTGGAAGAGCTAAGTACCTAGTTATATGCTGTTGACTTTAAGACACAAGATACTTCAGGAAGGTATCTTGTAAGTTTTTTTTTCCCATGTTGATAATGATAACAAGAATACTGAAAATATTAGACCTTGACTCTATGCAGTGCCCAATGACTAGGGAGACAATGGTCCAATTGCTTATGGATCATGGTACTCATTAGCCAGAGCAAGCAGGGAGCAAACACCAGCACACATTGCTTGCAATAGTTTTATTCAGAAAGGCGACAGCTTCATACAAGAGTCCTGAAAACCACCAAACAGGGGACCTTCCCTGAACAATAGTACTTTCCAACACTTATAACACTTGGTTCATACTTATTAACATTGACCCCGCCTAAGTCCCTCCTTCGGTTCCACCTATTTCTCCTCCCATCTCAAGCTCCACCTCTGTTTACTGTTTGCTTCCTTAGCATGGTATTGCCTATGCATTTCATTCATTTACATGCCTCTCTGCTAAGAGTGCATGTGTAAGACTTTGACCCCCATCTTCTTTTGGTCACTTGCAGTTTCTCGCTGGTTCTTTCTGGTTTTCTTGTTAACTTCAGCACCATCTCCAAGGCCATATTTCTGCTTTGTCTCCTGACTCTAGCTGGTGGGCTGCATTCTATTTTTACCCAACACATCATGCACTTTGCACCCTATCCTTTTGTTAAGAATCCGCTTACTTAAGCATTAGCCAAGTTAGTTGCTTTTAATATATCATCCAGCCTTGTGATCAGCAGCTTCTGCTGAGACACTGGAAAAAACTTTTATTCAGCTGCATACCCAGCACTCCCTAGATTCTATCATTACCCCAACACCCAAAATCCATATCATTACCCTAACAGAGTGCAGCATAGAGCCTGGCTCCCCTTCCCTCACAGGTGGCATGGCTAGAGCACTGCCCATGGTGGGAAGCAGGTGGATGGGGGCTGCCTGATGTGGGCTAGGGCTCCCTGCCCTGCTGCGCTCCCCTGGGGCCTCCACAGCCCAGCAAATGTGGCCAGGCAGTGCATGGCTGGGTGAAGAGGTTTGGTACTGCTGCTGGCAACTTTTCATCTCCATGGCAAGGTGTCCCCTGCCCATCCAGCAGAAGCAAGTTGCATAATTCTGTGCTGCTCCCGCTGCTGCTGCTGGGTGGACAGGAAAGGGACTTCCCTACCAGCCTTGCTCTGCCCTGCTGGGCTGGGGTCTGCCCACTAGGCTGAGGAGACACTAGGAGGAAGGCAGCAGGGCAGGGAGCCTGAGCCTACAGCATGAAGCTTGCACCCCCACACACACCACCTTGGCTAGGCAGCAGTGCCAGCTCCAGACCCAGCCCTGCCCAACTCCCTTTTTCCCTCCCTATGGGAGTCTCAAACCCCCATCCCCCTCACCAGGCTTACTTGCAGGAGCTGCTCTTCATGCTGCCAGGTGGCTATGTGCATGTGTGAGTATGAATGTGCATATGGTACCCTCTGTCTAACCACCCTTCTCCCTCTCCCCACAGCCCCTTGCAAGCTGGAAATCTGCCAGCCTGCAGAGAGCTCTTTGCAAAAAGTGGAAAATCCATGTACTTTTCTGTTAAAAGGGAAAATACACATTTTTCTCAGTTAAAAGGGAAAATTGGGGAGGGGGTTCCATTTTCCCTTGGGAAAATGAAAACCCAGATCCCTACTCATTATAATATCTGCTCACTGCACAGGTCTTAACAACCTGTCTCCTTTATAAAAGTCTTAATGTTCCTCTATACTTTCTTCTGCAAAGTTGCTATTTGTTAGCCATTCCTATTAATGTCTCTCTTCTATTTCATAGCCTTGCAAACCGTTTTTAGCTCCTGCTAAAAACCTTAACTCACATGTAGAAATGACTGACAATAATAACTGACAATTGCATGAAATGACTGACAATTGCAGGCACTGTCAAGACGCCCCAGAAGTTTTACAAATCTAAATCTTTGAATGAATATTTAAATATAGTGACTACAACTAGTAATGAAACACTCTTTTGGCTGTTTTTTGCCCAGCTTTTGTGTTTTTTTAAACATAATATATAATTTAGCAAGTTAGCATACATTCATTAAATGTATATTTGTTTTTGCTTTGCTCTTAAACTGAATAATATAGTGCTGGGCCCCTACCATATTAGTCAAGTTTCTAGTTTCTGTCTAACTGGAGAAAAATATGTATTTTGTACTATGTGATAATGCCCCCTGCCACCTACACTCCCCTTTTCAAAATCCTAGAGCTGCCCATGCCTCTTATTAAAATTAATAATTCTACAAATATAACATATGGTATCACAAGGCATATAATAACAAAATATATCTAAATATTATTAAATTACTTCAATGAATGCAATTCCTTTAATAATTTAGACAAACAGTAATAATATTTTAAATTAGTATCTAAACATTTTCATTCCAATAATCAACAGTTGCCTAGCTTACCACCATAGTTGCATTTTGCCCATCCAATAGAGGGTCACTTCAGCCTGCAGAATAAAACAAGTAGTCTCCAGGCTGTTTTAAATCATATTTAAAAATAAACTCTTAGTGACCCTTTCATCTAGGTAAGGATCAGCCAAATTTAGTTCTGGGCCTGTGTAATGGGATGGCCTTGCAGGGCTGGATCTCAGAGCCTGTTCAAGGCTAAACACCTGCCTTGCTCGTCTGCCATGCCTTGATTAAAAATAAAAATGACCAATGTTACCAAGGTAGGAGGCTGCCCGTTACTCACCCTCCTGATGACAAGGGTCTTAGTACACTCTCCCCTTAAATGTGTCCCATGCCTTGTAGATGCCGTCTACCTTGTATCCAGTATTTCTATATTTACACATACATCAGGTGCCCCTCCTCAATTTTCACCAGGGAGGTAACTGACTTGGCATTTCTTGGGGACTCCCCCTTCTCTTTCTTCCTCAGCAGGGTGCAGTTTTTGGTCATACCCAGAACCAGGAGCCTCCAGTTAATCCCCATAACTCATGCCCTTACCTCTAAGGTGTTTCTGAGCAGCTGCTTGGCCAGTGTTGTCACTCTGGTCTCCCCCAACAGACAGCTATTTTCTAGGGGTGTACAAAATGGACCATATTCAATTTGGATTTAGCCCAAATTGGGGTCGGTGATTTAATTTGATTCAGCTCACTGTCCCAACTGAATTCAGCCAAATCTGAATGTGAAGATTTGATGCCGATTTGAGGAATCAGCGACTTGGCCGTAGACACAGGTTTAAATGTTTTTTCTGCATACCTCAAAGTACCAGGCACAGCTTGTGAATGCTGCAGTGGTGGAGATGATGGAGTGTCCCACAGGGAGGGGACTGTGTGCTCAGCTGCAAACCTAGAAGTGAACTGGAAGTACTCCCAGTCCACTTCTGGGTCTGCCACCAAGTGCGCTGCCCCATGTCCCACAGCCCCCTGGTTCAGTGATTGGCTGCAGGGGGACCCTGTGTGCCCCTACAGACATAGGAGGGACCAATCATTGAGCCAGAGAGATGCAGAGGAGCCCCCTGTGTGCTCCCTGGTGGACCCAGAAGTGGACCAGAAGTGCTTCTGGGACACTTCTGAGTCTGCTGCTGAGCACACTGAGGACCGCCCCCACACTCCTGTGGGATGCTCCATTCATCCCACCATCTCAGCATTCATAAGCTATCTGGTACCTTGAGGTATGTAGAAAAAACATTTAAAGCTGTGTCTATGTCTGAATTGTGAAATCTTTCCGAATCTCTCTAAATCAATTCAAAGGGTTCTGATTCAATCTGGAGAGATTAAAGGATCTCCTGATTCAATTCAGATTTGGAGATTGGGCCACTGAATTGGGCTGAATTGAATCAGCAACTAAAGCTTTGCACAGGCCTACTGCTTTCCCCTATAAGGCCTGGGCTAAAATGGAGGCCTTATAAATCCTTCATGACTGAAAAACTTCAGCCAATCCCAGGACCTTCCTGGGGTCATATACTACCCTTGATGAGGCTAACAGCCACCAGCCAGCTGCTCCACTGCCAAATTCAAACCTTAAAGTGTCAGGCATGCAGGTGTTCTGCCACACCCTGACAATCTCAGCTTGCATATTGAGGGTGTACATAATTAGGCAGTAATAACTGGATACATCAATTTCATGGCACCAGTAGAATTCCCCTTAAGGGTACCTTTCTTCTGCTTCTGGTACAAAAAATCAAAGGAACCTGTATAAAGGCTTGAGTGTCTGGCCCTGTAATTGTGTGCTTTCCTATTTGGTGCCCATTTTTCACAGAATTTCATCCTGAGACAAGTAAACCCATAAAGCTGAGAACCTGGTTGAACTTTAGGTGACCTTGCAGCCAGCAGATCCAGGAGAATAGCAGGCTATGCAGCAAAGAGAAGGTGACATAGGAAGAAATCTAGTGTGATTTGTGGAAATACCTGTATACTGTGTGGAGAATACCTGTGTGAGTGCTGTGTGCAAAAAAA
>JAGPOW010001296.1:67202794-67244527 GCA_030014935.1 Caiman crocodilus
AAAAAAAGTATAAAAGGAATTATCCCTTCAGAGTGAGTGTTCAATTGGGGTGTACCTGAGAGAGAGAGACTGGGAGTGTGTCTGTGAGGTAGTTCCATTGGTGTGCCTGGGAGGTGGTAGATGAAGTGGAGTTCTACTTGGAAGAATGCTTGGGTGGTTGATTAGAGTGGGTTTGTGCCTTTGAGGTGGAGCCAATGAGGCTGAGAAACAAAAAGATACTTAACGGTGTGAATGAGGCATGCCCCTGGAGGCTGGGGGAGAGCAAGGTGACTGCCTGCAGGTGGTGGTGGCAGTGGCAGAGGCATGGCGGTGGCAAGCAGGGAGCTTCCCTACCCATCGTTCATAGGGTAGATAACATTGGAATAAAAGTTAAATTGATTTTGGCCCCTAACAAACCTAATATAAAAATATGGAGATATAAACAAAAACTATTGATTCATATTCATAAATGCTGTGATAAAATTTTGTCTTGTATACAATAGTATGAAAAAGGGAGAAGGGACTGTACATAAGGAGGAACATGCAGAAAATATTAACTGGTATGAAGAGGCAGCCTTAGAATAGCTTTACCCAATGCTACTACTCAGGAATAAAGCGATCAAAGGTTCATTAGCCATTGCATGTACATTGAGTCCAGATGGACAGAGAACTGTGGCTGGACTTCCTGCCTAATACAGCAAATTACTCAGATTTGGACACAAATGGAACCAAAGCCTGTTTCCATGGAAGTCAATAGCAAAACTCCCCTAACTGTTATAACTAAGATGAACTCAAATAATGAAATTTGAATGCAAATAAATGCATTTAACATAGTTCTGTAAATATAATGTGCTTTTGTATGTAAATAAGTCTTGAGGATTCAAGTTTATCTTTGCAGACAGTCCTCTCAGAAGCATTTGTTTTGATCATACAGACCAGGGTAATATAGCGTTTGAATCAAGTGTCCAAAACTTTTGATAAAGCAGGGATTTAGAAACTTGATTTATTTGAAGAATAACTAAAGTTACCATGAAAGAAAATATACAAAGTAGCAATCAGACCAGAACCTCCAGCAAAGAATAAACAGGAGAGGGTTTATAACAACAGGTGTATATTTTGAGTATGTTAAATGCAATTGAAGAAATAACATTCAATATTCCTGTAGCTTTTAAACTCAGTATTGTATCTACTCTACAAAATGAGGCAAAGAATAAATTGTGATGCAGTTTGTTCTTAGTAATCATATGTTTGAATTTGAAATCTAATAAGAGAGAAGTTGTATTGCAGACTGAAACCGTTTGAAGATAAAACTGGAACATCATAAGAAAATATAAACCCCTGGGAACCTTGGTAAATCACCAGGTGAGCACACTTGTTACTGAAAAGAGGATCACCTATATCCTGGTCTTATAGGGAAGGCTTGATTAAAGTCAGTTGAGTATACAAAAGATGAGGGAAAAGAAATAAATGGTTGTCTTTGGTAAAGGGAAAGGTCCATTTTTCTTTTCTTTCTAGTCTTCCTTTCTTGCTCCCTGCTTTCCCTCAGATTTTCCATTCAACATAATAATCTATTATTATTCGTACTAAGTAAAAAAAAATAAATTTGCAAGTAATAACTACTAAAGCAAAATAGGAGTAAGCACTTGACTATGATATAATTGCTTGTCCATCTGACTTTTGTGATTATGAGCTACCAATATGCTGCTGTTCTGGTACCACCTACAGGATCCAGAATGTAGATAAAGCCGCTGAAAAAGACATTCTTTTTCCATTGTGTTTACTTCTGCTGAAACTGTAGCATTAGATTTGTAATCACAACAAGTGTCCAATTGGAAGTGGTCTGAGACCATCCACTTATATCACACAGAGCCCTGAACAGCATTGAGAGGAAAATGCTTCTATTTCCATTTACCAATCTCTTGAGAGATTGGTAAATCTCTGAATATTTAAAACTGAATATTTATGAAAAGCTCTTTCTGAGTGTCTCATTAAAGATCAAATTTTTCATCTGATTTCCTTGAGATAGGGTGAATATGAATGTTTTGCAATTTAAACACAACCATAGCATATACAGTATAGTGATGCCCAATATTTCATTATAAGTAGCTGAGAAATTCACATTAGTGTTACCCCAGGATTCCTTGAAAACAGGATGCAACTTCTCAGCGGAGCTGTCAGTTCATGAAATTTACTATAAAAAATAATAACTCCGATGAATGTCTCTAAAAGACTTAGACTATATTTCTTACTCTGTCAGGCACTTAACTGTAATCAGGTTTCCTATAACTAGGGTATCTGGTATACTGACTAGCTAGACACAATGAAATTAGGGGGAAATGGGTTTGCTTTCTGGACAAATACAACATTATTTGTTTTCATTAGCTGCTTGAGGGAAAAATTAAAAGTCACAAAACTCATATAAATCCTTCATGATTGAAATCCCTACCGATAGCTAATAATTGCAACAGGTAGATGTTGAAGGTACAGAATTATGACAGTATCATCCTATTATGTGGCTACACAATACCTTATGCTAATGTAAATGAACTGTATGTAGTTTATTGCCCATTTTTATACTGAAAATACCATATTGGCACTTTAAAGAGTTTTGCGTGACATAATGGTTTGAACTACCGGTATCTAGGTATCTATTTTTAACTCATAGGTAATATAAGGCAAGACTTTCTGATATGCATTTGGCAAACAATGTCAAGACATTCTAAATAGCAGACTTTCCTTCTGCTATTGAAATATTCATTAGGGGTATAATTCAGCCCTGGCCAAAGCGCTCGCATAAGGTCCATACAACACTTAAGTCCTTCTGCAGACCTTTAGTATGGGTATAATTTTTTCATAGATGGTTAATATAACACAGTAATATCCCTACTTTTGCTGTAAGTGAAGTGTAAAAATGGTCAAAATAAATTAAAATTACACATTCCCTATCATCCATAGGAGAAAGGGTGATGCTGAGAACCCTCTCTCATTCCATATCTTTGCCTGATAACTTATTTGCAGGTAAAATAATGATGTTGCACACTCCAAAACTGAGCTGTCATTATATAAAAAGCTATTTTGGGGAGCATATTTGGAAGGTACATCAGACCCATTGCAATAATGATTTACAAGCAAGATTCATTAAACACACACACACAAAAAGAAGAGAATATATTTACTGCAGACAGCGTGCAAGGATCTTGTGAAGGTTTCTCTAATGTTACAAAACTGAACAAACTATACAATGCACAAATATATTATAAACCATGATTTGTTTTTTTTCAGATTGCTGTTTGGTTACTTCAAAGGTTAGCTCTGGCTAGAGTGCAGCCAATCACTACATGTTATCACTTAGTTCCCGTACTACAAGTATGAAGCGTGATACCTGCTTAGGAACAAAGCCATAATGCTGTATATATGCTCAAATTAAAGTAACTTGACAAAGCATTTCTGATGTATGTGGCTTGCTTGAAATGGCATTACACTCGCATCCAAAATGAAGAATATTTCTCTTAACGTTGGACCCCCTACTAAGCAATGGGATCTAGCTGTCTGCTTTTTGTATGCAAAGAAAATAAAACAGCCAGAGACTGTCTTATTTCTGGTCTTTCAGATTCATGACATGCTCTGTATTTGTATACATAAACAAATAAAGATAACACAGTAACCTACTGTTGTCTGATGATGATCTTTCCAAATTTTAAAAGACAGCAAGTTTTCTATATATTGTACTATGCATTTTTCACCTGATTGCCTATCTAGGTTTCACTAAATGTCTTGACAGTACATGACAAGAAGAAAATGCATCACAAAGCCGGCATTTAATTTTGAAAACGGTGAACTGATTTTGAAAGCCTATGAAAGTATAAGAATCAAAACTACTTCTGTATCAGACATGGTTCCTGAATTTAATAATGAAGATAGCATCATAACATCATGGAAAAAGTCCTTTTTAAACCTACAGTTAATTTTATTATCCATATTCTCTCATCTATTTGGTCTGCACCTAACGAACAGTCTAGCACAGAAAGAAGGTATAAAGAGTAACAATGGCTTTCAGTTATCTTAAAAGCATTCTGATTCTGAGATTAGCTATGGTGTATCTGAGCACTGGTGTTGTCCCAGACACCTGAGGAGGGTTTGGGAGTGAGAGTATGGTCAAGGGTAGAAAGGTAAGAAAGAATTTATTGACTTAACAAAAACACAACTACATGTAATAACAAGACAAACAATGACATACAAAAGTAATTTACATTGGCAACTTATCAGCAGTCCCCTCTGATGCCTGATACACAGAAAGCTTCTCTTTCAACAAAGTTCAGCAAAATCAGGCGTCCCTGAATAGCACTGTCCAAAAGGGTACAGGGAAGGACCCTGGAATGCAGTCCTTTGGGCTCCTCGAGGTCCATAGGACCACTGATCCAGGCAACAGCTAAATAATCCTTTTCATAGAGCGGTATCTTCCTTCTGAATGGTTTCCAGATATGCCAGCTCATTTATAGCTTCTGAATGATACTGATAAGGAACGACTGCTCAGATTCCTTTTACTTCAACTGTCCTTAGACTGGCCAATTAGCAGTACAAGCCTTGCATTTCTTTGATAAGGTAATTTTAACTGTGCCACAGGACCTTACTACTTCTAGGCTTTGCTGAATTTACTAGGTCTTATTTTATACAAGGCCTCAGTACATCTTAGACTTTAATTAGGTTTTTAGCAACAACATATAGCTTAATATCTATACAAATACAGAAAAACCTTGGTCTAATCTTCATAGGGCCTTCAGCAAGCACCTTTATCACACAGACATAATTTCAGCTGTCACAGTTATAACTTTAAGCAACCTCAGATACATTCTAACTAATATTTTGTTGCCTGCAGCCTTAAAGGGTCAGTCCAGTGCCCAGGACTTATCAAAGGGAGGCATTTTTTTCCATTGTTACTGTCACAGTATGTTGTAGCAAAAACACAATCTGTCCATTATGGGCCTTTGTACTCACCACAAAAAAGGCATTTAAGGTGGCTTAAATGCCTTTTTACACCACTTTAATGGCATTTCTGTTTGTTTCTGTTTGGTGGCGTATTCCACTTTAATGGTGTTGCCGTTTGCACGCTTGGTGGAGTATTCTGCTTTAAATAACTTTGGTATGTAGCAAACTAATACACCTCTGAGGTGTATTAGTTTGCTACCTAACAAAATGCAACAGTGCACAGGATGCTGGAAGATAATGTGTTTGGGGTTTGGCAGGCCCCACTCAAACCCCACCCTGGGCTGTGGGACCCAGTGGTAGTCTGTGCAGGCACTCTCCACTAAGGAAAAAACCAAAACAAAACAGTGAGCCTGATCTTTTATTTTCCCCTCCCTAGAGCCTGCCTGCCTGCCTGAGCTATGCAGGGGCCTGGTGCTTCCCTCCATGTCTGTGGGGGAGCTGGTGCTTACCTCCATGGCTGCAGCACTTCCCACAATCAGCTGGGCTGGGTGCCAACAGGCCAGTGCAACCTGGGGACCCCCACTCAGCTCAGGGGCTGCTCAGCCTGCTAGGAACTCACCCCCCAACCCATGCCCCCCACCACCAAAGAGGGAGGTAGGATTGGGCCCCCACCCTTGTGTACATGCTATTGGGGTTGAGTTTGGTTTAATTCTCCCTAAATTAAAGTGGTGTTTTTAAACCAAATTTAACCATCATGCCATGTACAAGCAGCCTACAATCTCATTGTTAAACTGGGAAACAATCCTCCCTCATAGAGATAGAAGCCATGTATGCTCATTATCCCAAGAAAAAGGAGAGATGCAGTTAGGGGACAGGGTGGAGAGAGATGGGTTTTGACCAAGCCTGACCTGTACATAGAACAATGCAGAAGTACCTCAAATTGAATTAAAAGTAAATACAGCAACCAAATTGGCTGGACTATAGCAATTCTCTAAAGATATTCCATTCTTCTGAACACAGCTCCATGTAGAATCATCAGTTTTTGGTTGTGTCAGCTAAAATTCCTCCTACCCAAAGTACAAAATATTCCCTCTTACACAGAGGGAATATTTATCTGTGCCAGTGCTCAGAAAACAATAACTTCACACCCTTGGTGTTGTTAGAAAGACAGCAGAAAACGTGAGTGCTGCTTCTATAGTAACATTCATATTCATGAATGGAGGATGTGGTTTACCCAGAATAAAGAAAAACAGCACACTTATCTAAAACAGATATAGATTTTTTAATTATTTTCATCATGATCAATCACTAAAGTTATAAACCCCTATAAGATCTGGGATCTCCTTATTTTTTGTCAATGGCATCAAGTTACGGTATCTTGACATCACAGTTTATATAATACAGTAGAGCACATCATATGGATTCTACTGTAGATTTTTTATGTAACCATGACTTAATTAATGAGATTCAATCTTTAAGAACTTATATTTGCTAAATACAGTTTTATATTAGCAATAAGTGCTTACATTTAAAATGTTAAACACAATGAAGTATGAGTCCAGAGCTGGCTTTAGAGAAAACGGCACCCTAGGTGAACTTGTATTTTGGCACCTTTCCCTCCCATCGCCTTTCTCTATGTCCTACCAGTGTGTGGGGTGCATGCAAGGGGGGTGTGTGAGGGGTTGTTTTGGGGTGTGTGAGGGGTTGTTTTGGGGAGTTGGGGTGTGTGTGGGAGGGCATTGAGGGGTAGGGTGTGTATGGGGGTGTAGAGGGTATGTGGGGAGGTGGCTGTATGTGGGGGGTGGGGGAGAGTGTGGAAGGATGTGTAGGTATGTGTGGGGATGGCTATGTGTGGGGATGGCTATGTGTGTATGGGGGATGGTACATATGCCTCGGCAGCTGGGGTGGCAGGGGATCTTGTTGGCTATCACTTGGCAATATGTGTAACTGCTCACCTGAGATGCTGGTCTGGTGCCAGCTGGTGGGGAAGGGGCAGCAGGGGCTTGTCACAGGGTGACAGGAAGGGCAGGCAGGTGGACAGCAGGCAAGGCTGCCCACATAGAAAGCCCAACCCCAGCAGCAGGGTATTGTTGCCTAGCCATCCCTGCCCTTGGCAGTGGTGATGGTGGCAAAGAGGGGCTGCAGCTCGGCCTCCAGCCCCCGCAGCTCAGTGGTGATGAAGCTCTTAGTGCACAAGATGGGACTGCCCAGATGTGCCACCTTCTTATTAAGCACTTCTGCCTTGCCCTTGGCCTGGCCGTTGGTGCCCTTCTCCTGGCCCATCATGCTGCCTGGCAGTACCCACCACTTTTACCACAATCCAGGGGGTTTTAATCCTGCTGCCCCAGCCACCTGGCTCCAATTATTCCCAGGCATGACCAGGAGTGACAGGCCCTGTTGCCCAACCCCCAGGATTAGTTGCCACTGAAGTCCTTCGATGGCTCCTACCCTGCATGAGCAGCAAGGCAAGGCAGGGCAAGGCAAGGCAGGGCAGGTGTGTGTGTGTGTGTGTGTGTGTGTTTGTGTGTGTGTGTGTGTGTGTGTGTGTGAGACCCCCCTGCGTGCAGCACCCTGAGTGATCACCCATGCTGCCAGCCCCCTAAGTCTAGCTCTGCATGGCTCTTATGTCTAGCTCAGGTAATGTTACATGAACTTTTCAAAATTAGTTCATCTTCTCTTTCAGATCCCAAACAGCAAAAATAGTCATGCTTTCAAATTCTGAATATTATATTAATTGAAAATAGTTTAGGGATAGAATTGTTATCTCATTCGGATAGCTTTAAACACTATAATCCAAAGAACTGATATGCAACACTAAATGCATCACAAAATAAAGCAGACAATGGGGAAAAAAAAACAAACAAAAACACTTCCTTCCAGAAACCAGACAGAAACCACCCTGGCACCCCTTCTCTCCCAGTCATGAGAAGCCATACATGCAGGTGGCTGAGTTTTAGTCACCCTTTCCCCACTTCTTTCCCCTCCACACCCACAGAAGAGGAGTCTTTTGAGGATCCATAGCACAAATTTAAAAAAAATACTAGGTAACCTATCATACTTAAATGGGCCAGCATGAAAACTGAACCGTGGGGTAAATCTTTCTGCTATACTACCAAAACAACCTTTGCTCAGTCTGCTTATGGAGACGTATAAACGACACCAAAATAGTGGTAAGGACACCACTGAGAAGAGACGATGCCCCAGATAGGCCATTTGGATTACAGATTGGATGGGAAAATGTGTCAGGCTATAAGCTTTATTCTTTAAAAATAACTAAAAAATGCAAAACTTCTGACCTGACTGAGCCGCTACAAAATCCTAAAATGACTGAAAGAATATTCAGGAAATCTTCTTATGCAGACCCATGTTATTGCATTTCAAGGAAAAGTAGACAGGATTACAGTTGGACCTAAAAAACATTGTGTTCACAATATTTTCAGAAAAGATCAAAGTGAGAAAAAATATCTGGGCAGCTACTAGGTAGGAAAAATATGCACTTAGAGACAGATTGAAATTGACTTCAATTTTTTTTTCTAAATTAAGGATATTAACAGTTACTATAAAGATAAGCTCCCTCAGTCAGGGTTTTGAAGCTGAGGCCCATTGACTAGCAAAGGAGGGGTCTCTTTAGCTTGAATGGAAAAGAGCTGTTGCAAAGAGCTCTTGCTTTCCCATCTTAACCCCTTGTCTTGTCTTTCCTGTAACACTGCAGAAGAAGGGAGTGTAAAAGTCTCAAAACCAGCCAGGAACAAAGTACCTCTGTAGAAATGGAGCATGATTATATTCATTTTTCTGATACTTGATGGATTGTTGTTACTCTGCAATTTATTTCTTTTTATTATAATACTGAATATGGGATGACAAGGAAGTGGTTTCTAACACAGAAGAAAAGTGAGAAACTTCACCACATGTTTCAAGAGCATGCAATACCATTTTATTTGGTATGAGCACAGACCAATTTTTACAGAAATGAACTACAATTTCTCACAAATAAGAGAGTATTATATTTACCCAGCCCTTCTGGAATATTACAACAGTCACCCAGCATTAAAGTAGATCCTGAGGTAAAATCTTGGCTCAATTTAAGTCCATGGCAAAAGTCCCATTTACTGAGCAGGGCTAGGATTTCAGCTCTGGATTCCTCTAATTAACAACATGAAAAATTATCCTTGAACTATTAACATGCTTGATATAACCTATTGTTCCAACATACAATGATATTATTATCTTAATCCCACCTGAGACTGGTATTCTGTTCATAGGATAGTTGAGCATATTGCTATAGAAAAAGTATTTTAAAAATATTTAACTCAGTTTGCCTGCTACTGTGCTGTTTTCCTTGAACAAGACTTTAAACCTTTAAGAGATCGGAAAATAGTTTCTCAGGAGAGGAAAAAAGCCTTCTTTAATCATCATCGAGCGGTATACCCTGCAGTCTAGTGAAGATTTTTTTCTTCCTATAGAACCATATCATTAATTGGAAAGGTTGTTTTAAAAACTACTTTCTAAACCTATTGTTCAACCAGAATTGCTCTTAGAACCCTGCTGAGAAAACTGATAACCGTTACATTAAAATATCTGTCTGGATGATTATGCAGATTTTTTTAGTATTTTTTTTCCTCCCAGAAATACAAATCTGAAGAAAGCTAGGAGAGAAAGTATAGGTGAAAAGATTCATGCTGCTTGAAATCCCCTGCAAACTTCCCCTGTCTGCGCAAAATTAAACTTTTGAAATACACCACAGTGCTGCTGATTAAACTCCCATGTTACTATGGCAATTCTTTCCAGAACCATTAATCTATTTTTGTTTTAACCATAGAAAATTTTCTACCTGATCATTTTAGAAGGATTTAAAATGTCATAACAATTTATTTTCAGACATACAGACTAGATAAGTTATTTTATTCCTAGTTTAATGGCTAAGGCTATTTAGATGTCACCGTTCTTTGACAGTTCATGTGAGGGATTCACGGCTCTACATCCCCTAACTTTCTTATAAGGTCACCATTCACTTCGGTGTCAGAGTACCTCCCATGAGAAGTCAACTTAAAAAATCTGTCTTACAGTCCTGTGAGTTCAGTTTCTATTTTCCATTCTATGGATTCTTTAGTAGAGATGGAGAGAAACTAAAAGGTATATTAAACAGGTATGAAGCTAAACAGTGATAATCTAAGATGGGAGTCTTATTCTGTTTCACAATAATTAACTTAAAGAACTTAAAGAAGATAAGGAGATATATACACACTAGCAGGTAATTGATATCAGCCATATATTTTCAGGTATATGGATATATACTCAGTTGTATTGCAATAACCCTTGGAGCATCTGAGTATGGGTGGGGGGGTGTCAAATTTGGTTCTGAATCACTTTTTGACCCAAGGTTGTTATGGGGTTGTTATGGGGCTGTCCCCTGGCTCTGGGAGTTATGACTCACAAAAAACCTTCAGCAGCCTTAGGGCTTAGCTTAGCAGAAATCAGATGATAATCAGTATACAAGAATATTCACCCTATATACCTTTTCTCCAGCTATGCCTCTGTACATTCAATTTTAATTAAATTTTAAACTATGTTTAGTGTCTGAAAAGTCATTCACATCTAGAGACTGGACAATATATCATTTAATAAAACTAAAAAAAGAAAATAATTAGACTCCATATACTACCAAACTGGAATTTAGCAATATTGTTGCTCTAACAAAAGTTAGCATGAGATCTTGGGAAGGAAGCAGAAAGCAAACTAAATATAAATTCACAGATTATATAAAAAATGAATTACAGATTATATCAAAAACAGCTATAACCATATCCACCGTTTATTCCATAGGTTATATTAAGTCTGATACAATATTGTCTTTCTGTTGAAACACACAAGTCTGAGTTCTTGAATATGAAATACAACTTAAAATTCATATATCAAAATAAGAAACTAATTTTCCATATTTACTGAAACCCAGTTCAACACAGGGAAAAATAAACTGCATCTTAGATTCAAGTATGGCCCATAGTAGGCAGCTGTTGTGGCTCCAGCTCTGGTGCTGACTCCAGCAGTGACTCTGACTCCAGCCCGGAGAAGATCAAATGCTGAAAGGTGAGGCGAGTGCAAGGGAAACTGTGATGAGGAGCGGAAGTAAGTAGAGGTGAGACCGCGTAGTGCAGGATGGCAGAAGGATCGAGTAAACTGCACATTGGCAGGCAAGCTGTTACAATTGCAGCTCCAGCCCCAACTGGCCAAGTATGGGCAGAGCTGAGTCACTGTGGGCACTGACACATGTGGACCCCCCACCCCCGAAAGATAACCCAAACGAAAAACAACCCAACATTTTACCAGAAGCAGGAGTGCATTACTCTGGCCTGACTCTGAAGTATAGAGTGGGTATTTCAGCAGGGCTTTCTGACACCTTTCATTACAACTGGTTCAAGCTCCCCCACTAAAGTGCCTGATCCGTTAAGACTTTGGGAAATCCAGGTGCAACTAAAAGACTGCCTCTTTGGCACTGTTTAAAGTAAAGCACCATTGTTTTTTCCCCACATCTGCAAGCAGCCTGTGTGCTCCATGCCATGGATCAGTAAAAACTGCAATAAAAACTGTCCTGTAGAGTAATCTACAGTGAGGAACCACATAGGCTTAATACGAGCAGTGAGGTGCTGGGGGGCAGGCACAGGAGGTGCATGGGCAGGCACTGGAAAGGGAGGACATCCTGCTGTTTGACTCCCTGCCACAGCTTTCCCCACAGCATGAGGGGATGGGACACACACACTCACACTCACACACACACAAATACAAGACCCTCCAATAATTAGCTTCCATACACAGACAATTATAATATTCCATGTATAGAATCCAGTTATTGGTAATCAGGTTAAATTGGAAGTTATCTTGGATTCAATTACAGATGATAATTGTCTAAGAAATTAAAAGACATTTATTTACAATGTAATGTTGTAGATTAATATAAATTCATAAGATGAACATTGGTCATTAATAATCCCGATTAAAAGGTTATAAAAATAAATTAACACACCTATTTTTAAGTTAGAAATTTAAAAACCATGGTTATGAAGCCCAATGAGGCCTTATTTTCTTAGGTACCAAGCATTTACAAGATCAGTTCAATCTATACACATCTAAAGCTAGTAAATACATGCTATGCAATTATATATGTAAGTACTTATATCATTTTTCTCTGTACACACATATTGGCTTTGAATGCTACCCTTATATTTTCATTTTGCTAATGAATTATTATTTGAATCAATTAGTCAGTGGTAAGTCAACAGAGGACTCATAAGAGTCTGTTAAATGTGAAGGGACTATGAAAATAAATGGGTATATTTGCATAATGTGTAGCACTGTGTCATATTATTGCTGCTGGGAAACATTGATAAAAAGGAAGAAGGGCAACATTTGTCTGATTACTTTTCCCCCTCCTGAACCCAAGCTAATAAACTTAATAAAATTTGACAGCTGTAACAATAGATAGGATATAACACTAGAAAAAATATTATATGGCACAACTGAGAGTTCTCAATCAGCAGGGAGACAGACTGACTCATAGTTTTTATCTGGCTTCCAATATGAGCTATTTTGATTCTTATTTTTATCATGAATCTGATCCAAAGCATGTGGTGTTTTTTATTGTTTTCAGTGAGCTTTGCGTCAAACCCCAACAAGGTGAGATAATTCCCTTTTCATCATGATCATCTCATCCCAAGAGTGACCAACAGGTGAATTGTCCTGCTTCTCGCATCATCCTTCCTCTGGTCCTCTGCGGGTGCATCTACATGCAATATTAATACAATGCAATAAACTCCGATGAAGTTTGCACTGGAGTTTATTGCTCATGGGTACAGCATTTACACGTGCACCTGTGACCACAGTATGTTGAGCTCAGCAACAAGTGGCAGGGTATTTGGAGGGGGTCAGAGTGCTGCAGAGGGGCTGGCTGAGGAGCAACATGAGGTTGCTCCAGTCCTGGGCTAGCCAGCAGGAAGCCCCCACATTGTAGTACATTTATGCTCCCACCAGCCCCAGTCATGCTCTGTACACACTTTGTGAGAAAGCAAATAACTCCACCATAGGAAAGTACTTGTGTCAGACAATACTATCTTAAGGCAGAGTTCATTAGTTTATTCTGGCCTAATAGGGGTACATGTGTAGATGCTGATGCTTTACAGCAGAGCTAATTAGTGATCTCTGCATTAAAGCATCTCTTTCTACTACAATTGAAATAAAGAGCACAATTCCACTTTGACCTTTGCAAGAGTGTCCTGTCATCAGTCCAATTTCACAACTACTTCTTCAAGTTGCTGCAGAACTAAGCCTGAGCTGGAAAAAATAAAAGTCTAGCCCTTTCTTAAGTTCTATAACTACAATATGCCTATAAGATTGCTCATGGATATCAGCATTTGTTTGACTCTGATGAGCTACATTCATCCATTAGTTCCATTAGAATTAGTGGAGATATACCTGGAACAATTGACATATTTTGAATGTTCATGAAAGTGAGCTAACTAATGACAAGTCAAGATGCCCCACTGAAAATCTGGAAATGTATGATGCAAGCCCTTAGATTGGCAAATTTACCTTTTAAGGAAAGAGGAGCAATAACAGACTGTTTAGTCTGGGGTCTTGGATTTTTTGGTTTCATTTTGCTTTTACCAATTGCATCATAAATATTCACCACTACTCTAATTAAATGGGTTCCAGCTTAAGCATTAATTCCTTTTGCTTTGGAAATTAGATTATATTAATTTAATTTATAAAATGATATATAACCTGTTTCCCACAAGGAATACCATTTCAGTAGTTTAATGAAGTTCCGTCTTAAAGAAACTTCGGGACCAATCCGAAACCCATTAAAAGCAATGGCAGATCAGTTCTTTGTTTTTCAACATGTCTCAGGCCACACAAAAGTGAAATGGATTTGATAATCTTGTTGTGCGTTCCAACAGATATTTTTCTGTGTAATGATCTCCAAATAAAAAAAAAATGTACTGAACATTATGACACTACTCCAAGTGCTGATGTCAGAGATAGTATTTCTGGAAATTACCAAAAACTGGCCTTTTATATAGCTTTCAAAACTAATGAAGCATGCCAATTTATGTGTGAGGGAGTTTGCTACCTTTGTAATATATACTTGCTGTTCAACAGGTAAGTTAAAATCTTCATAGTCATCCTTGCTTTATCCACAGAAAAGTACACTATCTGAAACCATAGGCATGCAAATGAGTTTATCCATGGTAAGTCATCCTGTCCCACTTAAAAAGGTGGAAATTTATGATACAACACTCAAAAGTCCCTGAGACTGGCAAATGAACACTCAAAGAATCAGGAACAATTTTTTTATGCCTTCAAATACCTGACTTCAAATGCACAGCTTGCTTGTTTGTGCACAGCTTCCATGGTGACATTTGCTCTGGGACTTTCATATCCTGTGGCCATGCTCTGAGTCACAGTCCTGTTTTTGCATTTTAATAATACAAACTAGTATATCATCCCTTCTAGGCATTTTATGCTATCATTTATACTGTCTTGAGAATATGACTTAAAGACCCATTTCAAAGATTGTTTGAGCCCTGCCCCCCCACAAGCAACCAGTGATTTTTATTTGTGTGCTATGCATTAATTTACATAAAGCACCTAGAGAGCTAGAACCTGAGAGTTCCAGATAAATAATAAATATATCAGTGACTCAAAAACCGATATACCTGAATTCAAGGCCTTTGAAGGTACTTGCTTTCTTGTATTTAAAAAAAAAAAAAGATTTTGGTTTACTTCATGGAGTGAAGAGACACCCCTCCAGAATTGTGACTTCATTCACTCTTCAATATCATAATATATATTCTCAATTTAAGCATGTACTCAACTACCTGATTCTGGAGTCTGCTACAATGCTCAGTTTTACTCCTTCTATTCTCTGAATTCTAATGCTAAATTATAATGTCAAATACCCTGTCAAGGCTGTCTGACATGAGGCACTGGGATGACTAGTGTTGTCATCCTTTTCTGTTTCCTGAATGCATTCCTTCTCCCAATGTTTGCAAAATGGGGTCTGAACTGAGGTAGTGACATATGTATTCACACTGAACTCAGTACTTTTAAAAATCCCATCACTTCTTTAAGTAAGGGTTTAAAGATCTAATAATAAGGGCATATTTCAGAAAATCTTAAACTATATTCCCTCTCCTCTTTCCCTTGTTCTCTTTCTTTCTGTGCACAGAGTACAGTTGTAGCAACCCACCCAGTTTTTCTTTTTTATTTATTTTAAAATGCATGCCCTCCCCTTCCCCAAACATTTCTGACTTTTTCTCTCCTTCTCTGATCCCTATAGATAAGTATAAGTAAGTTAAAATGCAGGATAAGCTTTAACATTTTGTTTTAGGCAGTAAGTGTCTTTTTTCTCTCCCCTTTTTGCAAATAAGTTCCCTGCTATTTTGATAGAGATACCCACTGTTTTATAAGTGATAATTATTACGTTTGTACTGCTTTTACACTGTGTGATTACTGTTTTGGGCCTATATATGTAAGTCATGTCAAGTTTCCATTTTGTATGTCAATCCTCCATCTTGTGTCCTCTGCCCGGGCATCCCCTGTGTTGTAACTGTAGGATTCACGTATCCCTCCCATATAAATTGGTCCCGGATGAATGAATGTGATTGGGAATGATTGAAATACAATGGTAGCAGGCCTCTACTGAATGTTCTGTAACGACCGGGCCATCACCTCACATTGATTCATCCAGGAACCATGGACCTCACCCAGGAACAGAGACAAGAACCCAGCACTTAAAAGAAAAAAGACCCTGTAGAACCAGCAACTCTACCATTGTACCCCTGATACCTGAAACTGCACATCCCTGCATGGAGCACACATGCTCAGTATGCCAGGGGCTGACCCTTGCTCGGGCATGCCTCCTGTCTCTAGGGTCACACAAGGTCTGCCCCTATAAAAAAGGCAGTGAAGTCAGACCCAGTGGGACACCCTCTCCATCTGGACCTGCACCATGCCACACCACCTATCCACCCAGAGGCCCTGCCAGCAATGCCCCTCTGGACACCAACTGGACAAGGACCCCTTTCCAGCCTGGATAGGTAGCTATCACCCCCACCCCTCTTGAACCAAGGACTTGGACTCTGCTTCTCTTTCCCACTTGGACTCAAACCCTCCCATGTGTGTGTGTGTGTGTGTGTGTGTGTGTGTGTGTGTGTGTGTGTGTGTGTAATAAAACTGTTATTTGGACCCCTAAGTTGAGTTTTGCTTTTCTTTGGCTAGGCCCTGTTCCAATCTCTGCTCCTCACCCCTCTAACTTCTGTCTCATTTCTCCCTCTCCTGCTTCTGGCTTACTGCCACCTCTAGCACCTGTCCTGAACTTCTCGCTGCCTCCAAGCCCCTGTTTCTTTGCCACTGACTTATCCCCATTGCCTTTTCCTTTTCCCCTGAGTAACCAGGTTTCCGCCTCAATTTCTTTCCTGCCTGTCTTCTCCTTGCCACCACTTATCTGCTCTCTGCCCCAATTTCTCAGCTGTCTGCTTCAGTTTCCAGCCCCAGTCTACCTTAAGTAAACCCAAGCTTCAGTTCCTCAGCCAGTTTCTCTGTAGTCCACTGGTTCTGGCAACTTTCACTCCCAACACTTTAACTCTCTCTCTCACCTTAACCTTCTCCCAAGTATCCCAGGTACACCAAGCATACACATACACACTGTATCATCCAAATTAGGAACTTACCTGTGTGTATGTGTAGGTGGGTTGTATGTGTGTGAACTGGTGAGTGTATGTATGTGTGTGTGTGTGTGTGTGTGTATGTAATTGTATGCATGATATATGAATTAGTGATCTGTGTCCAACTTTTGGGGTGTACAGTGTATATACTTGAATTGGTGATAGATATACATGTGCCTAGGCTGGTTTAGATGTGTATGTGCCTGAGCTGGTCATGTGTGTGTGTATGTGTGTGTATGTACCTAATCGATTTATGTGTTTGTATATGTGCAATTGTGTCATGCCCTCCTGTTTAACAGCACAATATTAAGATCCTGAGAGTTGGCCTGACCCCGTAGGGCAACACAGCCAAAAACAGAAATACAGGACAGGTCAGATAAACTTGAATTACTTTATTAAGATTACATGTAGACATTCAGGGAGATTAGAGGGAGGTGAAATGGTGTTAAAAATGGCTACCTGATCTAACTTACTTTGCCCAGGTGCAGACCTTATGCTTAGATGCCTAGTTAGGTCAATCTAATTGTGAACTGTACAGAAGTTCAGGAAGGTTTGATCAGTCTAAACATGGCTGATCCAACCTAAGATTACTGTACCTTAGAGGTAGTGTAACTTAGATTGGGTCTGTGAGAATGGTCTAACTGAACTTCTGTAGAGTTCCCAGAACAACTCTGGGGCTAGAAAAGTCCAGTCACTGTCTCCAGCCCCTGGAATTTGCTTTTCCTTCCCCCCCCGTCCCTTGGCACCAAGCTATTTTAGCCCTCTGGCTCCTCTCTACACTGGTCTGGGGGAGCAACCCCCCCCCACAGACCAGCCATCTCCCCCCCACAGAGCCTGTCAAAACCCCTAAGCCCATAAACTACTCCCACTGGCAACATGACTGGCATTAGGTGGTGTTGGGACTAATTAAAGTAAGAAAGGATAAAGGAGGATCAGGCTGGATGAGAGGGGTGGTTAGTTTGGTGTAGGAGTTGTTCATCTGGGTATTGGAGGGGGGTCAGAAGGCTAAAAGTAGCTCTGGGAGACTAAAAAACAGAGCCGCCCCAATCCCAGCAAGCCCCCGCTGCAGAGCCACCAGAACACCCTGATCCATACACCCCTCTCCCCACCCCATTTTACATCAGCCAGGCCCCTGGAACTGATGAAATCTAATGAAACCAGCCCTAGGAGTAGTTTGCAGGATCAGGGGCAGTCAGGTGGCATTGGGGTGGGGTGGGGGTTGGGAAGGAAGTCCAGGGGGTTGGTGGTATCAGAGAGCCTCTTCAATCCCACCAAACCCCCAATCCTCCAACGCCCCACCCTGCTAGCCCTCCTGATCCCGTCAAACCCTCCTGGACCTCATCAACACCCCACATACCTTGCCTACTGATCAACCCCAGTCCCCACATAGACCTTGTAGTCCCCCTCATCCTGTCAAACTCTCCCAGACCCCACCAACCTCCCCATGGACCCCACTAGTCCTCAGACCACCCCAAACTCCCCTTGTGGACTCCTACTACCCCTCCCAACTCCCCTAGTCCCACCACTAACCCCCGCATCCCATTTTATCTTGAATCAGATGGCCATTTTTAATCCAATCTAACTTCCTCACATATCTGTATGTACCCTTAGAGACATAAGACCTGACTTGTACATGTTCATTATTTCTTAAATATAATTTTGGGCATGTTCACTCTAAATGCCTTTAAATGAAAGTGGTTTTTTTTCTGTTGAAAAAACCAAAGTCCTTTTTACTTTGTAGATTAGATCATATTGGAATGCAGTTGATATCGTTTGGAATTATACTACTACTACATTGAAATATATTTGCTTTCAATCCCCCCAATCCTGATTCTCAAAGGAGTAATGCCTTTTCAAATGACAAATCATTAAGATTCTTGTCACTTGATTCAGAAAAGAATAAATATGACATGGCAGTAAGAAAGAAATCAGTTTAAAGGCTGTATTGCACTAATTCATGAACATTGAGCACTTTCACACAATTAGCAATTGGGCCATTTTATTTTATAACCTTTCTCATAATGATTTTTGCTGTGTACTAAAATCAATTGCCCAGTGAAGAAGTTTAACTTGAGATGATAGATCCAAATGAGATGACTAGGGACAGAACTTAGAAATGGTACCCGATAATCACTGTTTAATGAATAGACACTGACATATATCCACTAACATTAATTTAACATTGTACACATTGGGGATGGCCATTAGGGCAGTACTAACAAGTATTTAAAATGAACTACAGTACCCATTGAACATTGGCAAAGACTTTTTAGCAGAGACCATTTATTTTTCTACTGTATTTGTATGCTACTTAGAACACTGAGACCCTTATTTAGTCTATTCATTGTAACAATAAAAAACAATAACAAACGTGATGAGTAGCTACAGTTCTAGACATATTGGGTGCATGTACATATGTGCTTTACTGTGGAACTGACTAATTAGATCTACAGTAAAACATCACCATCTACATGGGCGGCCATATTAGGGTGCAGTCAATTAACTCCACTGTAGGATAATACTATCCAGGACAAGTGCTATTCTACAACAGAATAGTTACATGCACCAAAATGTATGTGTACACAGTGACTGGGGCTGGTGACAGTGTGGGGACTGCCTGCAGCTAGCCTGGCATTATAGCACCCTCATAACCCTAGCCAGTCCTTCCATGGCATGTTGAGATGGGGAGGAGTAGCACTAGCCTGGCAAGCTGACCCCCAGAGCCCCCTGCCAGTGTGGGCTGGTTCATCCCAGCTCAACATGCTCCAAGCCTGGGTATATGTGTAAATACTGTGCTTGGGAACAATAAACTCCAATGTGAACTGTATAGATGCACCCACTGAGAAGCAAACAAATGGAGGCAACTAAAATAAGTGCAGTCTTGAAGACCTGTTGATCCTTCAGATAGAACAAAGATCCTGTTTACTATGTATTCAGATTTTCTGATGTTTAAATTATTTTTGGCTCCTTTTCTTGTCCCTTCCCTGAATTTCCTGAATAAATGCAGGACAGTGAGAAATGCTATCTCTTTTCACTTAGGAGAGAAAAACCTCTCATAAAGAAGTCTGGGAACAGCCTGATTCTCTTGCTGTGAATTTGCAGTCTGTCATTTTTTGTGAATCTTCTAGCCTAACTAAATTAAAGATATATATAGCATAAGCTTTTTGTGAGCTGGAGCTCATTTCATCAGCTGTTTAAATGAGAAATTGTGCAGCAAGAAATCATCCACAAACTTGATTGTGTTAAGTGTGGTTTAAACAGAGACGATGGATTCTTACTCCACTACCTGAATGAGCTTTTGTGACCCTTTTGTTCCCTGCTCCCCAGCATTGCTTCCTCCCTTCTCCCCTCCCTTCCTCCCTTTTGTATTCAAACCACACTCTCCATTCTGAGCACTGCTCTATGCAAGTCTTTCACAGCAGCTGATGAGGCATATTTATAAGGTACAACTGCCTTCTTTACTTCAGATTAACATGGGTAACTATGTCTCTCGTTTTAGTGAAAAACAAGTAGCATGCAAGTTAAGTACAAGGATCATTAGTATTATTTACTAGCAAACTAGTATTTTTTTTCAATGGTTGGAATATAGAAAGACCATGGTTATGCCCTCACTGCCCACTCTAGCTCCATTTTAGAACTCAGAATACTACCAGGGCCCCTCACTGAGTTTATACCTTATCTTTTAACATTGGTGCAGGTGCTGGATGTAATCACTTAGAAAATTTACTTTCAGGCATTGTAGTGGTTTCCTGCTATTCTGATTTTTTCCCATATTTATTTCCACTCCAGCTTTTGCTAGGTTTGTTCTTGATGAGCTCTCCAGCTGGGTTTTTCATAGCACATTCTCTCTAGCATTGCAATGAGAGCCACACACACAATAATGCCGTGGGTGGATTGTTCTTTGTCTTACCTCTCTTTTCATACTTACATATGGAAAACTGCAAGCAAATACATTTCAGGGAGCTCCTTATGGAATACTTTTTGTAAAGTGCTTAGAAGGCTTCACATCGTTTTTTATGCACATTCTGAAATTAGTTTTGCCAAGTATGTGCAGTGAAAACTAAGCAAACTGACTGATAACATAGATCCTCAATATATTCTGGACATAGTATGCATGCTAATTCATGTTAGAGAGTAGGAAAAATTCTTATTTCTTCTGGCCTACTTAGGTTTTTACCTCTCTTCAGAAATGCCACTAAAGCCTCATAGGCCAGATCCGGACATGCAGGCATGTATGGTTTATAGCACCAGAAACACCTTTGCAGCAACACAAACAGATACATATAGCAATCTGTTTCAATGCTGAATAGTAGTATCTTTATATTATATATATAGATTGTTCATTAATAAATAATTGGGTTGTCAGTGCTCAGGCTGAGTAAGTATACTGTGGTCATATGATACAAGTGAGCTGAAGGGGAAGGAGCCCTTCTCACAGGCTACAAAGTTTGAGTACCAGTAGTCCCTGCATCAGTCATGGTAGTGTAAAGACCCAGTACACTATCCTCCTCATGAGCAGCGTTCAGCTGGTGGATCTGCACAGCTGTGATGCAGCTTGATTCAGAACTCAGTGCAGTCAATTGAAAGAGACTCAGCCTGATGTGAATTAGCACTGGATTGTGCACATAGTCATTTAGCGGACAGCTCTCAAAACTCCCCTGAGCACACCCCTAGATAAATGGCCTAGAGCTTCATGAAAGGAATCGCAAGAACGCAACCCTGCCGCACACTGGAAGTTCACTAATTGCACTGACCATTAATCTTTTCATTCCTAAAGTAGCAATTGTGTGTATGTGTGTGCATGTGTGCCATTCTTCCAGGATTTATTCTTATGCATACATGGGATAGCTCAATCTATCTAGCACGGATAAGAACGTCAGCGAAGACACAAAGTTAATGGTTTTAGCAGATTCTCCGAGCTACAGTACAGTTCATTGCCCAAAGGAATTTGCATTCTAGCTGCTAGCCCAATGGAAGGCTGTGCTGCCATATCTTCACTGCTTTTATTGCTTGTACTAGCTAAATTAAGTTAGCTCATGTCAGAATTTCATCAACGGTCCATGCTGCTATACAGGAAACTTCAAAACTGTTGCTGGCTGAGATCGCTTTAAGAGCAACAGAGCTGAGGTGGGCAGAGAGCATGCCCAGCAGCAACAGCTCAACCAGGACTGTTTAGAAGTTTAGAAGGCTGGATAAGACTGCTGCCCCCCTTATCTTCTCCGCTCAAAACCCACGTGCTCCCCCTGCCCTTGGAGCCATGTGTCCTCCCCCAACCCCACAGGGTTTGTTCCAGGAACCAATTTGGCTTGCTTTGCCAATATTCTTCATCTTCTTATGTAGGCACAAAGGGTATTACTTGCACTACAACTTAAATAATGCTGAAGTATACTTTGTAATTACATTTTTAATAGAATTATTAATGCTACATTTAGGGATGGATAACATACACTGATTTCATTAGTCATTCAGCAATATAGCATAAAATATTTAGCTACATACGTATACACAATTTATTACACTATTGAATTTCCAATAATTATTGCCTTGCATTCATAGACATTAGCCCCATCTCTTTCTGGTATGTGTTTACTTGAAAAAATGAATTGTAACTGGCAGCAGGTTGAACTAGAAAGAGAAACTTTAGTTTTTTCTACTGTGGGTTATGTTCCATAAACACTATGCAATTTAAAGATCATGTATTTGCCAAATAGATTTTAAATATATATATATAACATTTCATAATGGACTCAATACAAAGTTTTGGGGGCATAATATATAAGTATTGTAAGAAATTATTTTCTTCTAAATCTATGGGCCAATCCTTAATTTAAATGTCAGTGGAAGTCCATTGATTTATATTTTACAGAGTTACAAATTACTCTGTATGATTAACAAGGCTCAAGATTTTGGCCAAGTCCTGCTTTTAAATTCTCAGTTATTCCAACACATTTTGTTATTTTAATTTTCAAACACTGTTGAGATTAGACAAATTTCCATCTCAGCTGTTTCAGAAAAAGTAAAAAACAAAACACATTGATTTTACATCTTTCAGTACAAAGACAAGAAAAATAAACATATTAATTGCTTAAAAGGGGGAGTTATGCTGTTTGTGATGTTAAGTCTGGTGTGAATTTAACAAAGTCTAAATTGTGAACAGCATCTGAAATATTTTAAGACATTTCACAAGAAGGATTGTTTATTTCTATTGGGCTTATTTCCACCACTTGACCTAATTATTTTGACACCTTTGTAGTCAGACATAGGGATAATAATAAAAATAAATGTATAAAAGTCCCCCCCCCCACCTTAGTAAATGAAAGCAGGAAGTTAAAAAAAAAAGGAATCAAAAGAAAATATCTTTGAAGAAATTGCCCAAATCACATTTTTTTTTAAAGTAAAGTCTCTAATCATAGTTTGTAAGAGATCCAATTATTTTACTTTTTCTCACTGTAAGCTAAAAGCTGATGAGGTGATGAAGGCTAAATTCTGCTCTTTTATTTATTTATTTATTTGTTTGGTCCATTCAGGATCAATTAGATATACTCCCAAATGAGAGGTCATGGGGTTGGTAAGAGGAAAGAAAGAGAGAAAGACTTTTTTATTACTTTTAAGAGGTATTTATTCCAGGGAGGGTGACAAATCGGGGCCAGTAAAGAGTATGTACAGGTTGGCCTGAACACGTGGGGCTCATGGACATGGCCTGGGCTCATGGCCTGCAAGGCCTACCCGTACACTCTAAACTAAAAAGCACAATGAACAAAAGAACTAATTACATATTTACATTTCTGCCAGCAGGGACACCCATGGGACCTCAGGGGTCGACCCGTGTGAAACAAAGTCCAAGGCCTCAGCCCGTTGGACGTGTCTCTGCAGCTTGAGCAGCCGGTGGTGTTACAGGGCAAGGAGCAGGTGTCCCGCCTCAACTCAGCACAGTGCCCATTTGAGGGCCCAGCATTCCTTGAAGGTGGGCACTGTCCGCCGCAGGGCTGCATGCTCAAACTCGAGCGAGAGGCGGGCCTGCACTAGCAGGCGGAAGAGCTGCAGGGAGTCCACCACCCCGGTCCCAGCGAGCCAGTTTTGCCAGCTCTTCAGGGTGGCCATCTTAGCCTGGCCCAGTAGGAAGTTGGCAAGGCTGACTGTGGACCGCTCAGCTGCCCAGTAGGGGAAGGAGTGGATGTAGACGTCTTCTGAGCAGTCCCAGCCCAGTGCCCGAAGCAGCACGCCCAGGGTGGCAAAGAGCAGCTGCAGTCAGGGGCAGTGGAGGAAAGTGTGGAAAATGTCCTCGTTCAGCACCCCAGGGCAGAAGGGGCAGGCCGCCGGGGCCACCGGGTTCAGGTGGCGAACAAAGGTGCCGGTGGCCAGGATGCTGTGCACAAGTTGCCATTGCAGGTCACCAATCTTCTTGGTGGTGGATGCTTTATACAGCATGCACCACGCTGGGGTCCCAAGCCACATCAAGGACCACTGCCACACAGTGTTTGGGCATGCCAGGTGCGCACCACCCACATGTAGAGGCCCTTGTGGGGCAGGGTGCCAAAAGGGTAGCCCATATTGCTGCTGGGGGGCACAGGGAGCCTAAGCAGAGTGTTGGGCCGCTTGGCCAGCTTGCTGGATACCGCTGGGATGACAAGTAGTGGTGGGAAGGTGTCGTGTGCGGCGTTCACGTCAGGGAGGGTCTGGTGAGCCTGTAGATAGACTTCCAGGGCAGTTGCTGCTTCCGTCGGGAGGGCGGCCCTAATGGCCCACAGAAGCCGGCCTGTGGTGTGGACGGAGCGCATTGCCAGCCGGGCAGTCAGGGTTTCAGGTGACAGCCAGTCCGACTGAGCAGGGTCCAGGAGGTGCTCCAGGAGGATGATGTGCATCTCAATAAGAGCTGCCGCGAGGCTGGCGGAAGCCAGTCTTGGCACAACACACTGCAGGGCCAGGTTGTAGGCCAGGGACTCTCCTAGCAGTTGTGGGAACTGCAGGTGCCTGGCCTGGGGACAGAGATGGAAGGCCATCCGCCAGACCCGCACCATGCAGGAAAGGGCCACCCCATTCAGGAAGGTGAGGTCCAGCAGAAACAGCTCCCAGTCAAAGCCGAGGCTCCCCACTCGCCGCAGGAATCAACACGCCAGCTGCTGCCACAGGAGGTGGCCTTCAGTGTACAGGTGCCACTGGAGGGCCTGCAGCTGGTAGGCAGCCACCCTGCTGGCCAGGTTGATCAGACTCTGGCCCCCCTTGCCGGTGGGCAGGTAGAGGGCAGCTCGTGGGAGGCAGTGGCGTCCGTCCCACAGGAAGTCCACCAGGAGCCACTGCAGTCTATCCAGGAGCTACGGCGGAGGGTCCAGCACTGTGCAGTGGTGCCACAGGGTAGCCGCCACCAGGTTGTTGATGACAAGGACCCAGTCGTGGTAAGAGAAGGCAGGAAGGCACCAGCACCAGTGCCGAAGGCGGGCCTCCACACCCTCCACCAGGTCCTCCCAGTTGTGGGCTGCAAAGGCTGGCAACCCCAGGAACATTCCCAGGGCTTTGAGGCTTTCCCAGTGCCTGGCAAGTCCTCCCAGCAGGTCTGGAGGTGGCATGCTGGCCCATGTCCTGAGCAGGAAGGTGTCACTCTTGTCCCAGTTGATGCAGGCTGACATGGTGAGCTCGTAGGCATGTTGGCAGTCCACCAGGGTCTGCACATCCTCCTAGCTTCCCAGGAAGATGGTCACGTCATCCACATATGCTGTCAGCTGGTGGTGGGGCCCAGTGCTGGTGGCAGGGCTAGGTCAGTCAGGCAATGTCACAGAATGTGCAGCAGCGGTTCAATGGCCAGGGCGTACAGCATGCCTGACAAGGGGCATCCCTGGCATATGTCGCGTTGCACGGGGAATGGGGAGCACAGTGCACCATTCACCTTGAGCAGGCTGGAGGCATCATGGTACAGGACCCGGAGCACTGCGGTGAAGAGCGGCCCAAAGCCAAAGGCCTCAAGGGCGCCGAGCAGGTACTGGTGGTCGATGTGATCAAAGGCCTTCTTCTGGTCCAGGGAGACCATGCCGACGTCTAGGCCAAAAAGCTCCATGGCTGTGAGCAGGTCACGCAGCAGAAACAAGTTGTCCTGGATGGTCCTGCCTGACACAGAGTTGCTCTGCTCGGGTCTGATGACGGAGCCATGACAGTGCGGAAATGGTTCACCAGTACCTTGGCCAGGATCTTGCAGTCGGCACACGGAAGGGAGATGGGCTGCCAGTTCTTCAGGCAGCCAAGGTCCCCCTTCTTGGGCAGCAAGTTGAGCATTGCCTGGCGGCAACTGGTCAACAGGGTCCCATTGGTGAGGCTCTCACAGAAGACGTGGAGCAGGCTGGGCCTGAGGAGGGGCCAGAAGGCTCTGTAAAATTCCACAGGCAGTCCATCAAGGCCCGGGGCCCTGCCCGAGGCAAGCTCCCCCACAGCAGCCTCAAGTTCTGCCAGGGACAGTTCACGCTCCAGGGCCTCAACCTGCAAAGCGCCCAGGAACGCCAGGTCCTGATGAAGCTGCTGAGCGGCCTGCGAACATACAGGCTTAGACACAAACAAGTCCTGATAGAAGGCGATGGCATGCCCCCACACTTTGCCTGGGTCCGTGAGCAGCCACCCCTCTAGGGTCTTGAGGTAGTCCAGCATCTTTGCTGTGGCCCACTGCCTCTCCAGACCGAAGAAGCCAGTCGCGGCATTGGCCTCTGCCAGCTCCTGGCAGTGGGCACGGACCCACGCACCACAGGCCACACCCTCTGCCAGCTTCCGCAGGCATTTCTTGTGGGACCGGAGGCTCTTGAGGAGTGCCGCGTTGTTGCCTGCGCAGAGCAGGGCTGGCTCCAGCTCCACCACATCCTCCTCCAGCTCCTGGGTGCAGTGGCGGAGATTGCTAGCCGCCAGCTGTCAATACTGCTGGCAGAATGCCTGGATCTGGACCTTCCCTATGTCCCACCTCAGGTGCCAGGAGGAGTAGTCTGCTCGTGCCACCTTCCAGCTCCTCCAGAGGTGGGCGAAGCAGTCCCTGAAATGGGTGTCTTGCAGCAGGCTGACATTGAGGCACCAGTAGGGGGCCCACATGCGTGCTCTGCCAGGCAGGCTCAGCTCGCAGTAGACCAGGGCATGGTCCAAGAGGCCTGATGGAATGATGCAGCTGCTGCGCAGTAAAGGCAGGTGGTGCTGGCCGATGTAGAGGTGTTTGAGGTGGGCCATGGTGAGCCTGCTGGCACTCATCTTAGCCTGGGTGTATTGTCGCGTGTCAGTGTGAAGGACCCGCCAGGCATCAACGAGGTCAGCTGCCTCCAGCAAGGTCCGCAGCTTGAGGGCTGAAGGCAGGTGCAGCTCCAGCCCCATCCAGTCTAGCAGCTTGTCAACGGTGCAGTTGAAATCCCTGCCCATGAGAAGCAGGTCATCCTTCTGGCTGGAATCATGCAGGAGGTCACCCAGGGTCTCTAGGAAGGCAACCCTCTCTCTCCCATCAGTGGGCATGTAGACATTGACAAGGAGCAGGCTCTTGTGTGCCAGGGTGAGGTGGATGGTGAGCAGCCAAGCGGGGATGACCTCTCGTGCCACCGCCGAGCCTTACTACAGTTGCAAGGAAAGGAGGGTCGCCACTCCTATGTTGAGGTTGCTGCCGTGGCTCAGGAACAAGTGATCTTTCCAGGCGGCGTGTTAGTTGGCTTGAACATGTACATCGCTCTGTGTCTCCTGGAGGAAGGCGATTGCCAGTCACTTTTGCTGCAAGCCCTCCAGAACGGCCGTCCACTTCACCAGGTCTCTGCAGCTGTTGGTGTTGAGCGAGGCAATTGTGGTAACTGCCATGAGGAGGAGAAGAGAGAATTTGGTAGGCAGGGTACTGGTGGAAGAGAAGGTGACAAATCTGGGCAAAAACTGCAGAGACAAAGGAAGATGTAGTGTTGCCTTACCCTATTCCATGGGCCCACCTCAGCCCCACACCTCCCTCACCCAAGTCACCAGCTTTTCAAGCCGGAAGGCGTGTTGATGTGTGCCATGATCCTGGTGCATGAGCCTCGCCGTGTCACTAGTGGTGCAGACAAACTGCATGGGGTCCGGGCACCATTGCCGGATGCTCGCGGCCACATTCCTCTGGCCCTTGGTCTGGTCCAAGAGGTTGAGGAGGGGGGTTTCTGGAAGGAGTTGGGTATTGCCGACCAAGAACTGGTGGGGCTGTACTCTGGGAGGGGACTTCCCAGTGAGACTGGTGAAAATGCCCTCAATGGCCAGGCTCCCTAGCAGGCCCCCCTCCATATCTGGGTTGAGGACTGTCTCCAGGAGATCAATTCCTATCCGCTTTGGGGGGCAGATGTCATCTCACTCTCAGGGCTGCTTGCGGTGCTCAGAGGGCAGGCACTCCATTTCCTCCTCATCAGCCTTGGTGGGCAGGGGAGCAGGCGGTGGGGTGGCAGGACCCTCTGCTGTTTCCTGTGTCTGCTGCTGCTTGGGTGGCAGGCACTCTTCCCCTGCCTTGCTGCTCACAAGCCCCACTAGCTGGGATGAGGCTGAGGGGTTGCCAGACGTCTCTGGGACACCCTCATTTGTGGCCTGAGGTGGCAGGGCTTCTGGGGGGGCAGGCAGGGTGGGCTCAGGTTCCCTGGCTACCTTTTCCCTGGTGCTGTTTGAGGCAGGCCCCAAAGGGGCAGGAGCTCCTTTAGATGTTCCTTTTTGCCTCTTGCTCTTGGCTTTTTTGGGGAGCAGCTGGCACCTCCTCCATAGGGGGTGGGCCAGGCTGCTTGGGAGGATGTTCCAGGCCCCCCCCGGGTGACATGCCAATGGCAGTGGGGTCGAGCCCCTCGGATGGAGCAGGGGCAGAGGTGTCTAAGCAGATCCCCCAACCCCACCCTTTGATGAGGGTCTCACCCAGAGGTGGATGCATCATCCTCCTGACTGAATGCCCTAATGGGCACGGGGCAGCTGGGTGGAAGCTGCTGCCACAGTGGCAGCATGAATTCCCGCCCTAGGAGAAATACACCACATAGAACCTCCCATCTAACACAAAGGTCAAGGAAGGAGGCAGTTTCTGGGTGTCACCCCTGAGGAGCATGAACTCCTGTCTCTGCTGCTGGACAGGACATGTCTCAGCTTGAGGTCCCTACTCCTCATGGTCAGCCTGCACCAGGGGCTGGTGAGGACACTATGGCACTTGAGCGCGTTGGTGAGGTCCCAGTCTGGCAGGTACAGGGAGATGTTGAAGGCCACCACTTGCACTGCCAGGGTCTCCAGGAGCGTAACCCAGTGGTGGACCCCTGAGATGTTCAGCCCCACCGCATACACCTCCCTCACCAGGCTGGGAGAACTCAAATGTACGATGGGCACTGAATTTACCTGGGAGGTGTACCAGAGGCTCTGGCATCCCAGCAGGTCCACCAGAGCCCTGGTGCAGTCCTCCACCCTGAAGTGGAGAAGGGCATGCACTTGCATGCCATGGCTGAGGGGAAGGTCCACAGAGACATCCCCATGCCAAGTGCCCTGGTTGCTGGTAGCCATCCCAGGCAGGAAAAGGTTAACTCTCCCACAGGAGGGACAGGGGGAGAAAAAATGCCTCAGGTTGATGTGGGGGACTGGGACTGGGATAGATATCTTTCTGGGAGAGGGAGCAGTACAGGTGTTCAATCTGTAGCAACTGCTTCTCCCTTGCTCTGTGTATTTTTACTAGACCAGGTCTGGGGAGTAGGAAGGGAAGGCAAGAAGCAGACACTCTTTCCTCCAAAAACAGGAAGCCCCAGTGTCCAAGTAGACTGAGCAGCATGGCAAACATCCCTCACCCTCCAGACTACAGATCCAGGTCAAAGGTGTGGGCAGAAGGATTTGCCCTGTTGCTCTAGTCCCCTCTGGATGTTCCCTGACTATTCCCAAGAAGTCTCTGATCTGGGGAAGTGCATGGAGCATCATCCTGCTGCTTCTTTCTCTGGGAAAGGGAATATTTCCCCTGGAAGATATTAAGTGCACACTTGCATGCTTGTCATTAACTAGAAGAATGGCACCTCTGAGCTTGATTCTGAGAGATGCTTGCAGTTATGGTGGCAGGTGAAGGAAAGGAGAGTGGCCACCACCTTTATAGTCCATACTTTTTATTCTGTTTTTGGAGGAAAAAGTTAAAAAAAAAATTTGAAGCATTGTGTTTGCTTTTGGGAGTGGTCAGGGGAAGGAAGGAAGAAAAGGTAATGTTTATTACAGTACCTTTGGAAAAAAATAATTAAAGAAAAATGAGTTTCAAGGGAACTGAAAGCTTCCGCAGGAAAGAGATTTCAGAAGGGTCTCCCACTGGAAAATCATTGTTGAGTTAATACTAATCTGTGTCTACCAGATCTACTAAAGTACCTTATGGCAGCCCTAGTTCTGGTTTTGTCATGCTTCTCCTATCCTGTCCTGTGAATTGTGTTCCTCCAATCAGACTCTGGCTCCCATGATTCATTGGAACTCCCACAGATCTGAGCAGGAACTGAACCATAAGAAAGACCACAGTTCATTCTTGTCAATGTTAAAAGGGGAAGAAAATGGAAAATAATAAAAAGTAGAAAGGGTTATTGATGATCACATAAAAAGTGGAATGGTGGCAAAAAGAGAAAATAATATTTCCCCACCTAGAATATTGTATTAGCCTCTAGCCAAATAGCTGTAAGACATCTCAAGCAGTAGGAATCGTCCAAGAGCACTGCATCCAGCCAAGCCACAAAGAGAAAAACAGGAGCTGGCACAGATTTTTATACCCTTTTAACTTCACTGGAACCTTTCCAGAAATAACACACATATTCTTTTAGATATTTTTGCCCAGATCTGTCTGTCCCTTTATCCAGTTTCTTTCCTTTTTAGTTTGTAATAAGAAAAAACAGCACAAGTAGCAGAAGTGACCTCTTCAACCAATGATGAGCAAAACTGTGGTACTAACTATATAGCTAATTGCTATTCAGCTTTAATTTGCACATGTAGCAGGGTCTCCCCTTCGTATGGCAGCCCTGTTTGCTGATAGGGATCCCAGGTCCCAGGGGTGCACCGTGTCCAGTGGAAAACCCCCAGGCCCTAGAGGTCATAGCAGCTATGATTCCCAGGGCTCAGGAGTGCATAAAAACCTTGGACCCTAGGGATCATGAATGCCTTCATTCCTAAGGCTCAGAGGTACCTGAAATTCCATGACCATGAGGATTGCAGCTGTCATGATCCCTAGGGCTCAGGAGTATGCCAAACCCCTGGACCTTGGGATCATGGCTGCAGTGATTTCTAGCACTTGGGGCAGGAGTGTATGAAGCCCCTGAACCCTGAGAATCCCTTGGGGTCTGGGGTGTGGGAAACCCCCAAGGCTGGAGGATCACTGCAGGGGTGATCCCCATAACCCATCACCCCAACCCCAGGAGTACGCCTGCATGCCCAGGGCAGGGAGATCACAGAAGCTCTGACCTCAACTGAGGTGCATGGGGCTCTCAACCATTGGAGCCTACTCCTTGTTAGTGCAGGGGGATCCATGGACTGGGTTCTTCCTATACTGGCAATAAAGTGTGATGGGATCTAATGCATGATCCCACAGTCATGCTTTCTACCATCATTACATGGCATGCCAGGAGGCACAACTGATTGAATTGTGCATTAGATCCCACTGTGTCTTTACCTGCATGTGTAGAGAGAGCCTTATTTGTAGAGTCATTTTCATTAATAACAAGATACTCTTCCGGATCTTTCTCATAATTGTGCTAGAGCTGTTCATGATTCATCTAAGTATCAGCCTGTCCATTTATGAACTAGATCTTCTGGTGTTTTAGCCAAAGATTTGCTGAAAAAAAAACTCCCTCCCAATGGCAACAGTTTGGAACATTATTTTGTAGTTTTAAAGACTGAGGAGAAATAAGGTAGTTTTGCAGGATGGTTTTACTGACATAAATCAGAGTTCAGTAAAAATGGCAAGAACGTTAAACTACTGTAAGTAGGGAGAGACTCAGAACTTCTGAGAGAGACTCCCACCTTGGTTCCTGTATAGTGGGTGAAAGTGCTAAGCTAGGGAGAATGTCTAACACAAGCATTGGAGAGGAGAGCTGTGTGGTGGATACGGTTGATATTGTACCAGTCCTATAGCAAAGTCCAATGAGACTGACATAACTTAGATAAACAGGGGTGTGTTAACATGTGCCATTAACATGAAGTGATAAACAATGGAGCTTACTTCTCTGTGGTTTATTGCCCCTAGGAAGCTCCTGGGGGTGCAGTTTACATATGTGCCTAAACTGCAGCACACTGAGCTGGGTCACAGCTGCCTTGGCTGGCAAACACCGGGGGAGTGGTCTACCTGCCAGCCCCAGGGTGTTCTGACTGGTCTCAGTGTGAAGCAGAAGGGCTGGCTGGGGCACATGGGTGCTTTAGTGCAGGGCTAACTGGCAGACAACTCCTGTACTGAAGCACCCTCTTGCACCAACTGGCCAGCTCAGTGTCTGTACACTTGCTGCTGCTCATGAAAACACTTTTATTTACAAGTCCTGCCCTGATGAATAGTTTATTCATTTAGTGCATCCTAATAGGGATATACATGTAGACACTAAGACCTTTAATGCACAGATAATTAGTCAACTTTGCAGTAAACATCTTGTGTAGCTGTACCTCGGGTCTCCCAAAAGCAGCATAAATTAAGCTTGTAAAACAAGAATCTGAGTGAGCTTAAACATCACCTGTGCTCCCTATCTCACCCCTCACTTCTAGATGGTAGTGAAAATAGCAAAGGATGACTGGCACCTGTACGTTTTCCCCTAATCAGTTGTCTGTAACACCAGAATATGTTTAAAGTCCTAAGTTTTTTATGCTTGAGAGTCCAGTTATACGTTATACTTTAGTCCAGTTCAGCTTCCCCTTATCTTGGTACTCTTTTCAAATGTGCCTAATATTAGGGCTATGTGAAGCTTCAGTCACTGATTCAATATGGAGGAGATTTGGCCTGATTCAGCGGCTGAATCTCCAAATCTGAATCAAATCAGGAGACCCATTAATCTCTCCAAATCGAATTGGAAGCCTGCGATTCAATTTGGAGAGATTTGACAATTCGGCCATAGACACAGCTTTATATGTTTTTCCTATATACCTCAAGGTACCAGGTGTGACTTGTGAGTGCTGAGATGGTGGGGCAGATGGAGCATCGCACAGGAGTGTGTGCGGGGGGGGGGGCGTGTGCTCAGGGCAGACCTGGAAATAGACCAGAAGTATTTCCAGTCCACTTCTGAGTCCACCATGGAGCATGTGGGGGACCCCACTCCACCCCCTTGCTCAGTGACTGGTGCTTCTTCAGTTTTGGGGGGCACCCACGGTTGATTGCTGAGCTAAGGGGTTGTGCGGGGGGGTCCCCCGCATGCTTGGTGGTGGACCAGGTAGTGCACTGGAAGTACTTCCGGATCTGCTGCTGAGCACCCACCCCTCCTTCTGCTCTTGTTGGATGTTCCATCCACCCCACCATTGCAGCATTCATGAGCTGCACCTGGTACCTTGAGGTATGTAGAAAAAACATATAATGCTATGTCTATGGCCAAATCACTGATTCTCTGAATCAGAATCAAATCTTCAGATTCATATTCAGCCAAATCTAATTGGGACAATGATCTGAATCAGCAAATCAAATCACTGTCCCCCAAATTGGGCCAAATCTGAATCCGAATCGAATATTGCCTGTTTTGCACACCCCTACCTAATATGTTTGAAAGCCTTTTAGAGTAGGAAATGTATTTTAATATACTTTACACAACATTGTCAAAGGTATTAATATGAAACAAAAAAAATAAACGCCTAATATTTATTTTATAAACATTATTCCTAAACTAGCACAGTGCTTATAACTAGGCCAGCACATATCTCAAGCCCCATCCTGCTGGCTCAACCAGTGTGATATTTGATTTCAGCCTGTGTTCAACACTTAATAATCTTGAGTTCAATTAAACTCCTCAGAATTTAGTTATATATTTCTACATTTTACTATATCACATAATAAAAAGAAAAAAAGAAATTCCTTACTGTAAATCTGGGAATTTAAGGGTGCAAGTAGTTTAACCTGACACTACTTAACCATACTTGCAATTTATCCAGTTACTGTCTCTAAAATGCAGTCTTGAGAATTTGACTTTATGACCTCCTTTAATAGGGTTGCTATGGGCTGACCTTATATTGCACCCAATAACATTTATTTTAACAGCTCTAGCTTTTTAGCTGTTATTGTGACTTCTTCATATTACAGGCCTACTTAAAAAAAAAAACAAAGGAGAGTGACAGATCGTTTTTTGGGACTTCCAGAAGTGGCATGGCCACTTTTTGGTGAGTGAGATCGGCCTTCCTTGCCAGTAAGATTGTCTGCTGAGAGACACCCCCCCCAAGTCACTGACTAGTGTCGAGGGGGGGGCACATACCCCCCCGGCTCAAGAGGCACCAGTCACCCATGATCCTTTGTTAGCATTACAGTCCGATTTATACATTATTCTTTATAGAAAATGGCTTTTCTTAAGGTCTGTTTAGTCTAAATGCACACAAGCACTTATGAAACTGAGATGTTTGGATGTAAAAACATCTGTTGCTTGCACTGATATCAGTTCCTTTGTGCTAATATTCGCTATACACCTGTTCACTGAGGATGAAAGACACCTTAAAGTGAACAAGAATGGGATGCAAACTATTATAACCAATGATGAAAAGAAACATACAATCAGCTGAATGTATCTAATTGCTTGATCTCTAAAATTAAGATTTCCTTTCAGCTAGGTAAAACTTGAAAAAATAAGGCATACTATTGGAAGATCCAGGATGGTGTCCTACATTTGACTTGCCTAGCACTTTCCATAATATATATATAAAAAGGGTCCTGGCACTATTTATTGAGAAGCTCAATCACTATAATTGTTTGCATTAGCTGTTTGGTATTTCCTTTGCATGCAGCTATGATGCCAGAGAAGCTCCCTTTCTTTCTTCCATGAAATTCCATTTAAATATGCCAAAAAATAAAAACTGTTTAGAACTGCCACTTTTCTTCTCTCTGCACATGGGACTGGTCTGTTTCACAACATACTAAAATAATAATTAAACTGGAACATATTTCCAAGTGAATACATATCCTTATCCAGTCATTAATAATACATACATATTTTTCTGCTAGATATCTGACTCATTAGTGAACAAAATCACACCAGCAATCATAAAAATGGTATTTTGTAGCTTTCAGATGCTTGACTATGCAATCTAAATAGCTTTCTAGTATTAATTTAACAGGTTTTTAATATAGCTATTTACACAATATAATGTGAAAAAGTAGGATATGATCTTAATAACAGCATAAATCTTAATATCAGTGCAAAAATATCAGTAAACAGAAGTCATTGAGTTCAATGCACTATTCAAGATAAGACCTGCCCTGTCTAAATCATCCTAGACAAATGCTTGTCTAACCTACCCTAACCTTTCTAATAAAGATTCTTGACCTGAATCTCTAAGTAATCTGTTCCAGTAGAAAACCATTCTTATGGATGGAAAGTTCATGCTAGGAATTAGAAATTATAGGAATTTTAATGTAAAGGAATTAAACAAGAGTTAGGAACATAAAATTATACAGTAGCTAGGAATGATAAAGCATGAAATAGTGAAAAAACCAAAAAGAATAATTAGGTCTCTTTCTATCTTTCTATAGAATCATAGAATCAGAGGACCAGAAGGGACCTGCAAGATCATCAAGTCTGGTCCCCTGCCATGGGAAGGAAGTTAATGGGCTCAGATAAGCTCTACAAGGTGCTTGTTCAGTCTCATCTTCAACACCTTCAAGGATGGTGACAGCACCACTTCTGCTAGGAGTGTGTTCCAGATTCTGGTTACCCTTTTCAGTTTTTTCTTATGACCAGCCTTCTATTATTTTATGCCCATTGGTTCTCATCCTCCCTTGAGGTGCCTTCCGGAAGAGTTGCTCCCCTATATCTCGTTAGGTGGCAATCAAATCACCTCTCAGCCTTCTCTTACTCAGACTGAACAGGCCCAGTTCCCAGAGTCTTTCCTCACAGGGCCTATCCTACATGCCTCTAATCATACAGATGGCCCTTCTTTGTACCCTCTCAAGCTTATCCACATCCTTTTTGAAGGGTGGTGCCCAGAACAGGACACAGTACTCCAGCTGTGGCCTCACCAATGATGAATAGAGAGGGAGGATCACCTCTCTGGATCTATTGGCCACACATCAGATTTCTATTTGCCCTTCTGCTTCATTGCACTGTTGGCTCATGATCATCTTCTGATCTATCATGATGCCCAGGTCCCGTTCAGATGCTATGTCAGCCAATGGATCACCCACCACCCATTGTGTACTTTAACAGGAGAGCATAAATATGCTAGAACTTTTTAGCTGAGAAAAGAGAAACTTGAGTGTGGACACAATCAAGATTTACAAAATACTAAATAGTGCAGAGAAAGTAAGTAGGGAGTTATTATTTGTTTCCTCTAAAAACACTAGAACTATGAGCCATAAAATGAAATTGCTAGGTAGTAGGTTTAAAACTAAAATAAGGAAGCTCTTTTTCAAGCATTGTGCAATTGACTTATGGAACTTATTGTCACAAGATGTTGTGAAGGCTGATAATTTAACCAAGTTCAAAAGGGGACTGGACAAATTAATGGAGAAAAAGTCTATCAGGATTTATTGAATGTATTGAACATGGTATGTAGGAGTACAGGCTCTGGATGAGAATGTCTTAACATCTGAATATTAGAAGTTGTAGTGGGAGAAGAGGTAGAACACTTGGGGCATGCCCTGTTCACTCTTTTCCTTAGCCTTCATTTTTTGCCACAGTGTGAAAAAGTGATTTTTTGTTATACAGGAATGGTGACGTTGGCCAGGAACTACAAAACCCCCCTTAATGGTTAGAGAGAGACCTCTAAACATATAATGACTCTGTTACTGGGGGAAAGGATGATATGATAAGAATGGGATCACAAGTAATAAGTTGATTACTAGGATGTCAAGGAAGGATGATAAGCAGAAACCTCTGACTAGTGCCTGCCATGTCTTGAACATAACTAAGGAGCCTCTGCACACTGCCCAGTAAAACTCTGCTTGGAGATGTGCATGGACAAGGGAAAGAAAAAAAGCCCTGCAGACACCTGGGAACCCCTCCAGCCACAGTATGAGACAGGACTATTTGTTGCACCAAGGTTAGTGAAGGCCAATGCCCACCAAAACAACTATAAGCCTCCCTCAATAAGGGAGACCACTGGGAACACCATAACTAATTGTTTGTGACAAAAATATTAAAAAAAACAAGGATGGGAGTGAGTGTCACAGGTTAATAACAAGGGATCTAAAATGGGGACACTGATCAGAGAACACAGGCTTGTACCCTCTGCCCCACAAACAAATCCAAGGAGCCTGTGGATGCCAACCACTGAAACTCTACTTGGAGATGCACATGGACAAGGGAAAGGAAGAAAGCCCTGCAGTCACCTGGGATCTCCCACAGCCACAGTGTGAGGCAGGATCCTGGGCTAGATGAACCCATGGTCTGACCCAGTAAATGTCAGTTCTTATGTTGTTATCTTAAAATCTAACTTAAATTAACTGTTTTCAATTTAGGCTTGTTAATTTGTTGTCATACCCTATATGGCTGTAGAAATCAAATCCATTGTGTATTTGAAGACTTATAAAATTGCCCCCCTCAGTTTTCTCTTCTCCAGACTAAATAATACAAATTTTCCCAACCTTTCTTTATAGATCACATTTCCTATACCTCTAATCATTTCAGTTGTTCTCCTCTGAACTGTCTCCAGTTTCTCCATATGTTTCTTAAAGTGCAATGCCCAAATCTGTACACAAAATTCCAGATGAGGTATCTCTAACGCCAAAGAAAGTAGAAGAATCATGTCCTGTGTCAAGTACACTATGCTCCCATTTATACAAATCAGTATGGAATTAGGATTTTTGTTACAGCATAGCTTGCAATCAAGTATAACTCCTGGGTCTTTTTATGCAGTACAACAACCTAACCTTTCTTTGTTTTTTGTGCATTTGATCATTCTTTCCTAGGAGTACTACTGTGTGTTTATAGGATCATAGGAAAGTAGGGCTGGAAAGCACCTCAGGGAGTCACCTAGTACACCTCCCTGCAGCTTCAGACAATTGCTTCTAGTCCTGTCCCCTATCACCACAAAAAAATCCCATTTCCAACCTCTCTGTAATCACCTTTCAAATATTTGAAGATGTTTATCAAATTCCTCTGAATCTTTTCTTCTGCACATTAAATACCTTTATCTTTTAAGTCACAAGTTGTTGGAGAGTAAGTTTAGATTAGATATCCATAAGAAATACTTCTCAGTTAGGGCAACTAGGATCTGGAACCCACTTCCAAGGGAAGTGGTGCTGGCTTCTACCCTGGGGGGTCTTTAAGAAGAGGCTTGATGCCTACCTGGCTGGGGTCATTTGATCCCAGTCTTCTTCCTGCCCAGGGCAGGGGGTCAGACTTGAAGATCTACAAGGTCCCTTCTGACCCTACTTCTATGATTCTATGAAGGCTTTCTTCACAAGTTCAACTTCCCAGTCCCCTAATGACTTTTGTTGCTCTGCTCACTTTATTTCCAATCTATCTACATCTTTCTTGAAACATGGAGTTCAAAACCAGACACAGTACTCCAGATGAGGCCTCACCGGTACTAAAAAGAGCAAAAGAATCACTTTCTTTGTTTGCAAAGGCATGCCTGTTAATACAACTGTTGTCCTTTTTTTGCAACAAGAGTACACCTTTTGCTCATAATCAGCTTATTTTTCTTTACAGTCCTCTAGGTTCTTCTTTTCAGTATTGCATCTCAGCCAGTAATTCCCTAATCTGCACTGATACATGCAGTTATTCTGCCCCAAGTGCCAGACATTGCTCTTGCCATTGCTGAATTTCATCTGATTGATTTTGGACCATCTCTTCAGTTTATCCAGGTCATTTTGGATCTTGGCCCTACCCTCCAAAGTATCTGCAACACAACCTAACTCAGTGTCATCCACACATTTACTAAGTATGCGCTCAACCACATGATCCAGATCATTTAAGAACATGTTAAACAATACTGGACTCATAAAAGACCCCTTGGGAGTGCCACTTGATACCCACAACCAAATAAACATTGATCGATTCATAGATTCCCATTGAGCACAATGATCCAACTGTGATATTTATTCTCATCTAAAATGAGGTGTTTATCTTATTTAACATGGCAGGGAAGTCTCATCTTAAATTGAGTATCAGGGCCAGGCCAGAGCTGCAATCACTGCAGCTGCCTAGCTAGGGCCCCTGTTGGTTCAAGGTGGCTCATTCATAGTGGGGAAGTATGGAGACACTGAGTGGTTTGGAGGAAGTGTGGGGAAGACTGCACTATGGGGGCTGGAGGGAAGGAGGAAATGCAGGAGACATCATGCAGTGAGGGAAGGAAGCATGAGGGAAACCACACAGATGCAAAGAAGCTAATGCAGCTCTAGCCCTAGCTCCTAGACTTGGCCTGGGACCTTTGTTTGAGTTGCAGATGCTTCCACCAGTGCTGCTGCCACTGAGACCTAGCTAGGGCCAGCACCACATAGGTTAAACAGTGGCAGCAAGGAGTGGTCAGGAGGTGAGGGGGGGCAGGTGGAAAGGATGCCAAGTGGCTGGGGGGACAGGTGTCAGGAGAGCAGGCACTAAAGGGCTCAAATGGCAGGGGGGCAGTTGGCAGGGGGTAGACATCAGAAGGGGCCAAGTGGCAGGGGGCAGGTACTAGGGAGTGTATAGACACCAGCAGTGCAACTGGTGTGGGTAGTCAGGCAGGAGATGCAAGGGGTAGGGGGTCAGGTCACCTGCCCTCTTTCCACCCACCTCCCCCCCACCCTGCTGCAGCAGTGGGTGGAGAGGGAAAATTAAATCTAATAGTTTTATAATTTAAATTTTCCATGTATAGAATCTAATTATTGAAGGATTGTCTTAAAGTTGTCTTGGATATGGGTAAATGCGATAGTGATATACCCACCTTACAGTACTTTCATCTAGTCTGTATTTCCTTAGATTATTAATTAGAATGTTATGGGAAATGGTGTCAAGGTTACATCTACTGCTCTTCGTACATTCACTGAGCCAGTTATCTTACAGAAAGAAACCAAGCTGGTTGGGCATGACTTGCATTTGGTGAATCCATGCTTTTCCTGATCACCTTGTTTTCTTCTAGGCTCTTTGAAATAGATTCCTTCAGCCCTTGCTCCATGATCTTTCCAGGTATCATACTTATTAAGTCCCATACTATTTAGGTCAGAATTTTTTTTTTCATCGTGTATGAACATACTTTTGAATCCTAAACCTGTTTTCTGAAATTCCTGCAAGCCTCCTCACATTTAGTGTCATTTGTCTATGCATGGATTCAGTGTACAGACAGAAGTACAGCTACCTGCAGTAACTCAGAATGATTTTCAGGAAGCATTCTGAGTTACAGTGATCCCCCAGGCCAAACACAAGTTCACTGTTGGCTCCAGGGGAAGGGGAATCTAGCTCCTGGCTTGGACTTTATAGCCAGTTTCCCCTAGCTATGATCCCTCCTCCCTGCCAGCTCCATGACAACTTGGGCTATTTTCAGAATGGGATGGAGGGAAACGGAGCAGAGGGAGAGCATTCTAGGGGTTCCCTAGCCAGCAGTGAAGAGTCTGGAGGGTAAATTGGAGTCCCCACACCATAGGGGGCTCCAATACACTCACCCCATCCTCCAGCTGGATCTGAAAAATTCCCAGACTGAACTCCCTCCACTCCCTTTCCTTCCTGCCATTCTGAAAATATCAACAGACTGGGAGGCAGCACAGACAGAAGTTACAGATGACACTATGTTTTGAAACATCTTCATCTGAACCCTCATACAATGAAAGTTCAGATTTCCAAACAATTGGCCATTTTTAAGTGGTCTGCAGCCATGCACTTGGGCTTGGTGACAGCTATTGACCAATTTCTGTGGCCAGATCAGGCAAAAATTAGCACTTCTGCCTGCATCCTCAGATATGACCTCATGTTTGAAGATATTAAGCTGTACTGGGCCCAGAACAGACTCTTTTTTATGCCTCTTCTTTTAGTTTGAATGATTCATTGACCTTATAGCTCTTACATGTAGACTAGATTTCCTTAGCTTATTTATGGGAATCTTGTAAGAGACAGTTAAAAGTCTTCCTTAAATTAAAGACGAACACATCTATTACATCATATACTGGACATTACTCCATATCAGACGTGGACATTAGGAAGAACTTGTTCACAGTTAGAATAGCCAAGGTCTGGAACGGACTCCCAAGGGAGGTAGTGCTTTCCCCTATCCTGGGGGTTTTCAAAAGGAAGTTGGATATGCATCTAGCTGGGGTCATCTAAACCCAGCACTCTTTCCTGCCCATGTAGAGGGCTTGTACCTTTTTGATGGAGGAAGCGTATCATGTAGCATTGTCCTTTTATTTCAATTCTCCCAACATTTTTCATAATGGGGTCATTTTGTAATTTTGAGCATCATGTTCCAACTAGTTAAGCTCCCATGGGTGGTAATTATTCCTAGTTTATATTAAAAGAACACATGGAATACTCAAAGTATCATTTCTGAACATCCCATATAATACAATTAACAAACTGTATCAGAAATAGAAACAGCAGAGTAGAAAGGTACTTTGTTCTCGGTTTTAGATACATTGGGATTGTTATGATCAGTCTGACCTCTTGCTTAACACAAAATTTTCTGTTAAGTTTATAACTTTGCTTGAAGCTGCAGAATTTATGCCCAGAGTTGATTAAAGGCCCCCCAATTTTCATTTCTGCAATCAAGTTTTCTCTCAGATTTAACCTCATGCCTTCTATCATCATTAGCATGAACTTATCCCTACCACACCAGATCAGCTTAGACTAACTTTGAGGGGAAACTTATGTATAAACCAAACTTAATATTCAACAAGACAAGAAAAATATATATTTTAAACTGACACAAAATATGAAATACGATATGTTGAAATTCCTTCAAATATTGCCAGATTACGTCTGCATCTTAACTCATTTTTAATAGAATGGAAATTGGGGGTTGAAGTTGTGTTACATTAAATATGAATGTAATCAACCATATATATATATATATATATATATATATATATATATATATAAAT
>JAGPOW010001296.1:67244627-67256133 GCA_030014935.1 Caiman crocodilus
TATATATATATATATATATATATATATATATATAAATTGATAACTAAGAAGATAACTGAAGAAATATAAAATACATAAATATTGATTCTTTCTCAAATGTATTCAGGCAGGAGCCCCCCCTGCAAGCGGCAGCTGAGAAGTGGGGGCACCAAGTGAAGCACTGCTGGCATTTCTGGGAGCCCTGCTGGCATGTTTAGAAATGCTGAGGCTAATTCCCAGCTGGCATGACTGACTGTGGGGGATCCTCACTCTGGTCAGTGCAATCGACTGTTGGGGAACCCCCCCCGGTTGCTGACTGGCCACTGGGGGTGCATGTGCCCCGCCCCTCCAACTTAAGTGGCACCAGTTGTTCATGCCCCAGCCAGCCAGGGATCAGCATGTGGAGATGCAGGAGCAGGTGAGGGGTCTCCAATTCACCCACCTCACCCTCCAGCACTGGCTGGGGAACCCCTAGAAAGAGCTCCTTCTCCTCCCTTTCCCCTCTCCCTATTCTGAAAATAGCATAAGGCTGGGAGGGAGCAGGGACCATTGTTAGGATAAACTGACTTCAGGCTTGCAGTGCAGCCAACAGCTAGATTCTCCTCCCTGCTGCAACCAACAGCAAATTTCTGTTTGGTCTGCGGATCACTGTAACTCAGAAGGCTTCCTGCAAAGCATTCTCAGTTACAGCAGGGAGCTGTACTTCTGTCTGTATCCAAGAATGCTCCCTGAGAGTTGATCAATACTTTCATTTTTTTTTTCAGTAGTTCAGGACTCACTCTTTTCTTTTGAAGCATGTTGTGACAGTGCTACTGCTGCCTACCTTTTATATCATAGACTTGTTGCTTCAAGAGAACTAGGATCAAGACCCATCTCAGTCTAAATAAGGTTCAAGCCACTGTCTCTTACTTCTCAGGAAAGTGTCCTAACTACAAGGCTATAGGTTATTCTGAGTAACAGCACTCTCCTCTGTTTCCAAGTGAAGACATACTACCATATACATACATACATACACACACACATAAAAATAACTATTCTTAACATGTTAAAGAAAGATTGAATAAAGCACAGAAAGGTCCTGGGAACAAAACCCAGTTTTCCCATTACTCAGTATAGCACCCAAGCCAACCATGATAAAGAGTGATGTCCTGCTTGTTCCCTTTCTCTTGCCCAAAAGTTCTTGTTTTCCTCTTTTGCAATTTGTACCATATTTTAAGATCCAAAGTCCCAGACTTACTGCAATTAGCCCAGATGTTCTTATAGTTCATTCCATGGTTCACAGGACAATTACTTCTAACCTATTCTCTCTACATTTAATCTAAGAAACCTCTTTGAGTACTAATTAAATATTTTTTTCAGCAGTTATACCAAGAAAATGTGGGTTTTTTTGGTATCAGAGTTCTCTCCCTCAGTCTTTGGAGTATGGAAACAATACCTGTGGATTTCACTAATTCAACAGAGGTCACCATTACAGGTTTCAAGTTTGTACTTGGTGAAAGTAGCCTAACATGCCTTTGGACTCTGGAGGTCTCTCTGTAGATTATGAAGGAACTTGGCAGATAGTATAATGAACTTTTGGTAATAGGATTTTTTGCACAGCCACAATTTAATTAATTGAGTTTATACAGTATATTATACATATGTACAGGACAGAGTCTCATTTTCCTGCACTACTGGGGAGCTAATGTACTTATATTATAATTATGTTGCATGCCTTGATTTCCCTAGCTAGCTTGTATGCAGGAAAAGAAGGTCAATTGTGTTTTGAGACTGACCTGCTAGAGTGTTTTATTATAGGAAAATGGACCATTCGGCAAACAATGAACCAATCTGCTAATGTTGACACACCAAGCCCCTGAACCTGAAGAGACTCCCTGATGTTTACAGTACAGTTTTTTCCAACTATTTAGTTGGTCTAGTAAAAGATATCACATTTAGCCAAAGAACCTTGTCTGCCATTACCAGATAAGCACTTTAGAGAAAGGTAGTATAAAAAGTCTGTTTGGATGAATGGATTCAGAGACAAAAGCAGAGATGAAGAACTTGAGACACTGAAGAGACAACAGCTTAACTTTTGTTCCTGACAGAGATGGCTTGAACATCTAGACCCAGGGCTGACTATTGTATTGCTGTTGACCAATACATAGTTTTCTTCAAGAAAAGCTGCTTCCCTGCCTGTGACTTTGGGTACCTCTTTAAAGGGATGAAGTGGAAAATGCGTTGCAAGTGCTAAGGTGCAGGGTAGCTCTCCAAGGGAGCCACAGATAACTAGGACAGTTAAAGACAAAAAGCCTGGGTCTCAGAATCCAAAGAGCCAAGGACTCACCTTCTCTAGAAGTGATGCTGGGGCTGGCTTCAGAGAGCCTTTCAAGGGACTACATAAAGCTAGAAGTCTCAAGCAAGTGCTCCTTTGAGGAATCCATGCCATACCTTAATATTGCCTGGTTGCTATGAAATCACTAAAATGCATTACTATGTTCTTAGAGTCCTTGGCTGTTAAAAGGATTTTACAGAACTGAACATTGGTCACCAGTGTGGCTATGACTCAGTAGCACAGTATGCTATCCTTAAACTAGATTTAATTTTGGGTTTTTTTTACTTTAATGATAGAATTGACACATCAAGCTATATGTTTGGTCTGCTCAGACTTGGTGATTCATTCTACAAAAAAAACAAAGTGAAATAATGATAGAATAATTTTCACTTATTTTTGCTAAATTCTGCTGTGCTAATTTGTAATCAATATTTCCCAGAACAAACAAAGATTGCCTTGGAATTAAAAATCATCTTATTAGCTTCCCTTCACATAATTTTTTGTATTTTTAATCTCATGAACTGTGCACATTACCTTTCAGAGTTGATATAGGCACTATAATAGCCTTCAAGCATGCTTGTACATATGATGCCATTTCCATGAACACATGACAAAAATATAATTTTGTGTGGCTTGATGGCATCGCACTATACACATGCAAGAGTTTGGAGATTTTTAAATGAGTTTTCATCATGGTAAACTAAACTACAACAATGTAGTTTAATTTGTAATGTTGCAACTTGAACGATACAGCTGTCAGCTCACGCCTCCAGCTACAGAAGGGGTAGTAGACAGGTTCCACTGGAAAAAGAACCTGAAAAGACAGAATTGGGGCCCTCACTGTTTGTACCTTCAGCAGTCTCTTGCATGGGGCAAGACAACTGGGGCCACCCAGGAATGGGTTGGCTTGCCCCTGAGGCAGTGTGGGAAGGTTGCAGAAGGGCGGCTAGGTTTGCTGGTGAACAAATGTAGCAAGAATGGTGCATGGGTTGGTGGAAGCCCCAGCAGGCTGCTAGCTGACTGGGTGCTGTCCCAGCTTGAAGGAAGCTGATCCAACACTTCCCTGAATCTTCCCAGGCTTCCAGTCCCTGTGCACTGTCCCTGATATCTTCTCCAGCCACCAACTCACCCAGCCACCCTTCTGCCACCTTTCTGTGCTGCCCCAGGCAGAAACTGGGTTTGCTAGTGACCATAGAGGGCTGTTGGGATGGTGCACAGGGTACTGGAAGCCTAGACAGGCTCAGGGAAGTGTTAAATTAGGTGCCTCCAAGCTGGGGCTGCACCCAGCCAGCTAGAAGCCAGCCTGGATGGCCCTGCACCCTGTGCACCATCTCCACCACCTTCTCCCCTATCAGCACACCCATCCACCATCCTTCCTTCTCCCTACACTGCTCTAGGGGCAGGCCAGCCTGTTTCTGGGCAGCCCAGGTATCTTCCTGGCCACAGAAGCCTGATGAAGGCAGAAGCAGCTAGGGGCCCAGTCCTTTTAATTTATATTTTTTTTGGCGGAGCTTGCCTGCCTCTCCCACAGCTGAGGGTTGAGTCACCGGTGGGCCAAGTGGCCCCTGAGCTGCAGCAGTCCTTATCTGGCCTCAATGCAGTATCAGCTCCCGGGGCCACCTGGGTGAGCTGCTAACAGGCCAGGTGCTGCCCCCGCTCAGGGTTGGGAAACAGTTGGATTGGGTCAAGTGCTGACTCCATTTAGGGAAGGACTGGGGCTCCCTACAGCTCAGGGGCCATTTGGCCCACTGGCAGCTTGCCCCCTGCCAAAAAAAAAATATAAAAAAGATCTGGCCCCTTGCCATAACCTGACAGAATAATTGAACTGGTTTAGTCCTCATGGTTTTTTTCTATGCCTCACTGTCAACTTAAGGGGCATAGAATAAAACCCTGAAGACTAAACTCCTGTCATATGTATAAATGCCCCAAATGCTCAGGAAGTGGACTAAGTACACCTCACAAGATGGCTTATATGCTCTTTCCTGCACAGGCAAAGGATGTCTGGTGTGAGAATGGGATTCCAAAGTAATGATATGGAACTGTCAGTAAACATATTCCCTTTACTGCATATGTTGCAAACTGGCAGTAAGATTAATCTAGAGGTTCCCTAGTGGATGGAGTCAAGGAAAATACTTTGAAAAATTTGGGACAAGAAACAGTCTTTGTGGGTAGGGAAGGACAAGTCTAAATTGCACCGACTGTTCTGATAGCATCATATTGCCAAACAGCTCCTCTCACTATGGAATGTGCTCTCACCTTAAAATGATTCTTTTGCGTATAATGAATTTATATAATTAATAGTGAAACAATATAATAACATTTTTAAAAGACATTATTTATTAAAATCTCACCAACACTATTACATGTGTGCTAACCCTGTACCCAAGAAATTGGCACAAGAAAGAAGGGCAAGTTCCCATGGGTGACTGGTGCTGCCTTAGTCAGGGAGGGCACATGCCCCCCTGTGACCAGTCCTGCTGACAAGGGGAGAGGTCCCCTGTGGCTGATCCTGCTGACCAAGGGGGACTCCCCCCGCAGCCAATCCCACAACAGCCAGTTGCAGCAGCTGCTTCTGGAGGTGGCTGTGGTTGCTTCTGGAGTGGCTGCAGCAATTGGTGGGTGCTTGCAGGGGGGGACACTGGTGCTCCCGCCTGGCCCTCCTGCCCATCATGTAAGTGGTGATAGTTACTTTGTAGCTTGAATCTACACTATTTCTAGAAGAGTCAGAAAAGGACAAGGTGAGGAGAAGTGGGTGAGGACAAAGTGTTCATTTCTAGTATTTCTATTTTGGCCGGTCAGGGTGTGCACTGGCATTGTCAGGGGATATACATGCACTCCCATGCACCCCCTACACATTGCCACTGGGAGTTCCTACTGTCATATGGAAAATCATAGGGGTTAGGGTCACAAGACAATAAGCTAAAGGGAAAGAGCAAGGTAAAAGGTAAAGAAACATCAGCACCGTGGTAACATATACTTAGCACCTTAATCCCTCACCCCCCACACACATACCTCCAGAGGTATCCCCAAACAAGTCATTAGTCCCACTCAAACAGCAGCCTGCAGCTACCCTGAAGTCTGAGTCCAGCTCCTTCAGTCCACAGGCCTTAGTGAGCCAGTGAGATCTTCAACTCCACTGTGCACTCCTCTGTGTAGGGCTGACCAGGTTTCATGTGCACACTGGTCTCTCTTCCCTGTACTCCAGCCTCAAGCTTCTCTTCCTTTTTTCTTTGCTCCCTAGCCCCTGGGGATGTCTGAGAGTTGCAGTTTAAATTAACAGACATCACAACTCTGCAGACTCCTCCCTGGTTCTACCTGCTGTTACACACATAAATTCACATTACAAGTGTATGGGCCCAATATTATTAATCTTCTTAATTATATAACATTTTTTACCTCCTGCCAGCTGGTTCATGCAATGTTCATATTCTTAATGGTCTAAATGATGTATTTGTAGTCTACAGGTTTATGCTTCCATGAAAGGCAGGGTCCTAAGCAGTCAGGCAACTTTTGTTTCCAAGGCTATTTCCTTTAGGATTTCTGTTCCTTTGATTCAATAAAAAAAATAAAATTAAACTATGAAAGTCCCCTTTTCAGGCTAGAATCAGTTACTCTTTCAATTGTATGGTAAATCTGTCATCTTAAAGGGGTTTTATTTTGATAGAACATTTGATATAGCCCAGAGAGGAATGTATATTCTATAGTTTGTGGATTGATAATTTGTCAGAGTGAGCCAAACTAGTGGGTCCTTAAAAGTTCTTTATAACTCTACTCCAATGAATTTGGACAGGTTCCTTTGTACCAAAACACGGCTTTACATGTGGAAGAAATCATGAGAAATTTGAACGGGATTTTATTCTTAGGTATATAAACTTGAACAAATTCTTGACAATGACAGACCTATCAAAGGACTATGGCCTCCAGCTGCATAGCATATCCCAGCCAGCCTCACAGCAGATTGATCCTGAGGCAATGCCTCGGGTGCCAATACAAGCAGAACAAGAGCCAATAGCTTTCTACAGCATAGTCAGCCAAAGCTCCAGATGCTGTTGCTCAAAAAAAATCTATATCACAACTGAGCACCTGGGTCTGAGCAGCTGTAATAGTTACTTTGTTACTTGAATCTACACTATTTCTAGAAGAGTCAAAAAAGGAGAAGGTGAGGAAAAAGTGTTCATTTCTAGCAGCAGCAGCAGGAGGTAAACCAAAGCAATAAGTTAAAAATTCACCTAGGTGCCAACTACTAATGTGTACATGCCAATCCTCTTATATGGCCATTACTCTTCCCCTCTGAAGTCCCAGTCCTCAGCTTCCATTCCTTTTGCATATTTTAGTTGCTCCATAAATAACCTCACTTCTACTGCAGAACCACATCTGTTTCTTGGGAACTGTTTTCTTAGAACATTCATTCAAATAAAGGGAACCAAAAAGTAATTTAGTCACAGTGACAAAGTGCATTTCCCAGCTGTACTTGATTTGGCACTGGTTAAACAGTAAATATGGCTGGTTCCATGCAAAAACACACATGCATATCACAAGTGGAAGTCTGGGTCTGAAATGCATTGGCATATGAAGGTGAATCACTAGAAGAAGAAATATTTCAAAAGGTGTATATTTCTGATGACAGAATATTAAAAAGACTTGAAAATTTCAGCAGCTAAAAATTCTTTTGGGTTATCCATAACATTTCTTCTGGGATCAATATTTTAAATGCAATTCACAGAAGTACATCTCCTTATCCTGAAAATGAGAATTAGTTGTTGATTTAGAAACCAGTAAAATAAAGATATGGGAAGCTGATAGAAGTTACAACCCTGGAAGATGGACATTTTGTGTAATGAAAGAATGATTACCATAACATGATGTTTTACTTCCAGGGCAGAGTTTCTTGGAAAGATGAAACCAAAATGGTAATGTTATATCGCTCCAAGGTATATTAGTAAAAATTACCCAACTAATAACATGGCAGGTACTAGAAACATTTTTTTCCAGTTCTGTAAGCACAGTTTGATGAGCCTCAATGGAATTGCAAGAGTGGAGAAGACAGCAGAATTTTCTGTTATTTTCTAAACAAATTTGCTTTTGGTTATGTGAGGTTTACTACCAACTTATATGGGCACATTGCACTGCATACAATCTATTACAGTAGAAATGCACTTAATAGCCATCAAAATAGGAAGATTTTTTTTAATTTTATAAATCTCAGTATTCAGAGTTATCATTTATTTCTCAATAATTCTTTTAAATAATATGAGACCTTACCCTACCATTAGAAGGTGCAACAATAGTAAGTGTTATATAACAAGTATCTAAAGAAACATCTTACTTGTGCCGTAACTTATTAATTACCTAAAAATAGCCATTAGATAAAATCCTGATTAGAAGTCACTGTAAACTGGAAATCTGTCCCTAAAAATAAAATATATTCAAAGGTTTTTCATTGCAATTCTGAATTCAGAAATCCCCAAAACATAATTCTACATGGAAAGGAATTTCCAGAAAAAAATCCAAGGAATCATAGATTCATAGATAGTAAGGCTGGAAGGGACCTCAGAAGATCATTGGGTCTAGCCCCCCCTGCACCTGAAGGAAAGATAACTGGTATTAAGTGACCCCATCAAGGTGACCATCTAGTCCCCTCTTTACAGAGTAGGCAATTGTACCACATCTGGAGGGATCCTATGTCACAGAGAGGACACCCTTGCTGTGAAGAAGTTTTTCTAATGTTGAGCCTGAAATGGTCTTCCAGGAGTTTGTGACCGTTGCTCCTGGTTTTCCTCAAAAGTACACTGGTAGACAGTTTTTCACCAAGCCCTTGATGTATGCCCCAATGTAGTGGTAAGCTGCTACCAAGTCCCCTCTTAGCCTTCTCTTCTTCAGGCTGAAGAGTCCCAGGTTCTTCAGTCTTATCTCATATGGTTTGCCATGCAAGCTTCTGATCATATAGGTGGCCCTTTTCTGGACTCTCTCAAGCTTTTCCGTATCCTTGTTGAAGTGCAGTGCCAAGAACTGGATGCAGTACTCCAGCTGCAGTCTTACCAATGCTGAGTACAGCGGGAGAATCACTTCCTTGTTTTTTCTGGAGATACATTGATTGATGTATACCATAGTATTTTTTGCCCTACTGGTTACAGAGTCACACTTCCAGCTCATGTTCATACCATTGTCTATTATTACCGCCAGGTTTCTTTCATTCGTAGTGCTGATCAGATTGGTGTTGCCAATCCTGTACATGTGCTGGGGATTGTTCATCCCCAGGTGGAGCATTTTACGTTTCTTGATGTTAAGCCTCATGTTGATCTGTCCAACTTGCCAGCCTGCCTAGGCCCACCTGTATCTGCAGCCTATCTTCAAGCATGATCATGCTTCGCCATAGTTTCTTGTCTGCAAACTTGGCCAGTCAGCTGTTCACCTCCACATCCAAATCACTGATAAGAATGTTAAAAAGCACTGGACCAAGCACTGACCCCTGATAGTTCCAAAATGCATGTTGTGGGTTGGCTATTTGACATCTAGACAGTTTTTTATCAATTTTATAAGTGGCAAATGAATCTGAAAAGAATCTACCATTTTTTGGACATGTGGGGGCCGAAAATAGTCGGATGGGGCTGCACTGATGGAGTGAAATTAGGCACAAAAGCTTGTTGGTTGAATTCAAAAGAACTTTACTTACAGATTGCAGTACAGTGTAGGTACGCTCTGTACAAGTTGCAAAAAGTAAAAATTGGGTGGCACACCAATGTTGTCTGAGCATGCAAGGTACGGGATACGTCGGGATGGACGGCGACAGGGAGTTGTTGGTGGGTGATCAGGCCTCCAAGTTCATTCTGAGATACACGTGGAAGTCTCTTCCAACCTACACACAGAGTTCTCCAACTTGGGCGGAAACTTGCCCTAGCTTTTATACGGCTAGCAAGCCAATTGCCAGCCGCTAGGTAGGAATAATTTATGATAAGCCAATTGGTAGCATGCATGCAAATAGTGCATTTGCAAGCTTTGGCGGGGACTGATCATTACACCAAGGCTTTTTCCCCGCTGTATCAGGGGATCTTTTGCACCGGGTGCTCACGTTATGATGAGAATTCTGCTGTGCCAAGGCACTGAGCACAGACAGGACAGAGTAGTCTGGGCTCCCTTTCATCACTTCTAGTGCTCTTATTTGCCACTATTTTGATTTTCCCAAACAAAAATAGGAAAATATTTTTTTGCCAAAATTGAAAGTTTTATGTACTAAAATCAAGGTTTTCTAACAGCATTTTATATCAGGAATTTATTGTGAGAGGAAATGTCTAACCAGCTTTAGTCCTAATCCTATTAAGATCAATATTGTGATGCCTGCTGATTTTACATTATGTGCAGCAAAGTATGCACAGACGTACTGTATAGTAAAATAACTTAAATTATTAGTATAGTAAAGTAACATAAATTGTACCCATAGGGTGCATCAAGATAAGTGCATACATGCGTATCCTTGGGGAAAAATTGCAGCAGCACAAAGCTGTGCCACTGCTACTTGTCCCTGGGGAATGCCCATGCATGTATGCATGTATGCTCCAGTGGAGCAAGTTGCCCCAGGTAGGGTAGAAGAGGCTAGGTTGGCCCTAGAAGCCTTTCCTGAGGTTCTGGGGTCTTCCTTTGTCTCCAGCAGCAGGGATCCAGGCACACAGAGCCAGGTCAGCAGTTGGCAGGTCATTGGAGCAGACTCGATTAATCAAGTCAGCTGGAGCACAGTAATTACCAAATTCCAGCCAGCCTCCGTGTCTCATGTACAGCCAGCTAGGTTTTTGTTTCAGGCAGTGCTTGTTGTTGCCATGCGTGCCAACTTGCTTTTTTCAGCTGTAGGGTTTTTTTTACACTAAAATCTCTTGGGGTCAAAAAAATTTGTGCTGCAAATTAGCAGTACAGTGAACAAGTGCATGTGTGATACATGCAGTTTGAGGTGATGTAGACAGGTCACACAAACTGCAAGCGTGAGCTCATCTGGATGCACCCACAGGCCACATTCAGACGAACGAGCACGTGCCTGTTATGGTACCTCCAAGCAGTTTGAGACACTGCAAGAGGCACACTAGGAATGAAAAAATGTTTCCCTCACTGCATATTTGCAGCACAGACTCTACATTTGATACTGGGAAATCCTGGTATCAAAAAGTAACACCCTGGGGAAAAACAGCACAACCATAGGCTGGGTCCTGAGGCAACCGGAGGCTGGTTCCTCCAGAGAGATGCTGTAGCACATGACCACGGCATCTTTATGCCCGCTGCATGCCCCTTCTACTCCAGCACACTGTGGCCACCAGGGTACTCATGGCCCACTGTTGGCAAAGCCCCACCTGGTGGTATGGTGAGGCCTCAGGCCCAGGAGCTGCACATGGTACACAGAGCCAGCTCAGACCTCTGGTGTGCACCCTCAGTCATGACTGGGTCAGCTCTTGCTGTCACCCAGGTTTCTGGCACCACACTGTCAAGCTGGGCCAGGTCTCCTGCCTCCATTGACCTGGCCTAGGCTGCAGGCAGGCAGGGCACATGGAGGCAGGACCCAGCCTGGCACAAGGGTACATGGCTTCTGTGTGCAATGCTGGGAGTCCAGATGACAGCAAGAGCCAGCCCAGTTCTGTCTGAAAGAATATACCAGTGTGCCAGGCCTGCACCTTGTGCCATGTACAGCTACAGGGGGTCACTACCTGCATCAGGCCATAAGCACCCCAACATCTGCTGCTGCTGCTGCTGCTACAGGAGAGTGGTATGCCATGCAGGGGGGGATCCATCCCTACCAAGCAGCCCTCCCATCACTAAACCCTCCCTCCCACCCTCACAAACCCCCCACCAACAAATCCCACATCCATCCCAAACCCCTGCACGAGCCCCAAACTTCCCCCACAAACCTCACCCTCACAAACCCTACACTCACCCCTATACCCACCCACAGACCCCTCAATCCACCCACAAACCCCACACCGACCCTGTCTACATCCCACATCCCTCACAAATCTCACAACCTACATCCTCAGCTGCTAGATGGGACAGGACTTGCTGGTAGGAGCCACAGCTGCGGGAACAATTGCCACACTGCAGACCTGCCCTGTGCCCACACCAGTGCTAGGACATGTGGCCCTACCTTGCGGGGGGGGGGGGGGGGGGCCCGTGGCCCCCACCCCACCCGGGGGGGGGGTGGTGTGGGGGGGGGGGGGGGGGGGGGGGGGGCCGGGGGGG
>JAGPOW010001296.1:67256233-67297524 GCA_030014935.1 Caiman crocodilus
TCCTGGTCCCAGGAACCACTCGAGGGGGGGTAAGGATGAGCTGGGGGGAGGGGTGGAAGTGGCAGCAGGGATGCTCATGAGAGAGACTGAGATGTGGGTTGGGGATGGGAGAGTGTTCCAGGAAGGGAAGGCCACCAGAACCAGGCTTAGAGCCTCTCTGCTCCCCCTAGAGCAGCCTGTGCAATAAAAGGCTGGCCTTGAAGGGAAGAGGCTTTTCTAGCCCGGTCCCTCAGTCCCAGTTGAGGGCTTCCCAGGAACAGCATGGGGATTTTAGGGGCCTGGGCACTGGCGTATCAGTGGTCCTAAGCACCCAACATCTTGGTTAGCAAAGTGGACAGGGGAAGTTCTGATTTTTGTATAATAAAAAAACCCAAAGCAAACACCAAGGTGTATAGATATTTAGAATTAATTTTATGATGATGATATAGGTACTGGTAGGCTTCCAATTTGCTTTAAAATTGTAAATACATCAATACAACGTTGCTGAACTGATCCCTCTCTATATAGTGACATTTAATTTTAATTTTGGAAGAATACAGATTTGGGGTATTTTAATGAGAGAATTTGGGTATTTTAATGAGAGAATTTGGATATTTTTATCATAGAATTTACAATTTTTAAACAGGGAACACCAGGATCTCTGCTAGTGGGCCAAGTGGTGGGACCCAGGCAGAGGAGCCTACCCAGGGCCAGCACCAGAGAACCAGCTGGAGGGCATACGAGGTGGCTGACCTCCTGGCCATTTGGGGCCAGGAAGACATGATTTGACAGATCAAAGCAGGCCACTGCAAGGAGCACATCTTCTGAGCAACAGATGCCCAAATGTCAGAGCGGAGACACCAAAAGACATGATAGCAGTGCTGCCCAAAGGCCAACTGTGCAGCCACAGCCCAATGGCAGAAGACTTAAGAGGTGAAGATAGATTTGCTGTAGTGCCAGTACCACAGCCCAGGTGGCCTTGCATCCCTGTCTGGGTTTGGGAGGAGCACAGCTGTGGGGTGGCAGGTCCAAGGGGGTGGATGCTGTCACAGGTGCACAGCAGGTCACAGCCAGGCAGCAGCCTCACTGTCAGACTGCTGCATTGGGTATAGGGTGCATGGACGACTCTAGGCTAGGGCCTGGCATAGCAGTCCAGCAGGCACAAGGGGCTAGTGTCCCCAGATACCAACTGGATGGGCTTCAGAAGCTCCTGAGGACAAGTATCCCTGAGTTGTTCACCAGGGAAGCTCTTTATACTGCTGGGGCCAGCACAGGTGCTGGCCCCAGGTGCTAGCTCCCTCTGGCTGATGATCTGGGAGGAGCTGAGCAGGGTCAGTTTGACCCAAGCTGCACAATTTGCCACACACGAAAGTACATGCTCAGGCATGTGTGCTAAGGCACAAATCTCTAGCACATATTTGTGCCACTGCTATTTGAGCTGCTGCAAGCACACATGGCCGCATGTGTAGTCATGTCCACAAAGGGATTAGTCTGTATTTCAGATACAATATATTATAATAGACACTACCTTGCTTTCTATCCAAGAATCTTAGTAAAGATTCAAAATTAAAACTTGCAACACCCCTAGTTACAGATAAAGAGCTTCTCTATTTTATGGATGTGGAAACGGAGAGTAAAAGATCATGTAATTCAGATTGATTACAGAACCATTTTGTGTAAGTGAACTATTGAGTTGGTACCTCTGAATTCTCAGTGTTCTGCTATAAAGTTTCCTTTTTGTGTTGGCATGAATTAGATATATTGTACGTTTCCTGTGCAGACATGTGGTACTGCTGATTTACTGGTTATGCTGGGATGCATCTGAAAGCAAGATAAAGGAGTTCTCGATGTTATCCAATAAAAAAAAAAATACTATATAACATAAAAGATGAAGGTTATAAACACTTGTGGTGGTCTTTGCAATTCTACATCTACTTCTTGTTATGTTTGAATCCTTTTACTACTACAAAGCAGTCCTGTGCTAATTAATGTGCTTATTTAAGAAGCAGCTCTGTTGGTAAGAATTATTTTTTTCAAATGAACTTTTAATACAAATATGATTTGTCTCTGTAGAAAACAAATGACTTGTTTGCAATGGCCAGATGGAGTTGACTGGTGAAGCTCAGAAATTATGAATGCCGAAAGCAAGTATTGACTAAAAATGTTTAATTTATTTTAATTTAATTTAGCTTTCACAAATGAGCACGTTTTTAACCTGAGTTATTTCATGATAATTTAACATGCTTTGAAAATCTGTTTGCAAAGTAAAACCAAAAAGGAGTTACTAATCTGTAAGCAGATATTTTATTATTTAAGGCTAGGTACAGACGTTACACCTATTGTGCATTGCATATATTCTGTGAATGTGGGAGGGGGTAGAATTTAACTATGGTTGGCTCCAAGAAATCCCCGCACTTCAAAATTATGGCAGGAGCACTTTGTCTAAATCCCATTCAATAAGCTTTAGATAAAGTGCCTCCACTGCCATTCTGAAGCGTGGTGATGCTGATACATGAGACACAGAGGCTGGCTGGAATTTGGTAATTACTGTGCTCTAGCAGACTTGATTAATCGAGTCTGCTCCAATGCACTGTAATTAAAATGCATCAGAGCAGCCTCCAAGCTCATGTACAGGTATCATAGCCCAGAAAGTACTCTGGATCTGTAACTGAAGATGTTCATAGATCCTAGAGCACTTTAAAAATTGGGGATTGCACTCTAAGTTAACCCTTGATGGATAAGGTATTAAGAAAACAGAAAAGCCATAAAAAACAGAGCCCAAACAAAAAGTGGGTCAAAATATAAGGGGGAAAAGGGGATGGGGTGAAATAAGGGATGGCTTTCAGCTTCAAAACTCCAGGTCTCCATAAAGGTAAGATGAATGATAATATCGACTACAAGTTTATGGCACAGCTTTGCAATGCTTTACTCATTGAATGAAAAGCATGTACTCACATAAGCCATTTCACTGACTTCTACAGGACTACTCAGGAAAAAGTATGAGTACACCCAAACCTGTTTGAGGTTGTTAGGATACAAGCAATTATTTGTGGGATGTCATTAGGTTTAGGTGGCTTACTTTAAGTTGTCTAAAACTAAATTAGGAGAGGCAATACAGGCGTTCACTGCTTGCAAAATAGTGATGAAATTAAAAGTAGCCCAGTCAGGATTGTGATGGGAGAGTAGCACAGACCCAGGGTTTTAGAAAGTGGCTGGGCTTTCCCAGCCCGGGGGCTATACTTTGAATGCATACAGGTGTATGTTATGCTAGGTTAATTAATTTTAAATTGGGTTAATGCAGGCCAATCACCTCCAAGGTGAACCTAAGCCCTGAAAGAGGCACCTGGGGTCCCTCTGTAGCCAAGCCAAAGAGGCTGTGGGGGGTAGTGTCTGCACACTCCCCAGAAGACCTGGGAGTGGGTTAGAAGTACATCTGATCCACTTCCAGGTTCACCACTGAGCATGTGGAGGGCCCTCCCCACCATCCTGTGGGATGTTCCATGTACCCCAGCATCACAGCAATCATGAACCAAACCTGCTACCTCAAGGTATATAGAAAAAACACTTAACGCTATGTTTATGTCAGAATCACTGATTTTCTGAATCAGCATCGAATCTTCAGATTCAGCTGAATTGAATCAGGGACAGTGATCCAAATTAACTAATTGAATCACTGTCACTGATTCAGGCTGAATTCAAATCCAAATCAAATAGGATTTTTTTGCCTGCTTCACACACCCTAATAGCTAGCTTCTTTAACCAGCATGTTAGGAAAAAAATGATTCTGCCTGTTCACTCCTTGAACCACTGTACGCCAACAGGTGAGTTCAATAGGGTGCTGCAGGACTGCAGCTCCCCACAGTCCTTATAAGGGTCATGCGGAGATGAATTTTCACAATCTGCTCCTGAAGTGTGTAAGGGTTTAACAAGAATTCAGTCCTCCATGAACAAGAAGGTGAAACTGTAACTAGTATAAAAGTCATAAAGGGAAGAAAATTATTTTTTTCCTTTCCACTATAGAACAGTGCATATTTTGTTTAATGTTTTAAAATCCATTTCAAGACAAAACTGTTAATTCCCAACTGTGAACTAATTTGTTAAAAGAAAATAAAGATAAATAGAAATTGAGAAAGTCTACTGTCTATATCAGGCTTTTGTCCTCAAACAGGTGGTTCTCAGGTGTCTTATGTATCTCTGGCAATCTCTTCCTTAGTCTTAAAGACCTTAAGAACATTGCAGTCTATATTTATTGTGCTGCAGGCAGCTTTAATTTTTAAAAAGATTCAGTGATTTTAGAAGCCATAGAAAACTCTGTTCTACAATCATATTATACGAATTTCCAAACAAATTTTGTTTTTTAATTTTTTTAAAGATGGATTCCCCCCCTGAATTTTGTAGCATAAAACAACGGTGGACCTAGGTGATATTTATGACTCAGCAAGGATGCCCACTATGAGTGACCTCATTTACTTCATAGCATAATTCTATTGTCACAGCACAGTAGGCTTGTTGAATGGGGATTTTAATTCACTGAAATGCACCAGAACCTCTACAACCTTGTTAGTGCAATTTTTCATGCTCCTGATTTAGAATAAAGCTCAGTCAAGGCTGAAATATAACAGTAATAATAAAAACAGAAAGCTCAAGAAAGTTAATTACTAGGGCCACGAGCATTGATTCTTTTCTTAAAAGCAAAGTTGATTCTATACCATCAAAAGAATACAGTAGGCAGGCATAGTGGTTCTGAACATGCCTTTACTGTTGCAATACCACATAGCAATGAGAACCAGCAAAACAAATATCACTGGATGAATCCATACCTCTTCACATTGCAGTGTAGAGTCAAGCTTGTTTTAAACAAGCTAATTTGAGGATTTGTAGCAGTCTAGGCTGGAGCTACTCTCTAAGGCCAAACATTAAACTTTTACCGGTATAAGTGATTGGAAACTAGTCTATGCCCATAATGTAACAGAAATTCAGTGCATACAACAGGTCTATACCCATTACCGAACAGAAGTTTGGCACACACAGACTAATTTTAAAATGACAAAACCTGCTAAAATTCTCTCCCTCCACCAAAGGACAAATGTGTTTTTTGTTTGTTACTAATCTAAACAATGCTGCTTACAGAAAACCGCATAACTTAGATCAATTCTGGTTTGGGCTTTTTAAATATATGTACCTAGCCTAAGTGTCAGATGTAATGCTCAAGCTCATAAAGGTGTTTATTTTGCTTTACTCAGCACTAGTGAGACCTCATCTTGGGTACTGTGTTCAATTTTGGGCACCAGACTTCAAGAAAAATGTGGATTGATTGAAAAATCTAGAGTAGAACAATAAAAATGATGAGGTCTAGAAATCATGACATACAAAGAAAGATTGGAAAATTGGGAGGTTTTAGTTTGGAGGAAAGAAGACTGGACAGGGTAGGGGATTTGATGTTTTCAAATCCAGAAAGGATTTTTATAAAGGAGACTGGTCGTCAGGTCTTCTCTGTGTCCTCAGGGAAAAGAAAAAGTAAAAATGGGCTTAAAATTGTTGCAATAGAAATTTAGGTTAGGTGTTATAGAGAAATTTCCAAGCATAAGTATGGTTAAGCACTGGAAAAGACTACCTAGTAAAGTTGTGAAATCTCCCATCACTGGAAGCTTAAATGCTAGGCAGACAAACACATCACTGGGATGATTTAGATGGGGCTAATCCTGCCTTAAGCAGCGTTCAACTAGATGATATAGGGGGTCCCTTGCAGCTCGGCTATGATTCTGTAACTTAGCTGGGACTTCTTACTGCAGCCAAATAAAGTTGAAAGTTTGAAGGAGCAAATATCATAAAAGTGTCTTACTAGACCAACACGGTTTACACTGGACGTGGAGAGAAGTTGAGTCTTCTTTCGTTTCATGTCACCTATCCAACTTTTCTATATGATCTGTTCCCAATATCCTGCACAGCTCACTGCTTCTGGTGTTGGTGTTACTACATCTTGTGGAGTGCATTGCTGTGCTACCGGGCATTTCAGGAGATGATCCATGGTTTACTTCTCCTGACAACCACATTGGTTGGTCATGTAGAGACCCCACAATTTCATGAGAAAGTTGCATCTTCCGAGACCCACTCTCAATCTGTTCAGGCTCCGCCATGTATGTCCTTTGTAGCTGAAGCTAGATGCTAACTCCTCACTGGGGGTAATTCCTCACCAGCTCCATTCAACAGCTTTGTCATTTAGTTTCTCCCATTCTTTTTGCCAGAGAGTAGTTCTGGCTGATTCTTATGATGTGGTCAATGGTGTGATAGAGGACAAAAAAATATTTCTAGATGAGAGAGGATGATGTACTGGTTGATGTCGATACAGTGGGTGGCAGTCATCTGACTTCTGTACCCGCTGGTCAATGTCACCTGCTACTTTCCTCCTGGTGTAAGGGGACACTATGCCACATAGTGCATATAGGCAGGGAGCAGGGGTGGATTTTAAGCAGCTTGCTATAATTCTGCATGTGTCATTTAGGTTGGTGTCAGTATGTTTACTGTGACTTGTATGTCCCCAGCTGGTGCAAGCATATTCAGCCACAGAAAAACAAAGTGCTATGGCAGTAGTGTAGAAGATGCATGGATATGCTCCTTACTTGGACTTTGTAAGCTTACACAGAATGTTGTTTCATATGTTGACTTTGGCTTTGGTATTTAATATGTGCTTTTTAAAATAAATTATACGGTTTAGGGTTATCTCTAAGTAGACTGGGTGTTTCTGATGTTTGAGACTCTGATCATCCCAAATGACATTCCAGTGTTCTTCTCAAGTCCTGTTCCTCAGATGGAAAGTGCAGATTTGGGTTTTGCTAGGGTTGAGTTTAAGATAATTATTTAGGTAATAATCGGACATCTCGTTCAGTGCCCTCTCCAGGATCTTCTCTGTGTCCTCAACATTCTTCTGTGTGGTAATGCAGAGATCATCATGTAGTTGTTGAATAAAAGTGAGGCAAACACACTGCCTTGTGGTAAACCATTCTTTTGGGAGCATCATCTCCTTTCTTGCCATTTAGTTCCACATAGAAGTGCCTGTTTTCCAGAAGGCTAGGGACTAACTGGCTTAGATCTAAGTTGTCAGTCATAAGGTACATTTGGTGGATCACGATGTGGTGTTGGACAGTATAGTATCCAACAGATAGGTCAACAAACACTGTACTAATGATCAGCTTCTGTTGGACACTATCTTCAATGTGCTGTGTGAGGTTTAGTAGTTGGCCTGTACTGAACTGACATGGTCTAAAACCCCCTTGGTCTTGTGTACAGTTGGAATCTACCAAGGCTGACGTTTGTTGCAGGATAAGACATTCATAGAGTTTGTAGGTGATGCTGAGGTTGGAGATCAGTCTATAAAATTTTGATGATAAAAGATCTTTCCCTGGTTTGGGCAGAACTATGACTCTTGCCTCTTTCCATACCAATGGTATTTGTTTACTCATCATGCATGTGTGGAATAGATCAATGAGCCATTTCCTTGCAAGGGGTTCTAGGTGTTGTATCATCTCAGTGAATACATTGTCTACTTCTGCTGCCTGCCTATGGTACAGTAGGCCTATGCCAACTGTCAGTTCCTCTATACTAAATGAACCTGTAAGGTCTTTAGGAGGTTGCTTGTCAGTTTGTATAAAGCAGTGATGGTGTTCTTCAGTGTTTCTTCTATGCGAGCACTTCCTATTACTGAGTAGTTTTTGTGTAACCTGGCTGGCAGTAACATTTGATACAGCTGGACATGTAATGTTATTGTCTCCTAGTTTTCCTATAGTCGCCCAAGCTGTCTTACTGTTGTGTGTCATATTGGTGTCCTCAATCATCTCTTTCCAGGTGTTGCATCTTTCTACTCCTATGTTGTCTATTAGGATATCTCTCAGTGTAGTGGTGAGAAGGGGTTAAGATGGTATTCTTTCTCATAGAGAGTGTACAGATCTGATGTTGAGCTTGACATACCTGGGATATTCTTGCATAGCAGCCTCTTTTCTTCACAGCCCTCACAAATTATTATAATTCTCATGGATAGGTATAATATCCCTGACTGATTATTCTACTACCTCTGTGAAAGTTGCCAATTGGCTTTCTTCAAGTTGAAATGTCTGTGGAAGAGAGTGTTTTGCACCATTACTGGGGACCCTAGTTTGATACTTATAGGGTAATGTTGGATGTGAGGTATGGGCTCAAGAATTGCATTTTTGAACATCTGACTGATTCCACTGCTCACAAAGCTGATGTCTGGGTTATAACCTCTTCTCCAGCAGATGCTGTTAAATGATTTGGGTTATTTAGCATCATGTACTAACAACAGATTAGTGGTCTTTGCCCATTGTTCAACTGGGATGTCACTGTTGTAACTCCATGCTATATTATGGGAGTTCAAGTCACGGATCACAAGGCTGTATTTCATGTGTTACTGTCAGGTAGACTGCTCTACAGGAAAGTACTAGATGGTGGTTTTTATATAGATGTTATAGTAATGTTCTTAAGGCTAAGTATGATGGTTTCTATGTTATTCTCACTTGTGCTGGCATGCACTTGCTCAATTCACAGGTCAGGTCTAGCAAAAAACACACTGCTATATTGCCTATGTCTTATTTCACCAATGAGCATTTTCCCTTTGTTTGTCAGGTGCAAATTATTAGGTCCTTTGTGAGTCTCCTGTGATATTTCTGCTAGGATATTAATTTAGCCTGTGAGTATCCTTCAATGTTAACTGAAAGGATTGACAGCTCTGGCTATAAAAAGAGCCTGTGCTTATGATACTGTGTGTGTGTCTCTTGAGTAAATGTGGTTCTTGAAATGTGGTTGGTGTTTGGAAAAGTTCAGTGGCCTCTCCAGAGTAGAATGTTACAAAGCATCTAACTCATTTGGATCCTAAGTTGTGAAAAAGATCTGAAAGCAGACTTGTAACTAAAAAAAATCTAAATAACTCCCATAAAATAATACAAATGTGTACTTTGGTAGTACTTGTATGACTGATTCTGGTGTTCTTTTTTGCATTCCAATGCATACTGTGGCAAATAAGAATAGAAGCCCTTTGATCATACATCACTATCATTAAGGAGAGGAAAGCACGCATTTTTTTCCCCAAAGTTCATTGATGTATCATTAAAATAAGTGTATTCTAATCCAAAAAGCTCCACTCTCACAGTCATATTCTCATCTACAAGACCCTTTTAGGGGATTATGAGACTCAAGAGCTAATTTAACACTCCTTTTTGCATAGTTTCAACAGAGAGATAATGGTTGCCTACTTATAAGGAATGCTCCAAAGGTAAATTTATTTATATCTGTAAAGTGCAGAGTGCCAGAGTACAACAATGGTGATCATGCAGCTAACTCAACACGCAGAATTCAGGGCACATACCTAGATGGAGATCATTTCTCAGGTGCTGGCCTGTTCTGCTCTTGTCCTCTCTCTTTTTCTTTTTCTTTTCTTTGCACTTTAAGATGACCTATTCTGATTATAGCAGCCAACTATCACATATAAACTCCACCATATGCTGCCTGCCTTCAAGAGCTTACATGTTCCAGAAGACTTAATTTTCAACTGCCTGTGAGGGTGGGTCTTAGATTTGGAAAAGCCAACTGTATATACATTGAACTTTTTAGCTGTTCTTAGATATTCAGAGTCAAAGTAATAGGCAGGTATCCATGCACCTTCCAATGGAATTATTTACTTCCACAGTAAGACTATTTATTGAAGAAATAGACCCATTAAAGGAAAATAAATTGCTTTCATACCAACCTCATAGTGAAATATATTGGTGTCTTTTTAAATACCTCCAAAAGATAAATATGTTGGTACTATAAAGCAAAAAACACAACAGAGAGATCATCTTCAGCTATAAACTTAGTAGTAAAAGAAGTAGTTAAATTAGGATCCAATCCTGCAATTACTTAAGCAAATGAGTACATTTACTCACAAAGTAATTCCATTAAAGTTGGTTATCTTATTCCAGTGCATAAATGTGTTCCAGTACATAAATCTTTGCAAAAGGCTAGCCTAAAAGACATGTTCCTTACAATATTACTATCCCTAATTAAATCTATTTGAGGGACTAAACATAAGAAGCCCTTTTATTATTATTATTTTTTTTTTACATTTTTACATGCAGAAATCTCTACCCCTTAAAATACTTACAGATCCATTAGAGGCGCCTATACATGTGCCTTGATGCATTCTAATTGGAATACTCTAACATCACTACATGTATAAGCCCCTGAACATTTAAAAATGGCTTCTGGGACTCTTTAACTAAAGCTCATTGATCTTTAGTTAAAGCATCCCACAACTATTTCTAAATGCATGGGAGCTTAATACATTTTAAGCTTAATACATTTTAATTAGAGTGGCTCTCTGGGAACCGTTCTAATTAAAATGCCGCCTACCCCAGAGCATGTGTATAGGCAACCTTGGCTACTATCAGAATTCCAGTGTACGTATGCTTATTTTATAAGACTATATACAATATTGTAAACAAGAGGTGGTATTAGAAAGGCAGGGAGGAAGGTTACTATCTGCAAATAATTATTTCCACATGACTAGAAAATTGAGGGAACCTTTTAGCACAAACACTGTAGAGATTATACTTCATTTCTCTTTAATATTGAAACAGCAATTTAAGATCTTTTAGTGCTTAGAAACCTTTGTTACAGATATTTGCTATGCTGTGATAATTGGATTTTCTCCATATTAGCCATGGCTTAAATTTACATTATTGGCACATCAGAGCCTTGTTTGATATGGGATATATAGATGCATTAATCAATTTGTGATTATATTTATTCAACTCTTAGTGCCATGCTATTAGTTGTTTCTCAATGGAGGGATGCAATGATCTTGGTTCATATCAGGCCAATCCTTCATTACATATCTTAATTGTCCCACTGATGTCAGTGGGTCCAATAATAATATCTAGCTCTAAATTACTAACTCCACTGTCATCAATAGGAGATAGAGAGTTCACAGGCCTTGCAGAGCCATTCTTTCTCATGGGTGTTCTTTGTTTCTCTCTGCCTTCCTAGAAACCATTCTAAAATATCCATTGTGAGCAACTCTGCAAAGAGATTTGAAGAGTTTGGATATAAAAAGGAAGACTAAGCAGGGTTAGGATTGCCCACTGAGGGCATGTTTATATGAGAGGTTTAATGCACAGTAGACTAATTCTACTGCATGTTAGCGCACCATGGCAAAATGCACAGTAGCTGGCATAATGTGCTACAGCTTGTTAGTGCCAGCTACTGTGCATTTAGTTAGTACCTGTTATTACAGGCACTAAACTTAACGTGCAGTAGTAACAGTGTATTAATGCATTTTTAGACACACCTTGAAGGTGTGAACAACCATTTGCATAATCTGACTAACTTTTAGGCACCTTAAACTACCTAAACCAGAGTTGGAATCTATGCATGAAAATGTTCACTGCTTGCTGGGAGGAGGCACAGTCAACTGGAGGAGAATGGAGAATGGAGGGACCAGTCAGGGTTAGAGGGGTTCAAACAACTCAGCCCTAGGCTGCAGAAAGTGGCCAGACTCTCCCCGCCCTGGAGCTGTGCTTTGAACATGTGCAAGCATTCTCTAGACTGGGTTAACCCTTGCCAGGTCACGTTAACCCTATGCCAATCTAAAGTTAGGTCACATCTGATAAGAACCAACTTTAGATTGGGTGCATCATTTTAGGGCAAACTTACAAAAGCTTGCACACTCCAGCATTCAGTTCTCCCTAATTTTGGTTATGGTGATCTAAATGTAATGCTTGTAGGTACCCTAAGAATACATTCTGGGCCAAGGACAAGGTTATCACCACAGAGGGAGGAGAGGTCTTTAAGCTTTAGAGTGATTTTGGCACACAAACAAATGGGCATAATCTGATCATGAGTATATTTATGATGGAAAGTAAAAGAAAGTTTCTAGTCAACAGAAGAATGAGGTTCTGAATCAGCCTTCCAACAGGAGGAATACTAACTACTAACAACTAAAAGAGAGTTTGATCCTCAGACAGTCATGGCAGGAGACTGGATTCCAAATTCCAGAAGGGCCCCACTAGTGCTATGGTCCCAAAGGTGATGAAATGAAAGCCAGAAATAATGCTTTGCTTATTGACTATTTCATACTACATCTGTAGGTTGTTGCACCAGCATGCGGGGAAGTAGGGGAAATGTAAAGCAACTAAGATGCAATAAAAAGAACACAGGAAGAAAGGAGAAATGACATATAAAACTACAAATAGTAAATAATTCATTGTACTTAACAAAAGAAATGACAACACAAGCACATGTATTTCTCCTGCTCTTGTTGCTCATTTTCCTTCACTATGTCTCTTGTTACTGTTTGCCTTTCCTCAATTTTTCCTGTTCACCTGAGAGTGTATTAACATGTTCTTCCATTTCCAGTTCATACTGCTACTGTGTATAGCATCTGTATATATTTCTAGTTACAGCAGGTTTATAATTTCCAAGAAATGAACTGCAATTAAAAAGATTATAAGGTAGAAGAGGAAAACTACAAACTAAATATAGGCTTCTCAGTGAAAAAAGAAGACAACTCATTTTGTACTAAATGAGGGTTATTATGTGCTGCTGCCTTTGATTGATCAGTGATTGTTAGAGCATTGTTGTGATTACAGGCATGATGCAAAGTCCTACCATGGCCTCAGAAGAACTGCCAAGAGGAAATAAAAAGAGGTTTTAATTTTTCCATTTAATAAAGATATAGTTTATCTATTCACATCACAATTTCTAAGTGGCTTGAAAAATGGAGGTCTTGGTATATTAGTTGAACTCATCTATTGTCACCAAATAGAACTAAAACAAAAGACTGTGAACTGTTGCCCACTCCAGAACTTGGAAGCTTCTTCTCAGTTAACATTGAGAGAGTGGGGAAAGACCCTGTCTGCACTGGATGGTTATGATGTTGAAGGGGGAAGATGGGCTGGAAGCCATGGGACCTCAACTTAACAAATACAAAACCTTGGGGCAAGAGGGGGAATGCCATATGCAAAACTGTCAATTTGATTAAACGTTGCAGCTGACAAACTATCTGTGTGCATAATAGGCCTGTGTGAAGCAGCTACTGTTCACATTGGATTCAGCCAATTCGGGGGACAGTGATTCGATTTGGTGATTCAAATCACTGTCCCGAATCAATTTGGCCTAATCTAATTTGGAGATTCAGTAGCTGCTGAATCTTTGAATCAGCTAGCCCGCATCCCCCACCCACTCTCCTAGCCCAGCAATGGCTGCCCTACCCGCCCCAGCTCCCAGCACTTGACACAAAAAACCCCTGACTCACCAGGTGCTGCCGGGTAGGGAGGCAATCCCTGCTGCCCCCCACTGACCTGTACTGCATGGGGGCTTTGCATGAGTCCTCTGGTCCCCCACCACTCTCCCAGCCACTCCCATGACTGTTTGCCTAGCCCAGTTCCAGCCCTTTAACGGGAAAAAAAATGAGAAACCCCTCCAGGCTCACCAGCTACTTCCCAGTGGGGGCCATCCCCATTGCCCCCTATTGCCCTGTGCCACATGGTGGGCAGTGGGGATGGTCCCCCACTGGGCAGTGAACAAGCCTCAAGGCCTCTGTAGGAGTGGTGAGTCCTGGGTTTTTTCTCGTATTTTTTTTTCTTAAAGGGCTGGAGCTGGGGTGGGCTGCTATAGGGGGCAGCTAGGGAAGCAAGGGCAGGTCAGAGGACTCATGCAGAGCTCCCCATGAAGCATGGAGCAGTGGGGGACAGTGGGGATCACCGCCACCCATCTGGCAGCACCCAGTGAGTTGGAACTTTTTTTAAAGCACTGGGAGCTGGGGTGGGTGGGGCAGCCATAGGGGTACTGGGAGAATGGGCATGGGGCGCTGAGGAAGCAGGCAGGGGATGGGGCCTGGCAAGGTTCCCCCCCACATGGTTCCCTCCCCCCTCCTCCAGCCCCTCCTGCCCCACCCTCACTTATCAGCTCCAAGTCCAGCTGCAGCTCCTTGCTGCAGCAGGTGGGGACTGTCTGAATCATCGAAGCTTTCTGAAGCTTTCCCCTTGCACCCCCTACCAGTTGCCTATGCCTATAAACATCACATTCAGAAAGTCAGCAGTAAAGTCTGTGCAAAGTAGCTGCCTTAACGTGTTTAGTCAGCACAACATGGTGTGCCAACTTCACAGTGCTCAGAACCACTGTACTTGCAATAGTGTATGTCCCAGTAGATTATTGGATTATTGTGCTCCCATATGGTCCAGATGGTGTCACACCAAAAAGCTCAAAACTATACTTAACAATGTGCAGAGACTCATGATAGGCGTCACAATTTATACACAGATGTATTCCCTGCACTCTTGATTATTAGAGCAAATGACATAAGAAGACAGACCCTAACTGCTCCCCTGCTGCCAGGTTTCTTGGCCCATGGAGAGCCTGGTAGGCTGGGTACTGTGACTTTGCATATTGTGTTAAATTTAGATAAGACGTGGGATGAATAGAAATGAAATGATCTTTTAGAGTAATCCAGTCTGAAATCTTTTCCTAAAACATTTTATACCAACACCAAATAAGTCCCCTATTAGGAATGACCTTGACAGAGAAGAGTGGGCTTAGCTGAACAGACAGACTGGATATGTATGCTTCAAAACAACAATGCACAAAATAAACATCTTGGACAGCCACTGTGCAAATGTGCTGTCCAGCAAGCAACATAGCACATAATTAAAAGTGGAAACCTTTACAAATACCCAGATGAAATAGATGGATTCAACACATTGAGCCTTAATAGCAGACAGTGGCTCGTAGCTTATAGAAGGGAACCAGGGGAAGCGGGGTTTTGGAAGCAGGGGCTTTGCCACCTCAGGTCACTGAAAGCCCAAGGCTGGGGCCAGTCCCAGTGCTTGGGCAGACCACACAAGCACGGCCCTGAGAAGCAAGGTGAGCAGGGTGCTTCAAAGCCCCATGAGTTGTTGACAGAGTGTGACATAATGTGCATGACAGTGGGATGTAGTGAAGATATGTGTTATGGCACTTTAACCTACAGCCCTAAAGTTTGATACCACATCCATCTAGGATTACCTCAGAGTGGGATCTGCCATTTTTACAGCGTTCTGTGTGCCCTGTTTGCCTATGGCCACAGAATGCTCTCTGCACTCTACCACTCAATAATTGTAACTGTGCTGCCTCCAGCACATAAATAGCCCCATTAAATTAAGTGAATCACCCAAGCTATCTTGGATTATGCAATTAAGAAGCGAGGTTTTAAAATAAGGAACTATACAAGTTCAACAAGTCACAATGACAATATTTTATTTTACTTAGTGATTTTTAAAACCAAGTACCAAAAGGGTACTTTTTTATTTTTAATGAAAACCACCACTGTGAAACTCTTCAAAGTGCTCACTGGGTCCTCTTCCTTGATTAAGAGAATTTAAAATGGCAAGCACAGAAAAGTCTTATGGGTGGTATCTTTTATTAAACCAACTGCATGGATGGGATAGACATAGGAAAATTTGGGGTAACAAAATGCCCTTCCTCAGGTCTCTGGGAGAGAAACTGACATGGCAGATGGAGAGAAGTTGGGGCGAAACTCCAGATGTGAACAAAAACAGGACATAAGCCAAATTATAAGGTAGTAAACAGACAGGTGAGATATAGTAAAAACTTAATTAAGGTTGAAAAAGGGACAAGAATGTTAATGAGCATGTTATCACCTGTGAAATGCAAAGGTTAGTAAGTATCAGGGAGATTGTAATAAACCACAGAGTCATTGTCTAAGTTAAGTCCTTTCTACTTAGTGTCCAATATCCCAAATAATTTCTGTTCCCAAGTTCATCTTGTAAGGATGTTGGGTACATTTACTTTGGGCAAAAGAAAGGTGGTTGAACAGTGAGTGATTTTTTCGTTTGCTTCCAAGAAAAAAATGTTCTCATACCTGCATTTCAGTGTTTCTATCCTTTATTTATTTATTTATTTGATGTTCATTTATTCTAGTACTTACTTTTTGTCTGGTTTCACCCACATAGTTATCAGGAGGTCATTTGATACACTGAATCTACAGCATGCAAAGAGATTTTATTCAGGCCTCCAAGCTGGAATGAGAGTGGTAATCAAAAGCAATCAGTGATAGGGAAATCAGCAAGTGTTGTGAGCACAGAGTCACAAGTAGCCTGGCAAATGAGCTAATGGTAATCTAGCCCACTGATGCTAAAAGGTTGTTTAAGAATTTAAATGGGACTTGTTTGCAGATTTGTTTGGGAAAAACAAGTGTTTTTCAACAGAAAATGTTGATTTGTTAAAACCACAACTTTCCAGGGTGGACTACAAGCAAAACAGTGGTTCAAGAACCCATATGGGACGTGGGAGACTCAGGTCAACTCTCTTTTTTGTTCATTGTCTGTGATCCACTGGAATTTTTTTTGCGGGGGGGGTGGTGAGGGAGGGGAGGTTGTTTGGCTGTTTTATTATAAAGCAGAGAAAAAATGGAAGAGCCTGATTGCATTTTACATCAGAATCAACACAAATCAAAAGCCAAGTTCATCTGTGAACAAAATTCTTGGTATTCTTGGGCTTGGCCTGGCTCATTCATTTTCAGTTAAGCTGTGCATTGGCTTCAAGCCATCCCTTGCAATCAAGTCTGTTTTACTTGTTCATCTAAAGGGAAATGAAAAGAGGAGAGGGAATATTCTTTTTGTATTCTGCTTTCCCTATTCATGGAGGGCCAAGGAACTTCCAGACGAAAACACCAAAGGGCAGAGGTGAGAGTAGGAAAGAAAAGACTGTTTGAATCAGGCAATTCCATCTATTGACATACTCCCTGTCTACATATTTTTTTTTGGGGGGGGTCTCCCTTCTGGCATACAACGCTTACATTCTTTTGCAAGGTAACAGCTCCCTCCCCTGAGATCAATTAAGAGATTGATGCATACATTTTTAAGAGAAGGCAAAAATAAAGCCCAGAGGCAGCCTCCAATCTCATGAAAAGACTGAAAAGGAGGAAAGAAGCAGAGGGACAATTAGGTCAGGGCAAAAAGAAATATCTATGCCCAATGTTTCACTTCTCATATGAATTCTTCACTTCTCAGATCTAGAAAAAAGAACTATTGGAAGACTGAAGCAAGGTAGGGAGGTTTCCTTCTCTTTTTATTCTCTGACAAACACGGTGAATGACAATATAGTTAATATACTACAAATGAGTTTGTAAAGAAAGCTTAATTCAAGTATAATTTTAAAATGGACTAGAGGTGTTATGATTCCACAAGCAGAGCTGCCTGCTGTTTGCCACAAATCTGGATAATATATTTAATGCCTATCAAATGAAACAGGATGAAAAGATTTGTATTTGAAATATGTACTTTAAAAGACACACACAGCTTTTATAACTTCATAAGCTCAGAAAGCCTTGAAAAATATATAGTATTTACAAAGTTTCAGATTTTCAAAGATTCTACATCAGAAATCCACAGCTAAATTGAATACCACTGTCAGTGAGTACCTGCTGTGTAAAAAATATATAACTGTATTTAAGGAATCAAAGTTGTTAAAAGAAAAACAGCAAGTGCCTAATGATGAAAATCTGCATGTGTCCACATCATTATCTATCATGCCTTTAAAACTTACTAGTTTAAAATGAAGAACAAAAACCACAAATGAGTCTGACTTTTTAAATGCTTTCTGAAGGTTCTTAGACTTCACTGAACCATTGCTGACAGTGTCCGCACAAAGAAGTTTTTCCTAGCAAGTGCACAGTTTGATCTGCAGAAACAGTAATTATCTTGGCATATTGGTATATTATTGATACAATGCAAATAAATGAGTTTAGAAAGGGCCAAATTCTGAAAAGTTCTGAGTGCTCAGGATGCACTGTCAGTAAAATCAGTTGAAAAAGCCAAGCACTCCAAAAAAGCAAACCCTCCTGACAGGCAGAACCTTTGAATCTACTCTAAAAACAAGACAAATTGTCCCTTCACAGCTGCCTTTAGAGTGTTATTACTGCTTTATCCCCTATCACAAAATGACATTTTCCATCACCTACCAAAACTTTGGTATGATGGATACAGAAGTGCTGACAGAAATCTAATTTTCTGCAAAGATTGATGTGTAAGTAGATTTAGTGGTGACATAAGCTAAACTTCTGCATTGCCACTTGATATACTGAAAGATATGATGATACCTTTAAGCAGCAATATTGGCAATGTGATAATGTTACACAAACTAATGGAATATCCTATAACAATAACTATACTGTATGATATGTCCTAAGCATCAATATAAACCATGAGATAATTGCAAAATTAACTACTGAAGCAGCTGAAAGATAACTCTGGATACTTAGAACCTAATTGAAAATTAAATATACCCCATAGGAAGATGCTCATTATCTTAAAAGAAACCTTGCATTAGTAAAATATTGCTAACTGAAGAACTTAACAGAACCTGGCCTCTAACATGTGAGGTTCAATTTCTCTTAATGTGATTTGATATCCTTCTATGTATTCCAAAGTAGAAGATAGCACAAGTGCAAGATACGAAAGAACACATATATTTTAGAAATTTCAGTTTATGAGATGGTTGGTCAGCCCTAGATAATTTGGGATTAAAATGACAATGTTTGGCATTAAAATGACAATGGACATTGATTTATAACAAATGTTTGCTTCCTGGCAAAATGTTATATTGCTATAACACAGTTATTTTCAACCAAGCTGTTACAGCACCCTTGGGTTACAGCACCCTGGGGTGCCACGAGGTGCCAGAAACATTAACGCTGTTTGGCGTTACAACCATAATTCACAAGATAAATCCAGAAATTTCAAACAGGAATCCAAAGTGTTAAAACCATTTTGACCGGTTGTGGTCTTTCTGTATTCTTTACAAAGAAAATCTGCTCTTTTTTTTCCTAGCCAAACACCTAGTGAAAACAAAGAGCCTGCACTTTATGAGAGGTATGCCAAATCTAACAAGAGGTGTTGAGTCCAAAAGAGGTTGAGCACCACTGTTACGGTATGTTAACATAGTGAAACAATATGCCATAAAGAAGTATATGTGAATTGAGTCAGAGTTACTGAAGTCTTATCAATAACTTGGATCTTAATCTTTCAAGTTGTGATGCATCCAACCTGGCATCTATAAAAAATCCCCTTTTAGAAGTAAATGAGAATGTTGCATTATTTCAATTGGCATGGTTCATTCTATTTTTAATATGTACATGGATTCAGGTCAGGCAGGTTTGCACATTATGATATATTACCACTAAGGCTAGGGACAGAAGTTACACATAAACCAGTTTAAGTTATCATAAACTGGTTTAAACCTGTAATAGAATAGATGTTCAGTGCACATAAACCAGTATTAAAATGGCTGAAACAGGTTTAAGATAAACCTGGTTGAATATAGTATCAGTTTAGGTCAAGCCAACTTCTGTCCCAGATTCCTTTCTTTTTCAAGTTAAACTGGAGTCTCCCAACATCCCAGCATTTTACAGCCCTGCCCTGCACTGTGCTGTGCTGTCTCCTTTAGAGAACAGGACTGGCCCCAACCCTTTCCTACCTAGCTGGACCAGTGAGAGCTGGCTCACTGAAAGATAACTGTAGGCAAACCCCAGCTGGGTCCTGGGGCCAAGGAGGGAGGTTCAATTTTCCTTCCCCTCAGTGCAGAGCTTCCCTGCCCTGCTAAATTTACTGCTGGTTGCCAATGTGGACTACAAATTCCAGAGGCACCTGCACGCAGAAAGAGAAAATGATGAGCATCCCTGAAGAGTCCTTCACTTGTGACTGTGGACTACAAATCCCAGAAACCTCAGGGACAGCAGGAATAGGAAGTGAACACACAGCCCATGCTGGCTATATGTGAGAGAGCCCTGCTTTAGTCTCCCCCTGGCTTCTATCTTGAGCCACTGCAGGCATGTGACCGCATTTCCTCTATCAAAAATGAATGTCTGTTCATTTACTTATTGGTTCAATCTTTGGAGCTTAGACTAACCTGCAAAGACTGAATCAATTCAGCGTTGGGCTATTTGACTGCCTGTACCTAGCTTCAAAAGATCATTTGGGAATTATCTACTACTGTCAAAATGATCAGAAATGGACTAATTACATTAATGTAAAATTACCTAACAACGTGACAAAAATATAGTATACCAGCTGACTTTTTTTCTAACACTAAATATCTATGCAATAATTCCCTATACTTTCAAACTACTGTTGCAAAGGAATATTTATGGACAGTCTCTAGAGCTCTCACTGGCTGTGTGTACATGAGACACTACATCACTATAGCAGTGAGCTATGATGCCATAGCTTGTCACTACAGAGACATAGCATTGTCAGGTACTAACCATGATGCCACCACTGCTGCACAGTAGCAACAGGCTAATATGTAGTAGGGTTGAAAATGACCCATGTGCCACCAGGACTGCACAGTACTGACGAGTACTGCGCAGTCAGGGGTACATGTAGACACAGCCGCTGTACCCAACACTGAGAATCACCATGGTACTTTCTCTCTATATTTTCCTTTTTTACAGAGCATGTTATATTAATACTGTATCCATAGCCAAAAATATGGTGAGCAGTTTGGAAATTGCAGAACACACTATACCTCTAGTGAAGGCAATGAGTAGAAAACATAGTTATTCCCAGGACACACTGAGCATCTGCCATGTTCCAACTAAGAATGGGTTATTAGGATGTACAGTATTAAACAGAAATCTTTGAAATGTTTTGTATTCCATATGCCTCCTCCCCCACCAGTTCCATGAGTTACGGTACTTTTTTAGTGTAAGATGTGATTTTCTCAATAATATTCTTTCTAAAAAAAAGAATACAACTCACCCAAAACAGATTTTTCATACTGAATAGCATTTAATTTTCACTGATTGCTACTGCTGTATCCACCATCTTTAAGATAATTCACCATACCAAGAAAAGTATATTTTAGTATTCACATGGCTTCATATATTATCTTAATATATTCTAACCTGTTCTGCAATTGGCCAATAAACAAAGGCATTTTTAGTCTTAGGCAACTTAGTTTTATCATCATAATTATATAAATATATTGTAATAAAATATTTTCTGCTACTCCATTACCAGAATGATTATTTTATGAGTATAGAGGCCCATGTTAAGCAATGTGTGCCTGATGAATAAGCCATATTACTCTATGCTGTGATTGTATCGACTGAATTGACATGAGCAAAGGACTCGCAGAATCCAAGGACTGAGCTGTTATTTATTTATGGTTTTAGTGTTTATACTACACCAGCCAGTGACCATGAGAATGAACTAAACACACTGCATCACAGGTTAATGATCTCATGTGACATCAGTAAGTGTTACATAGAAAACAAAGCCTCATGACCTCAGGTTTCAATTGGTAAATAGGGAATAAAAAGACTTGCAAAGAGTTTGTTGTAAACATGGGTATTTTATCATATACAGTATAACTATAATTCAAGTCTATCAATATACTTCTAATGACAGACAAGCATTGATCCTTCAAAGTGTTGCCCATGTAGCGGATTCCCTGTGCCCACAAAGAACAGTTTGCAGGATATGTGGCCCCCAAAACATTTATTACAAAAATGTTGCCATTCACTTGTATAGCTCATTAAAATGCAATGGTAGTTTGTTTTCTATAATTGTTTTGTGCAATTTTATTTAAAACTTAAGGAGAACTATCTCGAGAACTTTATTGTCATAGCCAGTTTTGTGCTTTTAAGAATACTAAATGAGAAAATCTGGATTAAGCCCTACAGATGCATTATATCTTATTTCTTGAACACTTTAGATTTACTATGCGAGTTAGCAATAGATACATCACAGCACACAAGGGACACTTTAAAGGATCATTATTATTGCTGTTTATTGGTGTGTTTTTTTGCAGCCTAATGTACTGCACAGTAGAGTAATTGCTTTCAAAAGAACAATAAGTATCATTCCCTTGTGAGTGTATTTTATGGAAAAATATGTTGTTTAAAATTAACAGGCAGTGATGCATTTTTCCTCCACGTTCACTTAGCTATTGGAGTTTTATCCCATTTTATACTTTTTATGCTTGAAAAAATCTGTTGCATTAACTTTGTTACTTTAGCAGAGCAAAGTCATAAACTCAAGTAGATTTATTACTTCCCACTCCATTATATTTATCTGTTTTTTGTTATATCGAACACATAAAAGATCTCATTACCCTCAAAAGATGTATGTAAATAAAACAGGAATCTTCTCCAATAACAAAATAAATATAGTTACAATTTACCATACATTTACATAGTTTTAGAAGCAATTGTTTTATAAGAGAATCTTACTTTAAGATGCAGTATACGAATAACTTTCAAAATTATTCAATGGTTAAATCAAAGAAGCACGTTTCCTCCTTCTAAGGCAAGTAGATAAGTAACTTTACTAAAGAGGACAGAGCATAAAGAAAGGGAAGTCTTCTCCTGCAAACATTATGGACATCTATACATATGACCGAGCTCTGCTTCAATGCATACTAATTAGATTAGATTAATGAAGTCTGCTGCAAGTCTACTGGAGCATGCTAATTAGTGCACTCCAGCAGACTCTGTGTTAACTGTATTCAGCATCCCCACATTTCAAAATGGTGGGGATGCTTTAACTAAAGCTCATCAAACAAGCTTTAGTTAAAGTGCCTCCACCACCATTCTGAAGCATAGGATGCTGAATACACGACACTGTGGGTGCTTTAATTAGGGCGGCTGTCGTTGCTGATCTCAGGATTGCTATTCTTAGCCAGAAAAAAATGAAAAGAGTAAATCAGGCTTAAATCAGGCTTACTCAAGGCTGAAGTTGGGGGTTCTCCTACTCCCTTCTGTTGAAACTGTGCCACTCTGTAAAAGAAATACAAGGTTTAGGAGTTCAGAGAGAGAGATATAACAAGGATTTTGACATTGACAGATGTTCCGGTCCCTGTTCTGTTCTGATCATTGTTTATGTATTTTATCCAATGGCTGGTTAAATACAAGCAATCTCATGAGCAGGACCCCCATCACTCTCATTCCAAGTGAATGCCCTAACCACTAGACTATAAAACCATGCTGCCTTCTGTGCGCTCTCTCTCTGTTTAGGCAGGGGGTTGGACTTGATGACTTCTGGAGGTTAATTCCAGACCTACTTCTATATGATTTCTGTGAAATTATACCGCTTCAACAGGATGGGTGGAGAATGCCCTCCACACTGCAGTCTTCCCTACCTTTTAGGGCATCTCCTACAAGGTCCTCCTACAAGGACCCTATGGCCCTACTTAGTTTCACGGTTGGTAGGGTTAAAAGGGACCTAAGCAGATCATCAAGTCCAACCCCCTGCCATGGGCAGAAAAGAATGTTGGGGTCAATGACCCTGGCTAGGTGATCATCTAGCCTCCTTTTGAAGATTTCTAGGGTAGAAGTGAAAATCACTTTCCTTAGAAGTTGGTTCCAGCTCCTAGCTGCCCTGACTGGGAAGTAGTGCTTCCTGATGTCTAGCCTGAACCTACTCTCAATCAACTTGTGCCAGTTTTCCTAGTTACTTCTGGTACTGCTCAGGGGAACAGGGACTCTCCCATTCCCTGCAGGTCCCCTATAGTAAGTTTATAGATGGCCACCAGATCCCCTATCAGCCTTCTCTTGTAGAGGCTGAACAGGTTCAGGTCCCATAGCCTCTCTTTGTAGGGCCTGCCCTGCTGTCCTCTGACCATGTGAGTAACCCTCCTTTGGACCCTTTCAGTGCTGTCCATATCCCTCCAGAGTAAAGTAAAGTGCCCAGAACTGGAAGAAGTACTTCAACTGTGGCCTGACCAATGTTGCATAGAGGGGAAGGATCACATCCTTGGATCTGCTTGTGATGCATCTGTGGATGCATGACAAGGTGTGATTAGCCTTACTGACTGCATCCTCGCATTGGTGGCCCATATTCATCTTGGAATCAGTAATGACTCCAAAATCCTTTTCTGCCTCTGTGCTGACGAGAAGGGAGTTCCCTAGCCTATAGGCATGCTGCTGTTTCTTCCTCCCTAGGTAAAGTACCTTGGACTTGTCAATAGTGAACCCCAACCTATTCTCATCTGCCCACCCTTGTAACCTGCACAGATCTAGTTGCAGCCTTTCCCTCCCTTCTATCGTGCCTACCTCTCCCCATATAGTACTGTCATCTGTGAATTTGAACAAGGTGCTTTTCACCCCTTGGTCCAAATTGCTGATGAGGATGTTGAACAGTGTGGGCCCAAGGACCAAGTACTGGAGGACCCCACTGCCCACACCCGTCCAGGTTGAGAATGATCCGTCCACCACTACTCTCTGGGTGTGGCCCTCTAGCCAATTTGTGACTCATCGGACTGTGTAGGCATCAAGGTCACAGTCGCCTAATTTTTTAATGAGAATGGTGTGAAAGACAGTGTCAAAAGCCTTCCTAAAGTCCAGAAAGACTACATCCACCATGGCACCTGCATCTAAGGATTTTGTGACCTGGTCATAAAAGGCAACCAAGTTGGTCTGACAGGACCTGTACCTAATGAAACCATGTTTGATGCCCCTAAACATAATCTCCCCTGCTGATCCCTCACAGATGTGCTCCTGGATAATTTTCTCAAAGAGCTTCCTCAGGACTGAGGTAAGACTAATGGGCCTATGGTTTCCAGGGTCTTCCTACCTTCCTTTTCTGAAAATGAGGACCACATTGGCCCTTTTCCAGTCCTCTGGCACCTGGCCAGAGAACCACAAGTGCTCATAAAACCATGCCAGGGGGCCCGCAAAGACCCCTGTCAATTCCCTCAGCACCCTGGGGTGGAGATCATCTGGACCTGCTGATTTAAACATATACAGCCTCAGCAGAAGTTACCTAACTAGGTACTCTCTGACCCTAGGCCTGGTGGTATCTCTCCTGAGTTCATCCAGAATCCCGGTGGGGGGATGTCCCGGTCCCTGCTCAGAAAAATTGGAGGTAAAAGCTTGATTTGTAGATTTAGTTCTTGGCTCCTTTTTGTGTAAGTAATGGATAGCAGACAATGTGACAGACTACTATGTTCCAGGCAAAAGTCTTGAGAATAATTGGAACTGGGAGAAAGAATATCCTCAGCTTTTCAGTTGGTTTTCTAGGATGTACCTGTTAACAGACTACTGCAAATGGTCACTATAGTTACCCAGGATAAGTCTCACTCCACTTACAATGTCTTGGATGTCTTGGGATACATGAGAATAAGGTTGACTGTGTTTTAAACATGTCAGTAGAATACACAGATACCTGACCTTGACAACAGGAAAGGGTACATGAACGTACAGGGTACATTTAGGAACTATACATTTCAAAATTAAACATAAAAAAAACAATAAATAAAACCATCGCTAACAATATAGATTCTCACCTCTGCCATTTTAACACATACTTATGCCCCATCTGGATATTACACTGCATTTAAGTAGTTGTCATCTGGACACATGTTCAATCAATTAATGGCCTGATGAAAGGAGGAATAAGCCACAAAGTTATTCCACAAAATATGTGTAACGACTTTGTGGCTCATTACTATCATGCCATTAATGGAACGTGTGGTCAGGGGCCCCTATGGCTGGGAGCCCCGTCAGCTGATCAGGGCTCCCAGCCAGAGACCAGTGTGCACCCCAGAGCCTGGGAGCTTACAACATATATGGGCTCCTAGCCATGGGATCATATGCTTCTGTGGCTAGGAGTCTGTCAGCTGAAAGCCCAGGTCAACTGTGGTATCCCAGATGCAGGGGTGCCAGGGATGCACCCACAGCTGAAAGCCTGCACCAACTGTTGGCTCCCAGGCATGGGGACCCCTGGGGTGGCCCCATAGTTGGGATGCTGGGTCAGCTGACAGGGCTCCCACCTGCAGTAGCTTAGTACTTGCCAGTGCAGAGTAAGCTTCGGATCATGATCCCAGGCTCTCCCTGAACTGTCAATAAGGCTTGATGGGATCTAACTTGCAACCCCACAATCAAGCCTCCTGCCAAGCACATGTGGCATGACAGGAAGCATGATTGTGTGGACCATGCATCAGATCCCATTGTGCCTTTACTTGCATGTCTAGAGGGGCCCTTCTTTGCCAGAAGCCATACTGTGATGTTGCTGACAGGAAAGTGTCAAGTTTTTAACGTTTTGGTTAGTGTTAAACTGAAATGTCAAATGCATTTGGAGTATGCATTAATGAACAGAACTGTGGAATCTATGTCTCATTGGGTAGTCTTCTGCTGCTATAAGCTAGCAGTTCCTGAAACATCTCATCCCCTTTGTGATTCTTTATGACTGGCAAGAGATGTCATATCCTATATCAAGATTCAGAATATTATAAAGAAGTCCAGCTTTTTAATTGCCAGGCAGGCCATGCTGAGCTATCCTACAAGTTGCATCTCACCATCAGGCTGTGAATTTGACATCTCTACCATTAAAGAATAAAGCATATAATGAAAATAGCTTTTAAAAAAATCCTGCATATCTAGTAAAACAGCAGAAAAAAGAAACAGGCTTGGCAGCAAATTATGAGTTTTATTAGCGGTCACTGTAACTACCACAACTGAATACGTTTGATCTTTGAAATGTAGGAATCTCATCTAGGAATTAAAGAATTTACATTCCCAAATTTAGATCATTTGATAATGTCATACACCTTAGAATTATATCCCTTTAACAATATTTTGAGGCTTCTTTTCTGCATTAGTTGACTTGCCTCTTGGAAGCAGCTCATCCTAAAATGTATAAATATAGATGTATACTTACTTTTATTTTCAGTAATCATTAGTTTTGGTAATTTAATAAAATCAAAGTGATTTGAATTCATAGGATAATAAATATTAAATTATGAAAGAGTAGTCTATCTCTATGGCAGCAAACAAACTAGTAGAGCAGCATGAAAATTAAAAACATCAATGAGAGAAGAAATGCAGAAGAGATGGGAGTTATCAAGACATCTCCCCCAAAATTAGATGCAAATAAAACTGATGACTAGTGAAAATCAGAACGGAATTTAAATTAATCAATCTGACTTTCTAGAGAAAGGAGTGAAAAAGACAATGGAAAAGCTAAACTCATGTTGACAGCGCTCATTCAGGCTTCAGAGCCCTTAGCATGTCCAACTGATTGGTGGTGCCTGGCATCAGCTGAGGGTCAAATAAGGAAAGAAACAAAACCATTAGGAAAATAACCACTATAACCAAGGACCCCAAACCACTAGGAAAATAGAATAGTAATGTAATAAATAAAAATACAGAAGGACGTTATTTAACAGGATCTATAGGAAGCAACCGCTTCCTCCATGGACAACTGATGCCACCTTAGTCAGGGGAAGGATGGGGGGCACGTGATTCCCCAGCAACCAGTCAGCAACTGGGGTCACAGCTGATCTCACTGACTTGGGGGGGTGGGGGCTGCGGCCAGTCTCACTGATGGCATGGACAATCACAAAGCAGCCAATCGCTGTGGCCACTTCTGGAAGTGACCGTGGCCGCTTCCGGGAGTTCTGCTCCCCAGTTGGTACTTGCAGGCGGGGCACCTAAGTGGCAAGTGTGGCTGGTCAGTGGGCTGAGTCAGTACTCTCAGGGGGTGCATGTGCATCCATGTGTACCCCCTATGCATCACCACAGGCTTCCCCTGCTCTCCCCCCATGCCCCACTGACTTCAGTTATATGTATTCTTGCAGTATGCAGTAGGAAAAGGATGATGGAGCAAAAAGACTGCCTTATCCTTTCCTCCTTTGCATGGGGCTTAAAACAGTACCATGACATAGCAGAGTGACTAGGATAAAAAGATGAGAGAATTTGTGTGTGTGGTGATATAAGTGACTGGAAGCCAAAAGTAGGTATACCAGTATTTGTAGAGTAACAAGCTGAAATCCACTTTTCAGTTAAAAAAAAAATCATTGAAGTTACAAACAGACTAGAGGAACAGGACAATATGTAGGAACTGCAACTTTCTTCTCTTTGCAGATCATTTGTTCTGGTACAGATGTAAGGTATCAGCATTACACAAAGAAAGTAAAGGGTTCACTTCAGTCACAAAACTTGACTGAATTATGAAATTTGCCTATAACAAATCTAGTATCTTTCAACTAAATAGTTTTACAAAATATTTAATATAACTGTTTTAGCAATAGTGAAATTTCTAATCCTCCATTAAGATAGTGTGACTCTTCATGTGTTACAAAAGTTTGAGGTCATATATTTAACATGGACTAAAGTAATGGTAAATCAGATCCAGAATCTTTCTATTTGCCTCTATTGATTTCTGTGGATTCCCTCACATCTATTTGGTTTCTATCATAGTTGGATCCAGGATTTTGTAAAGGAGTGTGTGGCAAATGTGAATGGCATCCCTGCTCTGAGCTCCCCTCAGAACAAATAGACAGACCACATAGCAGCAACAGCAGTCAGGGGCTTTTAGTCCCCAAAACAGGTAAGAAACACTCTCTCCTCTCTTCTCCTTCATGCTCAGTGGCACATCTCCTCAACATCCATTCACTCCCTTCCCTGGCTGATGTTACTGCTTCTACCACTGTCCCCAGTTTCCCTGGGCACTGATAGCTACAAAGCCAGGCTCTATACAGAGTTGGGCTCAGGTAGGGACAGCGGTGGTAGATGCAAATAGGCCCTCTTATGCTGGTTTAGCTTAAACCATCTCTTGGTTTAGTTAAGCCGAGGCAAACCTGGTAAAAAACAAAATAAGAGTATTTATACAATTCTGTTTTGCCATAATATTTTTTAAAATCACACTTTGATTTAAACAGATTTCATTTATTTATGTAGGTGAGGAAGAATACATGTTTGTAAAACAAACCAGCAGCCTGCTGACCTGTTTATCGAGTCTTAAGAGTACTGTTTAAAGTATTCTGCATATTTACTGTCTGAATGCTTGAAGATCAGCTATGTCTGTTTCAGGAAGTATTTACTGCATACTATTTTCCGTTATAAAGATTGTTAATTCCAGCATAGAGGTAGAAGGCAATTTATTGTCTAACATAAATAATCTTGTTTCTGCATAATTAGCTCAACAAAAGGGGAGATATCCCATAAGAAATTAAAAATACTGACATCTTTGAAATAAATCTATATTATTGAGCAGCAGCATTTCTCATAAATATGTTGCCAATGGTTACAATTTCAGTTTTACAGAAAATTGAATATTCTCTTCCTTATAAGTATTTATAGTTACAGATATTGAAGGACAGGGAGTCTTGGTTCACAGCATGGTATACAGATTAAAGAGAAAACATACTAGTCCAAAAGCCACTGTTTACAAATACCACTAGTAAATATCATTTGCTGTATTATCTATGTCACCTTGCTCTATTTCTAGTGTAGGATGACTCATCACATGTCATATTGCACAAAATAATGTATTTTGACATATGCACCAAACATAAAGCAACATGTCATAAAAATCAAAACATTCTCCCTTACCCTGATGCTTTCTATAAAAATTTTATACAGAGTATATAGTATAAAAAGATCAGATATGTTTGCAGCTTGAGCATCTGCCAAAAGAAGGTATCTTAAATTATTCAGAGGCAGTGCAAAGCTGTGGATAATTCAACACCTGCTTTTTGCCACTCTAGACTCTACCTCCCTCCTATTTGTTCTTAAAAGATTTATGTACTTGAATTCTGTTTTTTTAGCTAAAACAGTTTTGACCCTGTCAAGACCTCTTACTAAAAATTATCTTTCAACAAGAATATTGTTCAGGTTAGTTCTTTGGGAGTGCAATAAAATTGTTTTTATTCATGCATGTGATGTTCATCCAAAACTTTTTAAGTAGTTTAATAAGTTATGTAAGTAGTCAAAAACCCACTCAAGGCACATAAAGTGTTCCCAAAGTTAGTTGTTTAATGTTGGAGGAACAGCTTATTTTTGCTATATAACATTCTGAAAAGGTGTAATTATTCTCTAGATGCTGTGTGTTTACTCATGAAATTTAGTTCCTTATAGAAACAATTTTTTGGTGATATTTTATGCTTTGGCTTGCACAGTTCTTGAGAAAACATGAAGTTGAATTAAGTCCCCAACTACACATTACGCTTAAGTTGTGATTAACCAGTTAATCATGTTTTATGTGGTCACACAGCTACTTTTCATTCAATTAGGCCCCACTACATGTTACAGCTATTGCTGGTTAAATGCACAATTAATTGAAACAAGCTACATGTTCAAAGTACCTATTATACCAACCAGATATCAAGTTAGATCTTGTGAATGTGTATTAGTTTCTAGCTGGTTGGTATCCAACTTTAATTTGCAGGTAACAGGGTGACCCTTGTAGCTGGGAGCCCTGTCAGCTGGCTGGGCTCCCAGCTGCAAGGGTGTACCGTGCCCAGCTGAGGCTAGGAGTTGGCAGGTGCCAACTCTGGGTCCCCATGCTGCCCTTGGTCCTGGGAACTGCAGGGTGAAGCTACAATCTCACAGTCCCAGGGGTACATGGAGCATGCCAGGGGAGCTGGGAGACAGCAGCTGCCACAGCCTCCCAGCTTCCGGGGTTACACTCACCCCAGAGGCCTGGAGACGGCAGCAGCCATGATGTCCCAGTCCTGAGGACTTTCACAAACGTCTGGGGATGGGACATCACAGCAGGTGTTTCTCCCAGCCATGGGGGTGCATGGCACATCCCTACAGCCATGTGGATTATGCAGTATATCCCGTTGCACCTTTACCTGCACATGTAGAGAGGCCTTTGTGCACCCCAGAACCTGGGAGATTGCACCTTACACTGACTCCCAGCTGTAGGAACCTCTGCTCCCATGGCTGGAAGCCCCATTATCTGAAAGGGCTTGCAGCCATGAGGGTTATCCATGTACCCCACTGGCTGGGAGACTACAGCTGACGTGTCATCCAAGCTACGAGGATGCTTCATGCAACCCGTGGCTGCAAGACCACAACTGACACAATGCCCACATAAGCCATTGTGGTAAATGGAGCACTCCTGCATGTGGAACACCTTGTCAATTTTGGTCTCAGCCATGGGGACTTTTGGGGGAACATGCATGGCTTAAACACTGTGACAGCTGCAGTCTCTCTGCCACGAGAACTTGCTTCTCGCTGGTGCAGAAGGAGCTTGGGATTTGGCTTCTCCTTCATTGGCAATAAGGAGTTATAGGATCCAATTTACAGTCCCACAATTATGACTCCTGCCATGCTCATGTGATATGACAGGAGGTACAATTTTGTGGATATCACATTAGATCCCATTGCAAATTTACCTGCACTTATGGAGTGCCCTAAGATATAGTGATCTCAAACAATACAAACATTGCTTTTAAATATAAAATATTGTCTTATATAATAATGTTACTTATTTGCAATACCCTTAGGAACCACATATTGAGTGTTGCTGTGTGCAAACATCCTGTTTTGCAGAAGACTTCATTTGCTTTTCAATTCCAATAACAAAATCTTCATTTGGAAAGATTAAGATGGTTCTATAAAAGCAATCAACGATTTCAGTCATTTTACCAACAGGTGAGATGAAGAGGCTAGACGTGTGGGAACTGCAAGCGTTCCTGTATAATAAGGTATTTAAAAAGACAGGCTATATATGGAGAGTGAAAAGATAAAAAGATATAGAAAGGATAAAATGATATAGAATGAATGTATTATGGAGTGAGTAGTAGAAACCATTATAGTTTAATACAACTTGTATTATGCCATTCAGCTGTTCATAACTGTGTCAAATAAATACCTTATGGAGTGAATTTGTCATGGTTGGTCCCCACCCAAAGGCAATTTCTTTTGGACACTATTAGAAAAAAAAATAAGAGAACAGCACAAGATTTATACCCCTGATTGATAGTCCCCTCCGTAACCCACTTGTCCACACTGCCCCTCAGGCAAATTACTTAACCTTTCTCTGCAACGGAAGTAATGATACTGAAATTGAGCCTTAATAATATACAGATTTGAAATCATCTGTTAAAAGCTGCAGAGTTGGTACTGTTCCTTCTGTCTTGTTAGAAATGCAACAGTTTTCTGTTTCTAGGTTAATCTAAGTGCTGAAGTAAACAGATGTTTGAGGAAGTTAGACTGGTCAAAAAATAGCTGGCCCAATCAAACTTAGTTCACCTGAGTAAATTAACTAAATTAGATCAGGAACATATGAAGTTGGCATAGAAGATATGGTCATGTGGTTTCAGTGCTCTACAATCAGTCTTCATATATATCCAAGAGTGATTTATCTGTTACCTATGGCTAAGTACCAGGGCTGTGAGAACTTTTGGTCCCTGATTCGATTCAGCAGAGATTTGGCCTGAATCAGTGGCTGAATCTCTGACTCTGAATTGAATCAGGGGACCCTTTAATCTCTCCAAATAAAATCAGAACCCCCTGAATCAATTCGGAGATATTCAGAAAGATTTGGAGATCTGGCCATAGACATAGCTTTAAAAGTTTTTTCTACATACCTTTAGGTAGAAAGTAGCTCGTGAATGCTGTGATGCTGGGGCACATGGAGTGTCACACATGAGTGTGGGGGGCTCCCCAGCATGCTTGGTAGCAGACCTGGAAGCAGACCAGAAGCACTTCTGGTCCACTTCCAGGTCAACTGAGGAACATGCTGGTGGAGGCCCCCTGCACTCCCTTGGCTCAGTGATTGGTTACTCCTGGGTCTGGGGTGGGTGCGGGAGCACCCGGGGTCCCCCGATGGCTAATTTCTGAGCCAGGGAGCATGGGGAGGAGCCCCTGTGCACTCCCGGGTGGACCCAGAAATACTTCCAGTCCAATTCTGGGTTCATTTCTGAGCATGTGGAGCCCCCTCCCCACCCCAAAATGTTGTGGGACACTCCATCCGCCCTAGCATTACAGCACTCACAAGCTATGCTGGTACCTCAAGATATGTAAAAAAAAAAAAAAAAAAGTAAAACTGTCTATGGCCAAATTGCTGATTCTCTGAATCAGCATCGTATCTTCAGATTCGGAATTCATCCTAGTCGAATCAGGGACAGTGATCCAAATCAACAATTCGAATCACTATCCCTGATTTGGGCCGTACCCAAATCTGAATTAATTGGGACCCCTACTAAGTACAGACAATCAAAAAGCCCAAAGCTGAGTCAATTCAGTCTTTACAGGCTAGACTAAGCTGTGCAGCTTAAATTGAAACAGAAGTGAACAAACATTTACCTTTGATCCAGGAAATGCAGCCACATACCTGCAGTGACCCAGGCCAGAAGCAGGGGAGGACACTAGAGCACAGCCATCTAGCTATGTGTAGCTCATCTTCCTGCTGCCCCCAAGGTCCCTCGGATTTCCAGTCCAGAATTATAGCAGCAGGACTCTTCGGGGTTGCTCATAATTTCCTCTTCATGCTTCTAGGTAGCTCTGGGATTTGTAGTCCACAATTGCAGCCAGCAGTAAGTTTTAGTAGGGGAAGGGGTGTTTAATCCCCCTCCCTGGCCCCAGTTTCTAGCCAGGGTTTGCCAGATGGGCAAAGGTAGCAGTAATGTTGATGTTCCCATTCTACCAAATAAACCAAGGGAGATCCAGATGAATTCTGCCTTTTGCCTGAGGGGATTTGAATCGTTCTTAGCATCAAGGTGATTACAGCTCTTAGCATTTCCTGGCACACATCACTTTGCCAGCATCATTTGGAGATAATGTTGGCAACATGTTGTGTGACAAAAAGTGCTAAGAACTGTAGTTGCTAGTCAAAGGCACCAGAAGAACCAGGATTCAGGAGTCTGATAATTTGAAAGTTAGAGCTTAACATACTGTACCCTAGCTTCCAGATGATTTAAAAAGATAAAATAGATAGTCTGTAGGTGACCAAAATTAAACTTTTAATATAGCTTTAGATTTGTTTAGTATATCTTATAGACATCTAAAAATTAGATTTTTTTGTGATATACTGTAAGGTAGCATGCAAAAAACTTTATAAATATTCTGGGTGAATATGTTGTATATTTAATTAATATAAAAATAATATATAATTCTAAAATGAGAGATAAAGGCAACTTTGCAAATTAGGAATTTTCCAGGCCATGGATTAATAACAGGAGCAGAGAAAGGCTACTAGGATAGCCACTGAAAAAGGAAAGCCTCTCTTCTGAGACGAAAATAAAAGATTACAAATTTAGCCTCTCTCCTGGTGCCAGACCTAAGCAGTTTTTTTCATTACATTATAAAATGTATACTAATATGGTATGAGGGAAGAGACAAGAAAGGTAGAATTCCTCTTTGGCACTTTTTTATGAAAGTTAAGTTTATCAAAACATTTACAAAGGTTCTAAAAAAAGGAATGGACCATTCTGTGACTAAGAATTATATTGCCTCTTAATTTAATAAGACTGAAATTATGGCAACAACTTGTTCTTCTGTTTAGAAAATAAATTGATTGCTAGCAGTGGTCAAGAATACCTCAAAGCCTCAGTAACTTACCTAATAAGATATATTATGGAAAATATTTACATCTTTCTCTGTATCATTTGATGCTGGTTATCATTTGATATCAAACATCAGCTTATGGAAGAATAGTCTGTTTCAGCATTTCAAATCTTATGGCATTTATCAATAAATTTAAGAATATATATACTTAGAAATGGATGCTAAAAAGATGCATACACACACGCACACGCGCACACCCCCCCCCCAAGATTATTATGGCTAAGTATTTCTATAGATACAGTATTCTGTATAGCAAAGAGGTGCAGTGAAAGAAGCAAGAGTGCTCTCAGTCCTGAAATCTGAATTTCTAAGTGATATCAGCTCAACTGTATAAAATGAAGAAAATTTCAGGGCAACAGTGAGTAGAATATTAAAATGTCATCTTTTTTGAATCTATTAAATCCTACTCCTGCTGTGTATGAATTAAGAGACCTCCTCCAGAGCTCTCAGCATGAACAGGTCATAATGAAGCAAAAAGCTGAAAGAAAGCCATTTCCAGTTCCAATGCACAAATTATCTATATTCCTTCACAGGTGTTGGGGGGAAGAAACTTTCTAAATTGACCCACAAATACAATTACACAAATCATCTCTACTTGATACACGTGCACTATTTGCAGCAACTTCATTCTATAAAAAAAAGCTATGGCATTCTTCTTAGTAGGCAGTGGTGGCTAATATAATACAGGCAAATCAAGAAGGAAAAGAAAACATTGAATTTAAAGCTGAGGTTTGGAAAAAAATTAATTAGCCTTAAATTGTCTTTCATGTTTAGGTCCCTCTAATTGGCATTGGAAGAAGCGGAGCCAAAAATATTTTCTTAAAGTTGTTCATACCCTAACAGAAAAAGGGTTACATTTAGATTGCCCTAACAAAGTTTAGGGTAATCTAAATGGCCTAGTGAGCAAGAATAGACAGAGTTTACATCACTCTAAAAACAGTATGCCCAGTCTATAGTCCACATCATAGCTGAACTAACTTTAGATTAGTAAAGAGTTACCCAATGTAGCAAGGGTTAACCTAACCTTCATAGCACAGCCTCAGGGTTTGGAAAGCCTAGTTACTCACTATAGCCCTGAGGCTGTGCTGTTCTTATCCCACCCCCTTCCCCTACATTACCCTTACCCCACTCCAATCCTGACTGGGCTATTTCTTCACCCTCCTCCCCTGACTGCCTCCCCATTAAACCAACTAGCACCACCCCTCATACCTACGAACCCTCCCTGACCTGCCAGCCTACCTCTGTCCCACACTCCTCCAACTTACCTCCAGCTGCTCATGCCTCTTCCAGCAAGTGGCAAAGACCTACATGCACTGCTTCTTGCGCAGGCTTAGGTGGCTTAAAATAAGCCACCTGAATCTGAACCAGGTTCATAAATGCTTCTTTGCACCTTTAGTGTTACTAGACTGGTCAAGAGTCAGAAACTGAACATAAAATATTCTCTACAGCCACATGAGCTTTTAAATTTACATTTTCATATTGAAGAACCTGGATAGTTCTATAATGATTTGGATAAGAAAAACCTCTAATCTTCAACATGAACCAATCTTCTGCCTCTTAGAAGCCCTCAGACATCACTAACCAGTAGTCACTTAAGGCAGGGACAGGCAATTATTTTGGGTGGAGGGTCACTTAGCAAGTTTTGGTGAACTGACAAACATGGTGCAGCAGCATGGGTAGACCCACCCCTTAACAGTTGTCCTGCCCCTTGATCTCCATCCTGGGAATCAAAGTCCCACCCCTAACCCCTGACATTTGCCACCAGAAGTTCCTCCTCTTGCCCCTGGAAATACTCCTTTTAGGACAGGAGGTTGTCATCTTAGAACCAGAAAAAAACCAAAATATACACTCAAAGTCAAACACCTACTTCAACATATTTTAGTTTTTCTACAAAAAATATTTTTTTTATGATTTGTGTTTGCACAGTCTATATAAAGGTGATTGCATAATAAAAATAAATTCTTAGCCTTGTATATTGTGGGTGTGGTTGCATGTGTGTGTGAGTGTGTATGGTGGGGTATGGGTGTGGCTGTGTATGGGTGTGGGTGTGTATAGTGGGGTGGGTGTGTACAGTGCGAGTGGTGGGCATGTATGTATGTAGGGTGCAGCATGCTGGGGCGTGCATATGGGTGTGTGTGTATATGGTAGGGTGTGGGTGGGTGTCAGGGGTGAAGTTGTGTGGGGGGCATAAAGTATGTTGGGGGTTGTGGGGGCACAATATGGGCAAGTCAGGTTTGTGGGGTGTGAGGAAGAATGGTGGAGTGTAGGGACCCCTGCACTCCCTCCATGGTGCAGCAGCAGACAGAGCACTCAGGGTGCTTGTTCTGTAGGCATTAGAGCTGGCTATTTTTCCTGCTCCCCCCTGAAGGGAAGGCACCTGGAGCTTCCATCTCATGCCACACAGCCCCAGCGGGGAAGGCAGCCAGCTCCAGTGCCTGGTTTTCCTCCCGTGCCTTGAGAATGCAGGGAGCTCCAGCAATACAGATTGCCTGGCAGAGGCTGTGCCCTGCACTGGGATGTCCAGTGCTTGCTGTAGATGCACCCCGCCAGGTGCCTGCACCAGACATGGGCACCCTGAGCACCCCCTGCTGCCACCACTGCCACTGCCTGACAGAGATACACTATGGGGGACAGTAGGGGGTCCCCACACACCCCACCCTCCCTCATACCCACACACTGCCCACATGAGCTCCACATTACCACCAACCCCCTGGGTGTGGGCTTCATGTTCCCACCCATCTACAGTCCTGCCCCCACTACTTCCCTAGCTTCTACCCAGAGCCAGCAGGAGACCAGTGAAGTGAAGCAAGTCTCTAGGGGCTTCAGCAGCAGGCCTGCCTAGAAAAGGTGTTGGCCAGGCCTTTCCACCCATGAAGGTGAGAGCCAGGTACAATAGGATATGTTTGTGGGGAGGTGTACACATGAGTGCCTTACTCCCACCTTCGTGGGTGGAAGATCTGGGAAGGGGACAATTTGTTACTGTCCATTGTAGGCCACAGTAAAATGGTTGGTGGGCTGGATGGAGCCTGTGGGCTGTATTTTGCCCACCCCAGACTTAAGGGGAAATCTTTCAGTGCACTTCAAAGGAAACCTATGACTGAACTAAATTAGATGTAAACTTTCCTTTTTAAATCATTAAGCCATTTGTGATTTTTTTTAAATGAATATTATTTACTTGACACAAACTGGACTTTTCTTATATTATGTATGTACTGTATGGTAGGATGTTTATATTTAACTGAAGATTTAAGTAATACGTAACATATCTGTATTTATTCTTGTTGTCTCCATACCTCAGGCAGGACCAGGAAATATGTTATAATTATAGCAACTTCCTAAGATGAAAATACCTGTCATTTTTCCTATTTTAAAAAGGACACAGTGGGCATGTCTACACAAGATGCTAAAGGTGCAGTAGATTAATTCACAGTGAAAATCCATGTGGATGCACCAATACACAGTATAATTAGTTTACTGCGCATAACATTGCGTAAAAGATGTGAGCTGGTGCTTCTGAGCAGTAGTGCTGATTGCAATGCATTGTTAGTACTTATTATTACACACAGTAAACTTAATGTGCTGTAATTGTGGTGCACTAATACAAATGTAAATGTGCCCACTGAGTTGCAGAGAACATGACTTGACAAATATCAGAGTAACCATTTACAGGACTAACACTAGAAACTGCATTTCCCAGCTTCTAGTGTCATGCTATAAATATCAAACTATACTTCCTTTTCATGTTGATTACCCTTCCAAAGAAGGTTACAATATATATCTCTTGCATAATATCACTGAAGGAAATACAGCTATAAGGAATAATTTGATACACTCTGCATTTTTAAAGTATCCAATATTTGTCTTCAACAACCCAAAATTAGACAAAGCACTAAACATAAGCAATTCCACTGCATAAGCATGCTGACTCTAATGGTAGTTAATCCCATGGTAAAGTGTTTTGCTGAACAAAGGCCTTGTTTTTCATTCAAGTTGCTTGATTGGGGTTAATTGGATATACATATCACAGGCAAGATTCTGTATGCTTTGGTAAAATACAGTTATACTGTTTCTGGTATTGTTATTCTTAATAATTCATCTTCTTTTGCTAGGAAACAATTGAAATATTTTGAATGAATCTTAGTTTCCATTTTGAGAACTCATCTAAGATAAATACAATTACAAAATAAAATTGTGTATGTATGCTACTAGTTGAAAATAAAGGTCTTTCAATCAAGCCACCAGGAAAAACAAGGGGAAAACAAAACAAAATACACAAGTAAAGGAATTAGTGAGGCATAGGAAAAAAAACTTATCTAATAAAAGTGTTATATAACCCTATAAATCCTTTAAGTATGCCATTTAGCAAAAACAGGGAACATGAATTCTTGTATTATTTCAAAGAACACATTCAGAAGCAATTTAAACTACAGCACAACCATTCCCTACCATTGCTCGGAAAGGGAAAATTGCTTTATATAAAATTATATGGTAGTAAAATTATTGTGTAAATTATTCTATTTATTTATTTTTTTATTCATGATATAACCTAAAAACCTCAGTTAGGAACTGGAACTTTAAGGGCATGTCCACACATGCAAGCACGTGCGTTTGCAGGAGCTCAAATAGCATTGGTACACCTTTGAGCCGGGGCTTTTTGCCTCATTGCACATGCTTGGGCATGCACTCTGTTGTGGAGCAAATTGTGCCACTTGGGGCAAAATAACCCTGCCTGGCTCCTCCTGGATCTGCAACCAGGGGGAGCTAGAGCCCGGGACTAGCACCTATGCTGTCCTAGCAGTTTAAAAAGCTGCCCTGTCCTGGCCCCAGCAGTATAAAAGCCTCCCGGCAAGTAGCTCAGGCCTACTATCTCTCAGGAGTTTCTGGGGCCCAGCCAATTGGTACCTGGGGACACTACCCCTTACTGCGCAGCCAGCAGACTATCTGCCCCTCTGGGCCAGATGCCAGTGGGTTGGGATTGCAGGCTTGGCCTCTGTGTGGCACTATTGCCATGTGAGCCTCTTGCCCAGACACCTGGGCAACTATTGCCTAGAAGATGTGCTGCATGTGGTAGCTTACTTTGAACTGTCAAAGCATGTCCTCCTGACCCCATTTGGCCAGGAGGTCAACCACAGCCAGTTGGGTCCAAGATGCCAGCTCTGAGCAGGCAGGATCCTGCCACTGGCCTTGCTAGCAGGAATTCTGGTGTTCTCTATAGGAAAACTGAAAAATCACTGATAAAAAAAATCCCAAAGTCACTCTGTAAAATACCCCCAAATCCATGTTCCTCCACAAATAAAACAAAAGACCACTATAAAGAGAGAGAGTGACACAGAGACAGTGGTCTGTTGGACAGTATTTTATTGATATAGCTACAGTGTTAAAGCAAGTCTCTTATTATAATAATAAAGTGAATTCTAAATACATGTTTCATGAATTAATGAATATATATTTTGCTGCTCTCTCACAGGGACAATGGCCCCCACACAGGGATTATGGTTCCACTACAGGGGATTTGACCCCTCAAAAAAGGGTTCACCCCCCCCAACAGGGGGTTTGCCCCTCACACAAGGGATTTGGCTCCTCAAAAGGGGCCTCGGCCCCCACACAAGGGCTACAGCCCCCAAATAGAGGGTTCACCCCCCCACAAGGGTTTTGGCCCCCCAACAGGGTCCAGCCCCCACAGACGGGCTATGGCCCCCCAACAGGGCTACAGCCCCCACACAAGGGGTATGGTCCCGCCGCCAGGGGCCAAATGGCCCCTACAGGGGTACCACTCCCCCTGCAAGGTCCAAATGCCCCAGTCTTCAATGGTAGCCCCATCCCCAACTTGCACCTCTAAGCCCCCATGGCTGTTCCTACAACTCCAGGCACTATCACTTAGAAAGAAAAACAGAAAAAAAACCAGGAAAAAATGGGAAAAAAAAGTCTCTGCTTACCTTAGAAGCAGGGGAGGGGGGAGCTCCAGGGCCTCCTGGCAGACCCTCCTGGGCAGCACAGGAGAGCGGAGGGGCAGCAAGGCCTAGACTGGAGCTGCTTGGATGTCCCTTTACTTGGCATTGTGTGGACAGGGCCCCAGTCAGCCAGATGATAGCTCCAACTTCCAGTAAGTGTTGAGGGGTTTGTTTGTTTGTTTTTTAAACTATGGGGTGGGAGGGCAGGGATGGGGGGGCTTTGGGGGTCTGGTGAGGGGAGCAGCTGGGTAGGGCAGGGGTCAGGGGCCTCATGGGGGGGCTGGTGGGGGCAGAAGCTGGGCCAGGCACGGGTTGGGGGCCTCAAGGGGGCTGATGGGGTTAGGGGCTGGGCCAGGCAGGGGTCAGTTGCCTTGCAGGGGGCTGGCAGAGGGTGGGGTTGGGCAGGGCAGGGGTTTGGGAGGCTGGGGGAGTGAGTGGGGCTGCCTCCCTATTTCTCCACCCCTGACCTCTTTCTCAGTGGCACTGGAACCCTGGTGCTGAAACACACAGCTTAACCAGCTGTGTGTTTCAGCACCAGGGCAGGGGCCAACCACAGAGATGCTCCAGCAGCCAGAGTGCCTCCATGGGGGACCCAGCCTCCGGTTGCTTCTGCTTTGCTTTTTTAAACCTTGATTTTTTTTTTTTTTAGACCCCTGGATTTCCAGGGGTCTAATTTTCTCCCCACACTGCAAGTTTGCAGCATGGGGAACTTTTTTTTGTTCCCATACATGCCTGTTTTCCTGCCTCAAAGGGGGTTTGAGATGGGACAAGAGGCATGTGCACAATCATCTGGATGCATCCTAAAACAGCATGCACACACAAAACTTGGCCATCAGCTTCACTGACCACAAGACAGACCCTGCACAGTCCCTGCCCCTCTCCACTCTTGAGGTTCATTCCCCCCGTCATTCTTAGGATAATGGTATCATAGTATCATAGTATCATAGTAGTTAGAGTCGGAAGGGACCTGGGCAGATCATCTAGTCCGACCCCCTGCCTTGGCAGGAAAGAGCACC
>JAGPOW010001296.1:67297624-67318773 GCA_030014935.1 Caiman crocodilus
CCCACTTACCTTCAGGGAATCAGCTGCTGCTCCTGCTGCTTCTTCAGCTGCTTCGCCCGCCGCTCGCTGCCGCTGCTCCTCACCGTCGATGCAAACGGCCAATGGTGATTCATTACATTTAAGAATGAAAACTCTGAGATATGATGATGCATTTTCCCTAGATATCTCAAGACTATTATTATTCATTCAGTAAATTATATCAAGTACAAACAAATTCAGCTAAATTTCAAATATTTGAATTCTGCACACTAAAGATGGTTCTGTGATATATAAATGTTATGAACTATAACATCTTACTATTCAGTATTTCTCCTTTCTTAGTACATTTACATAGATACTGTGTACACATTCATCTACAATGACATCTACTGAAAATTCTAGGAGGCACATCATGCAGGAGTGCAGTTTCCTTAGTCAAAAAGAACAGAAAATACACAAGATCATGCTTTTGCCCTGGAGTCCCTTAATTCATCATTTTATCCATCTATTAGAGTATAGATGCATGAACCACCTAAGTTTGCTACTTCCAGCACCCTTCAAACATACTGTGCCAATATATCAACCATATATAGTCTGTAACTTGGATACAATTGAAAAAAGCAGCACTGTAACAGTTGCTTAGTATGTACAATTGTTTGCTGTCATCTCTCTGTTCTTACAGGAGAGAATTATTGATGTCTCAGTAGTATCTGGGTTTTTTTTCCCCATAGATTGCTGTACAGTGTATTATGGAAAAGGCCTCATAATTATTGATCCTTATGGATATTATTATTCTCTTACCCTCCCCCTATAGCTGCTGCAGCAGCATGGAAGACACTTGGCTGAGGAGAGCTACAGGTGAGAGCACCAAGGCCAGGATTGCACTGCTTCCTCTCAGCCTGTTGCACTGTTCCCTTCCCTCTCAGCTTGTTGCACTGCTGCAGCTGGGAGGGGCAGCTGGCAGGGGATCCCACCTAGCCAGCACAGCATCCCCACCCAGGGAGGAGGCAGTTGGCTGATGGGTGGGCTCCAGGCTGGGGTCTCAGTGAGCTGTGCTGCAGCCTGAGGGCTGGCTCCCTGAGGGGGCACAGGGGCTGTGGTGGGCCTGAGGCATTGTCAGGTCAGTCTTTGTCCTGCAGCCCAGCTGAATGCTTGCATGTATGTGTGTGTCTGGTTTTGTGTGTTTCTGTCTGCATGTGCGTGTCTGGTTCTGGGCATGTATGTGTGTCTGGTTCTCTTTGTTTGTACACATGTGGTTCTGTGTGTATGCATGTATGTCTGGTTCTACTAAATATATAAGCAGTCCTTGGAGCAGTGACCATAACTTGGCCTATTAGGGGAACTTGACAGATTCATCATTGGACTGTAGTCATGCTCTTCCTTTCTTAGGCTTTCCCACTGCTACTCTGAATCTTGAATTCCCTTTGCACATTGGTGCAATTTAAACAAATGGTATACAGAGTGTTTCTAAAACAATCTGATCTCTAATCTGGGGAAGATTTTCTGGATCTTAGGTTACCCTCCTGGGAGCTGTAGGTTTCAACTCCTTGTGGCTGAAAGAGGAATGAATCCAGGACTCCAACTTCCTGGTCAAGTACTCTAAACATCAGTCACTTAGGCTAGGGGCAGACTTTACCCATAAACTAGTTTAAGTTATCAGAAACTAGTTTAAACATATAACAGAACAGATGTTCAGTGCACATAAACCAGTTTGAAAATGGCTGAAACTGGTCTGAGATAAACTTGGTTGTATGTAGTATCAGACGTAATTGATTTGGGTCAAACCAATGTATGCAATGTCTGTCCCAGACCCCTTCCTGGTTTAAGTTAAATCAGAGTTCCCTAGAAGTCCAGATGCTTTTCTGGGTGGAGCTCTGGTTTCTGCTTCAGCCCTGCAGGGCTGGCCCCTCACCTCTGCTCTCTGGCTGCAGCTCTGGCAGAGACTACAGGTATAGGGCATCTGCTCACCCTTTTCCCCCTCACCACTTCCTGCTTATGCATGGATTCCCTGCTCCCCCCTGCCTCACACTGACACCTTTCAGCATTAGCCAGCATACCACATGCTGGCTACAGTCCTTGCTGTGGGAAAGGGGACAAAGGCAGACAGCACAGTGTCAACTTAGGGCTCTTTGGAGATAATCAACAGGTAGTTGGGAAAAATTATTTCAGAAGAGCTTTAATAAGAGATCCTGTTATTTTGCTGATGGGCTGATAAATGTGTATCTCCTTGCTGTATAACTAAGTACTGTGTAAATCCCTGCTGGCTCCTTCACTGACCAGGGACGGTGGTGGTGGTGGGGGAAATCCCTTCCCTAATCAGAGCATCCTGCTGGGGCCCAGCCACACCCCCCTCAGCCCAGCATTATGGAAGGGAAGGGAGGGCTGCTCTAGCACCCACCCACTCCGGCTTCTAGCCTGAGCCACTGTAGGTATGTGTCTGATTTTTTTTTTTTTTTAGTCCAGAGGGGATGTCTGTACAGTTATATACTGATTCAGCCTAGGCAGGTTAGACTAACCTGCAAAGATTGATTAATTCAGGCTCAGGCTTTTGGAATGTCTAGCCTTATAGAAAAAGTAGTTAGTACCACTGACACCTCCTATACCTATATCTGTGTTTTTGAATGCAAATGCCCACAAGTACCCTGTTGGCTTGGTTAAACAGGGATGCTTAAGTTAAAATAATCATAAAATATTCAACTCAGCCAAAATGTCAGCACTTTTGAGAATGTCTTAAAGAAGGGATGACCATGAACTGAATACATCCTGCAGAGCCACATCACCTAACCTGTGAAGCTGGCCACTGGTCTGGAAATTTGGCAATGGGGTATCAGTGGTAGGGAGGTCAGATGACTTGGGTCCTAGTGCCATAATGCATTACTTTAGAAGTAATTTTACCAGTGAAAACTAAGCCAGTTCTAGGAGTCTAAGCAATTACTCAGGGTGTTTGAAAACTGCTTACTTGCAGGTGGGTGTCCAAGTTTCATCTGAGATGCAACTCAGGAACCTGTTTTTTGATCTGGCCTTAAATGACTAAAAATTGATCTTTGAAGGCTATAGCTTGAAAGAGAGGACAGACAGTCCAAAGGGAAATTAGGAGTAATACAATTAAGTGATCAAAGGTAATTGTGTGATGCACATTTGGAAAAAATTCCAGTGTTATCCATGAGTATATCAGATAGTGGTTGGTGCCCCATGGATTGTGTAATTTAGAATAAAAATAAGACATGTAAATGAGAATATAGTATAGATAAGACCCCAGCAATGGTTTGACAATAATTCTGGGTTATACACACATACTAAAATCCATATTAGTGTGGTCTAATCATTTTGTTAGCGTGAAACATGACAGTTATATTAGAGATAATAAATAATAATAGTATTATAGATCATAAAGAATAAAAGCCTGACAGCAGTTACTTTTAAGGTCTTGACATTTAGAAAGTGGGTAAATATTATGAGTAAAACTGACAAACTTAAATGATTTTTCATAAAATTCAATCCTCATTTTAGTTAATCAAATAAGTCTACATTTCTTGAGTCAACACATGTTAATGTTTATTCATCATGTTTTAAATTTTATATAACTTGATAAGTCATGAATTTTCTATAGCTACATAGCTAAAACAAGGGTTGTTCTTTGTTTCCCACAGTGCAGTTTAACATCTCTAGGCTGTCAGAGCTAGAGATGTATTTTAACATGCACAGGAAAATCTGTCAAGTAGCTAAGAAATAAGGCAGACATTATACCCCCCCCCCCCAAATCCTTGGAAACTAAGATGTTTTTCCTATACTTTTCAGATAGTGACAGCAGCTTAAAGGTAGATTAAAGGTGACCTGGCATGGAATTTTTTTTAAATGGAGCTTATGCTTCTTCTCTCCCCTCCCCCTAGTTTTAACACATAAAGACCCAAAAGGTGGCTTTTACTCATGTTATCTTATTTTTCTTCAGGTGTTTCCATTTTGAAATAAAATTGTTTTTGTTGCAGGACCTCAGGGTAGAGCTCATTGTGGAGAGAAAATTTTATTTAGTTTACACTTTGTTTGATTTCTAATACTTTAATAATCCTTTACCCCAAATGTTAATTAGAAAGTAATACAATAAATGTTATAAAGCCTCTAAACAGGCCTTTTCTCTCAATGCTTAACTTCCATTCTTTTGATTGGAAATAGTCATACTATAAGTTCCTTCATTATTCGCATTTGCTTCACTCAGATAAATGTGTATATATATACACATATACTATATACGTTTTTCTCAATGTATTGAGAAAAAGCACGTAGAGCAAGTACATGAAACAGCTTGAAATGACAGGAGAACTATCCAAATGCAAATGATGTGAAAGACAAGAAGTTGTTTCTTTTAGCTTACTACCTAGTTTGTAAACAATATCCAGTGTAATTTAAGGACCACCACTTTTGCTGCAGACTAAGAGATTGGCCATAGAGAAGCTTAGTCTTTTCCTGTTTACATAGATCATTTTGAATTGCTACTGCCCATTTATGCAGAAAATGTACTTGGGGTGGATGAAGGTGAACAACTATAAACTGAAACTGTACCTGTCTTGGCTTAAAAATGCCAACTAGGTGAGCCTAGGGCTATGACTGGCAGTGGTCATCAATGCCTCTCTTTGGAAGGGCAGGGTATTGGATGTTCTTAAGTTTGTGATTGCCTGTTTCCTATTTAGGAACTTCATACTGATTCCTTATTTAGTTATTACCCTGTCTCCATCTTCCACTTTTTGTGGAAAGTCACTGAATGGGTAATTGCCCAACAGACCCAGGGGTATCTGGATATCATCAGCTATTCTTGGACCCTTGTCAGTCTGACTTTAAAACAAGATATAAACACAGATATTGTGCTTATGGTCTTAATCAATTATCTCTGTTGATGATCTTACTAGATCTTTCAGCTACCTTTGGTACAGTTGACCATTAGGTGCTGAAAAAACTGGGAAAACTCTAAATTGGTTCCTAATATGGAACTTTCAGGGGGTGATGGTAAGTAGTGTTCATTAAACATTCAGGACCTTTTCTGTGCTAGGCTGGGTTTCATCTTGTTGGATCTCCTGTTCAACACACCTATGAAGCCATTTGGTGATAATTTCATAGAGGTTTGGAGTGAGGTATCACTCTTCAGCCACCAGTGGTAAAACAATTGAAACTGAATTCAGATAAGACAGATGATGATGGGGGTGGGAGAGAAAGAAAGGAGGAGGAATTTAGACATCTATTATTAAAGGGATTCAGCCTTGCCTTGTCACTCAGGTTTAGACTTGGGGTGATCCCGGTTCTGTGCTGCACTTGCATCTCCAGGTGGAAGTGGTGACTGGGATCTCCTTTCCACAACTCCATCTAGAGAGAAGGCTGAGAACCATTCTTTCAGATTCTCATCTGGCCAACATTATCCATATTTTTGTAACCTCAAGGCTAGATTACTGTAATAAGCTCCATGAAGAGTTGCCTTTGAATACTGTCTGCAAGCTGCATCTGGTGCAGAATACAGCAGGATGTCTTCTGATTATGTTAAGTCACCATAAACACATAATTCCAGTGTTCCACAGTCTGTGCTTACTCTCAATAGTTTTCAGGGAGTAATTCAAAGTATTGGTTCTGACCTATAAGGCCCTACACGGTCTAGGTTCTACATACCTAAGGGATGACCTTCTCCTTACTTCCAAATTCATGAGGTCAGCTGAGAACAATGTCTTGCAAATACCATCACTACACCATGTCTACTTGGAAAAAAAACACATTGGAGATAGTTTCCAACAGCTTTTCCTCAGCTCTAGAGCTGCCTCCTTCTCAAAGCAGAGCCCAAACCTGGGTATCTTTCAGAAGTGCTGCAAGACCATCCTATTTAGAGAGCTGTTTAGAGAACAAAGCACACCTAGGGTATTGTTTTGGAGTGTGCCTGTTTTAGGTTGGTATTCTAGTTCCTTTTTATTTTGTTTTGTTCTATTGTCATTCTACTGTTTTAAAAGGTATTTTCTCCTCTTACTAGAAGGCATGCTGAGCCTTTGTTGGGAAGGATGGCATATAAATCAAACAATCAACTGTATGAATCAAGTGCAATGCCAGCACTCTGATACAGAAAAAATAGTCCATACTTCTATTACTATGTTATATGCCATAACCTAGCAATGCCAGAGGACACCACAGAGATAGTGTTCTAAGATTAGGAAGAACATAGATGTCTACCATTATTGAACAACATTTTCAACCTAATCAAAAATAACTTTGCACTATTGTTTAGTTCTTATGACTAGAAGGATCATTGTGGTGTACATTAGGGCAGTATGAAGCTTCAGTAGCCAATTTGATTCAGAGGAGATTTGGCCTGATACAGAGGCCAAATCTCCAAATCCAAATCAAATTGGGAGACCCATTAAAGGGTCAAAATCAATTCAGAAGCCTCCAAATCAATTAAGAGATTCAGGCAATCCCTGCTCACCACTGCAGGGAGCTGGACCTGGGCTCCATACTGATAAGCAGGGGGTCGGGCAGGGGCTGGAGGAGGGGAGAAGGGACTCCCACCTGGCCCCATCCTGCATCGGTTCCCCCAGCCCCCCACACCCTGAGTGAGCTCCCACCTGCTGCTCACAAGTGCACAGCCTTTTTGTTTTTGTTTTTAGAGCTTTGCACTCACCAGGCACAGCAGTGGTGATCAGGGCCTCTGGGAGCTGGTGACAGAGCCCCCCATATAGTGCAGGGCAGTGGGGATCACATCCCCCTGCCTGGCACCCACATGGTAGCTCTTGGATTGCATGGTGCAGTGTGGCTCAGCAGAGTGCTATGCACTGTCTGGGAGCTGGAGTGGCTCCAGGTCACCCGGAGCCTGGTAGCACTCAGCCCAAGTGGCCCTAGCTCCAGAACAGTGTGCAGAGCCCTATAGTATCATGCTGAGCTACACTGCACCCATGTAATGTGACAGCTGCTGTGCAGGTACCAGCCTGAGGAGGCACAATCCCTACTGCCCCCTACTGCTCCATGTTGCATGGGGGAGCTCCACCATGAGCTGCCAGAGGCCCCAGTTGTCACTGCTGCAAGCCAGTGAGTGCGGCACTTTTTTTTTTTAAGTGCTGAGACACTGGGGCTGGATGGGGCAGTCATGGGGGCAGGGCTGGGGAAGTAGACAGAGGTGTGGCTTGCTCACTGCCACCAAGCCACCACTGCCTGTTCAATTCAAAAGAGATTTGGAGATTTGGCCCATTCAGCGGCCGAATCTCTGAAACCGAATTGACCAGATTGAATCAGGACAGTGATTGAATCACCAAATTGAATCAATGTCCCTTGAGTTGGCTGAATTCAAAGACAAATCAAATACTTGCTGCTTTGTACAGGTCTAGTGCACATACCTTTTTCATTACTACATCAGGTATGGTGAAAAATCTTTTGGGCTAAAAGTGAGTGATTATTAACAGAGCATTTTCTTCTGAGCATCTATCCTCAGACCCACTGATATAAATCCAGTTAGTCTCTACTAGAAGAATGATAGTACAGCTGTATTTACATTTATTAAACAGCAAATTTGCCTCCCAATATCTTTCTATTTTGGGTTAAATCCTGGCCCTATTGGAGCCTCACTGGCATTAATAAGGAAAGGATGCTATTTTTAATATCCTAGCAATATCCTTTTTATCTAGAGAAATATAAAGAATAAAAAGAAGGCTGCAACAGATAAATTAATACAGAAAAGCTAACCACCAAATTAGCATGAAGATAATATGGATGATGTAATCAAGGACTATAATAATGCACAAGGATGTCAGAATTCACCTGAGAAGACAGCTTTTAATATTGGTATTTCCTGTTTTGGATGCTTTGTTTCAGAAACCTTTTTTTTAAATATATTTTTTAAATGCAACCTAAATAATTTGCTGTTACATATATCAATCAGTTAAAAAGACTAGAGTTTGAGTGGCATTGTGTTAGAGTAGAAAAATATAATTCTGTTTTTTATGGGTCTTAGAACATGCTTTTAAAAACTTTCTTAGAAGAAAGATTGTAAATTGTAGGGAGTTCAGACACAAGTAAAATAAATATTAGGGGTCCAGTAGAATGAAGTTATGGAGAACGGTCAGAATATATAATAGCTTCTCTCCTGCCTCACAGGAAGAACAGTAGATTTTTTTAAAAAAACAATTTAATGAAAATGTTGTAAAACAAGTATACAGTTCTTGAATGCCTGTGAATTATGATGGTAAAACTGTACAAATAATGAAAAGTTATTTAAATGAGATAACTTAAATATCACAGAAGATACCAGACTGTTAAGTCTCTGATGCTTAACCACCTATTGCATGCGAGTGTCAAGGCAGAAGGCAAACTACTTTGTGTAGTAAAAATATATATTAATGGGGGCTTTCAGTTACCATGCCTTTTTGTCACGGCAATGTTATACATGTCATACCACAGGCAGAACTGAAAAAGAAAAGTTGTGCTTCTCAAGTCCTCAGGAAGGGATGGAGACACCCAAGTGCGTTTTAGTAGAAATGTGCAGTAGTTAACATATTATGCCACAGCATACATAGACCAGCCAACAGGAAGCATGGAAAAAATGTAGAGGGAAGGCAAAACTACATGTATACACTTCACCTGGAGCCATAAATTAGATGTTTCTAATTATTTGGGAATCATATGCATAAATCTGTGCCTAAGCCCTTCCTGAATTTTAAGGTGGAAAAGAGCACACATACCATTTATCCTATGATCTACTGCCCAGGAAGATGAAGACCTGGATTCCAGGACCTCCTCAGACTTAATTCCACTTTCCTGGCCCTAAAAACCAGGCTATGGATTAGGCAGGGTGGAAAGAACCTTCCTTCTCTTTTGTGGATGCTGACTAACTTAGCACCCATTAATACAAGAGCAATAAAATAAGAAGGAGAACAAGCAAAAGCAAAGTAGTTGTGTGCCCAGTGAGAAGTTCAGTGCCTTGGGAAGGAGTCCTGTTCCAGTGCTGCCCATGCCGTTTATGCTTATGCAGAATATGTAAGCCACCTAACGGACTGGAACCTAGAGCTCACATGGCTTCCTCACCAGGCCACACTGATGCTCCTTTTGCTTATTATGCTTCTACCCCTTGATTTCTGCTCATGGCTCCCCAGTAGATTATCTTTAAATGGAGGAGTGTGAATTGTGGGTTCAACACATTAGGAAGAGGAACACTTCAGCTCAGATCTCCCACTTCATTAGCTATGAAGTTATTGGGCACAACAAAAATGAGTGGGCAATTCTCTTCCACTTATCTTATCTTAACCTCAACTCTCTCACCAGGGAACTTAGTCAAAGGGATGATTATTGAATCCTAAAGGCTTATGTGGGATTCAGATGCTACTATACACAGCTCATTAAAAAGGGCAGACTACACAAGCATGCACAATGACTAATTTTCCAGTATGTAGCTGAAACACATGTTCATAAACACTTGGGAAAGACTTTCCCAAATTTCACATTAGAAAAAAGCACAAATTCTGACTAAAAAGTGACTAGCACATCCTTCTTTAAATCTGGGCCTAAGGTTAATGGAAAAATTAGGCTGAATGGGGAGATATTTTCCAGATAGTAATATTTAATGGGATATGGAAGTATCACAGGCTATAGAAGTGATGCTATAGATGTGTTCTTTCTCTGACTATTCGAAACATAACTGGACAAAGCATTAGAAAATCTGCTTTAGGGAACAATCCATTAGTAAAGAGATAAGTTGTAGGATAACTGGATAAATCTCTTTTGTCTAATTCATATTACTTTAAAAATACACACTGCAAACATTAAATAGAAACAAAATACTGCCAAATCATGAAAGAGTACTTATCTATGTTAAACATAATTTTTAGAATCTACTGTTTTAGCTTTTATTAAGCTTTATACAGTCTCTCTATTTTACAGTCTATGTATCAAGCCAAAACTATTTTTTTCAAGTTCAGTTCAGTAGTAAATTCTTCTTTCTTTGTCAGACCATTTATTTTTATTTCAAATTCTCCATTAAACTTTTTTCTTGTTTAGAACATAGAGTCTCCTAAATTTATTACTAAAGTAAGTTTATAATCTGAGATAACTATATACACTTTTTTCCAGTACAACAGAGCACTAATGTATCTATTAATCTCCACGCATTTGGCAACAGACCAGGAAATGTTTCCACCTAAATGATCTTTTCTGGCATACAGTGGCTCCTATTTCATTGTCTTTTATACACTGCTTACAACAAGCTTACATGTGCTGTCATGTCAACATCATCATTTACAACCATAGTTTATCTAATTATTGGAGCCAGGAGTGCTGTATTCCATTCTAAACCCTGCTACTGACTTGTTATGTGACCTTGAGCAGGATAGTGAGCTCTTCTATTTTATCTGAAAGCATTTTACATGTAATTTTTCACCAGAGGATCGCAAAGTAGTGATGCCATTAAGAGTGCAACAATTCACATGTGAGAATTAGTTTAACAAATTTGCTTTTCGTTACTTAGATCCTGCAGTAAAACTACTAATGCTGGGGTCTCTCTTCTTAATCTAGAATCTATTAAGAAATCAAGTGATTAACTGATCTACAGAGACACATGAAATTAATTTTAATTCTAGTAGCCCTGACCCTCCATTCAAGGAAAGTTTACTAATTCCATTATTTATTTATTCCATAATTATTCCTTCAAGCAACCCAGTCTGTTCCAGGTGTCCTCTGGTTCCAGGAGAAGAACCTGAGCAGTTGCATGCTTATGAGCATTCATGTCCCTTTATTGCAGCTAATAGTTAAAAAAAAAAAAAAAAGAGTAGCTTTATTTCCATTAATTCAATAAAGAGTTTCTGTTCCGAGAAACGAATCAGTTCAGAACAACTAGTTGTTCTTGTCTGAAGGTTCAGGCAGTATTTAAGGATCAGTTTTCTTTATAGGAAAGGATGGGATCTATTTCCTGCTTCAGGAATTCTGTGATACTTGGAGGAAGGCAAAAGAGCATACCAGTTCAGAATGCAACAGCCATTTTCAGCAACAACCCAAACAACTAATCCAGGAACCACAAAGAGTTAATTTAAAAATCTCATTCTCAAATACTGGCTAATACAGATATAACCATGATTTTGGGAGCTATAAACCAGGCTTGAAGCCACTTCCATCACCTCTTTCAATCTCTGTACCTACTTCAGGTTACTTGTGTTTGGATCAGTGAATAAGCAATTCATATTCACAGTAAGATGTGTTATCACTTTGTTAACAAGTCAAAAAGCCTGCACCTCTGCTTGATTCGAATACCTTGTTTTCCCTTCTTTGTTAGCATATAAAATGGCAGATTTTTTTTCTCCTGCTCATCCTGTGTTTGAACAGAATTCAAATGTACCTGTATATAAAATCAAACACAATTAGAGGTTGACCTGAGCTAATTAACATGATTTGAATGGACACCATGTTGGTATAACTGAAGTAGAAATCTAGGCTGAGATCTAAATCTGTAGATGAAATATTAGGAGTAAGAGAAATGTGTTACCAATGAAAATAGTATGTACACACACACACACACACACAGAGAAAGCCACTTTTTAGATGCCTTCAGAGAATTATTATAGACTTGTAGACAGGTTTTTTGCACCATTTTCCACAAATGCAAGTGAAAAGTGCATTTGCCATGCATGACTTGGTGGTGAACATCAAGGGCTATAGGCTGTACAGGAGAGACAGGACAAGGAGGAAAGATGGGGGTGTGATGCTCTATGTCAAGGAGCAATACACATTCTCTATGAGTCGCACTGGGTCAAAGGAGGGGCAGACCAAAGTGCTCTGGGTTAGAATACAAGGAGGTTGGGGAGAAAGGGACTTAACAATGAAGGTCTACTACAGACCACCCAAGCAAGGAGAAGAACTAAACCAGGAATTCTTAAGTCAGCTCATGGAGGCAGTTAGATCAAAGGGTGTGGTCATCACAGGTGACCTAAACTTTCCAGACATCTGCTGGGAGGAGCAGACAGCCAGGTCTAACTTCTCACATAAGTTCCTAGCTGAGATATACCTAGCACCTCCATCTAAACCAGGAGGTGCACAGCCCCACCAGGGGAGATGCCTTGTTGGACCTGGTCTTGGCCACGGGTGACAACCTGGTGGGGAGACTGTGGGTGCTCAACCACCTGGGCAACAGGGATCAACGCCTGCTGGAATTCATCATCCAGCACAGGGTGGCAAAGGCCTGCAGCAAGGTAACAGCCCTGGACTTCAAGAGGGTGGATTTCAATGAGGTAAGGAGATTAGTGGGGGAGACACTGAGGTCCCGGAGTGGGGGGGGAGTTGGGTGTCCAAGAAGAGTGGTTGTTCTTTAAGGAAACAATCCTCCAGTCCCAAAGGGAGATAATCCCTACACGGATCAAAGGGGGCAAGAGGGCGCAAAGGCCCCCATGGCTCAACAAAAGCATCTGGAAACATCTCCAAATTAAAAAGGAGGCATACACTCATTGGAAGGGAGAGGCCATCACCAGGGAGGACTACACCTCTTTTGCTCAGGACTGTAGGGGAGCACTCAGGAAGGCCAAGGCAGAGATGGAACTGGGAGTAGCTACCCAGATCAATGACAAAAAGAAGTTCCTTTTTAAATACATAGGGAGTAAAAAGAAGGTACCGGGTAATGTGGAGCCTCTGCAGGACATGCTAGGAAATCTGGTCTTTGCACCAGACAGCAAAACTAACCTATTTAACAATTCCTTTGCCTCCATTTTTCTGAAGTGGGACCTGGTCATCCCCTCCACTGGGACCCCCATAGGCCTGTGGGAGGTACATCCTGGCCTAGAGTAAGAGAGGACCTAGTCAGGAAATTTCTGGAGGGACTGGACGTATTTAAATCAGCAAGTCTCCACCCCAGAGTGCTGAGGGAACTAGCAGAGGTTATTGCGGGACCTCTGGCAAGGTTTTATGAGCACTCATGGTGCTCTGGCAATGTGCCGGAGGACTGGAAAAGGGCCAATATGGTTCCCACTTTCAAAAAAGGGAGCAAGGAGGACCCAAGAAACTATAAGCCAGGTAATCTTACCTTGGTCCTAGGGAAGCTTTTTAAGAAAATTATCCTGGTGCATGTCCATGAGGGGCCAGCAGGGCAGATTATTCTTAAGGGCCACCAACATGGGTTCAGTAGAGGAAGGTCCTGTCAGACCATCCTGGTGGCCACCTATGACCAGGTCACCAAATCCCTGGATGCAGGTGTCACAGTGGATATAGTCTTTCTGTACTTTAGGAAGGCCTTCAACGTGGTCTCTCACCCCATTCTAATTAAATAACTAGGAGACTGTGGTATTGATGCCTACACAGTCAGATGGGTCACTAACTGGCTACAAGGCTGCACCCAGAAAGTGGCAGTGGACAAGTCTTATTCGACCTGGAGGGATGTGGGCAGTGGGGTCCCGCAGGCCTTGCACTGTTCAACATCTTGCACTGTTCAGGCTTGCACTGTTCAACATCTTCAGCAACTTGGACAAAGGGTAAAATGCACCCTCTTCAAATTTGCAGATGGCACTAAGATGTGGGGTGAAGTGGGCATGCTAGAAGGAAGGAATAGGCTGCAAACAGATCTGGACAGGCTATAGGGGTGGGCAGATGAGAACAGGATGGGTTTCAACACTGTCAAGTGCAGGGTACTGCACCTGGGGAGGAAGAACCAGCAGCATACCTACATGCTGGGGAACTCCCTTTTCATCAGTGCAGAGGCAGAGAAGAATCTTGGAGTCATCATTGAGGCCAATATGAACATGGGCTGACAGTGTGGGGACGTGATCATGAAGGCCAACTACACCTTGTCATGAATCCACAGATGCATCTCGAGCAGGTCCAAGGAAGTGACCCTCCCCCTCTATGGGGCACTGGTCAGGCTGCAGTTGGAGTACTGCGTCCAGTTCTGGGTGCTGCACTTCAGAAGAGATGTGGACAGCATGGAAAGGGTCCAGAGGAGGGCCACCCGCATGATCAGGGGTTAGCAAGGCAGGTCTTATGAGGTCCTAAGAGACCTGAACCTGTTCAATCTCCACAAGAGAAGGCTAAGGAGGGATCTAGTGGCCATTTACAAGCTAGTCAGGGGGACCAGTGGGCATTGGGTGTATCCCTGTTCCCCTGAGCACTCCCAGGAGTGACAAGCTGGCAGAGCGCAGATTCAGGCTAGGTATCAAGATATCAGGAGGCACTGTTTCACAGTCAGGGTGGCTAGGACCTGGAACCAACTTCCAAGGGAGGTGGTGCTGGCTCCTCACCTGGGAGTCTTTAAAAGGAGGCTGGATAAACACATAGCTGGGGTCATTTGACACCTGTACTTTTTCCTGCCACAGCAGGGGGTCGGACTTGATGATCTGTTCTGGTTCCTTCTGATGCTACCAATTATGAAACTATGAAAGTTTGAAAGTATGAGAACAGAAAGAGATACAGAATAAAAAGTTTTAAAATATTCAATTCTGCTTACGTGAATGTTGTGTTATATGTAATAAAATACAATACTAAGAAAATATAATATTTATATTCAAATGTTCATAATTTACTGACAACAAATTGAAATGCTGATAATGCCATGTTCTAGAAATGTAGTTAGATCAAGTGAAACCTGGAGTTTGGTAAAATAGCTTCATGCCTATTAAATTCAGATTTTTAATTGACATTGTCAAAGGAGAATTGACCAACCAGTTCCCAGTTGGGTAACAGGTTTGGTTTCCTGGGTCTACTACAAATTTGTTCACAACAAATTACAGAACATGGCAGATTTTTTTTTTAATAAAGACCAGAAAATAGTTTTCTTGAGTCCTATCTAAATTAAAGTCTATTTTTATTTTTAATTGTGCTAATTAGCTATTCATGGGAGCAAAGCAAACTGGAATAGTGGTGAAAACGTCAGTGGTCAAGCTGCTGCCTATAGTAAAGTTCTTTACATTGGTCCAATTCTGAGAACAAACTAGATCGCTCTCTTGGATTGATTCTGAGCCATAGATTTAAAGTAAAAGGTCCTGTATCCCATTACCAATCATAGAATCATAAAAAAAGTAAGGTTGGAAGGGACCTCAGAAGGTCATCTAGTCCAACCCCCTGCTAAAAAGCAGGACCATTCCCAACTGTATCATCCCAGCCAAGGCTTTGGTTAGCTGGGTCTTAAAAACCTCCAAGGATGGAGATTCCACAACTTTTCTTTTCCAGTACTTTACAACCCTCCTGAAGAGAGTTTTTCCCTAATATCTAACTTAAACTTAGCTTGCTGAAACTTGAAATCATTGCTCTATGTTCCGTCATCTGCCACCACTAAGGAAAATCTAGCTCAGGGGTCAGAAACCCATGGCACATGTACCAGAGCATGGTATATGAGGACATTTTGTTCAGCAAGCTACAGCCAGCCTGAGCTCTGGGCACTTGCCACCAGTCTTGGAGCCCAGGCTGATCACCAGTGGGGAAGCTGTAAGCCCTCCTGCAAGCTGGCTGGACTTCATGGCAGGCAGCAGTTGCTCAGAGCCCAGGCTCCATGTGGCAGGCTGGTGGGAGGCTGCAACCAGTGCACCAGAATCTGGAGCCCCAGCCCAGGTCCATTGCCAGTGGTGGATGCATGTGCACCTCAGGACACAAATCAGGGAAGGAGCCAGGGCAGGCAACCCTGGCCCCTCCTTCACCATCTGCCTGGAGGCACGCATGCTCCTGCTGCAAGTAATGAGCCAGGCCATAGACCTTGGTGCAGCTGTTTGCAGCCTTGCTGCCCCCTGCTGTGAGCTCCACAGTGGGTGGCAGGGTCCTGCCCAGAACCCAAGCTGACTGTGGCAGGTGGCCAAGAGGCTGCAAGCTGCTGCACCAAAGTCTGCAGAGCCCCCACCTGGTTTGTTGCTGGCAACAGGTGCATGCACAGTGCCAGGTAGGGCTGTGTGAGACTTTGGACCATGCTTTGGATCTGGAGAAGCTTTGGATGCTTTGGCTGCTGCAGCCAAGCCTGTGGTAGTTGCTCCCCAAGACAGAGACAGTTAGTTGCACAAGCACCCATGTCATGAGTTTTGCCTGTCAGCAGCTAGAGGTACAGGGCCCCAGAACCCTCCTGCACTTATCTCCTTGACAGCTGGCAGGCTTCATGGCCACAGCAGGGGCCACCATCCGTGCAGCTTTCACTCTGCTGTGCCTTAACACACACAGTGTTACTCATGTCATGAGTTTTGCTTCCCCGTAGCTTGAGGTACAGTTCCCCCCATACTCCTGCACTTATCTACTTGAAACTTGGCAGACTTTGTGGCCTCAACAGGGCTCACCACCCCTGCAGTTTTCAGCCCTCTGTGCTTAACACACAGAGGGTCATCTATGTCACAAGTTTTGCCTGTCAGCAGCTTGAGGTGCAGTTCCCCCCAAACCCCTGCACTGATCTTCATGAAACTTGGCAGGTTTTGTGGCCCCACCAGGGGCTACCACCCCTGTAGTTTTCACCCCCATGTTGTAACATATATATGTGACATGAGTTTTGCCTTCAAGAATTTGGGGTGCAGTTCCCCTGAAACCCCTGCACCAATCTCTTTGAAACTTGGAAGGCTTTGTTGCCTCGCCAGGGGCCACCATCCCTGCAGTTTTCACTCCACTGTGGTGTAACACATACATGTGACATGAGTTTTGGTTTCATGAATTTGGGGTGCAGTTCCCCCCAAACTGAACCTCTTGAAACTGGGCAGACTATGCTATTAGCCAAACAACAAAGTTATAAATATTTCATTGATTTCCCATTATACCCTATGGCAGGATCTCCAAGGCGGCTCCAAATCTTTGGAGCTGCGTCGGCCAGATCAAAGCAGGGACCTGGTCCGGAGCTCTTGATCAGATTGCTGTCATCTGAAGTGGCTGGATCCAAAGCCAGATCAAATAGCAGCCTACTCGTGCAGACCTAGTACCAGGGGGATGATGGGGAGCGGCAGGGTCTCGATATCCAGTTGGCAGCCAGTATCAAAATGAGCACTGAGCTTGTGCTGTCCCAGGGTCCATTCCTTTCCTGCTGTGCATCCTGTATTATCTATATATTTATTGAAATGATACATTGAATCTCTTTTAAATACCAAAAATAATCTTTTCCATTAAAGATAACTTAATCTGTTATTTGCATCTAGAAAGCAAACAGATTTTGCCAAAAAGTAATTTTGTGTAAAAGCACCTAAATAGAATCATCTATCAAGAAAGCAATAACAACCACCACCAACAAAACAATGCCCCCCAGCCCCCACAAACAAAAGAGAAAACAGTTTGAGAATAAAATCCTTAATTTTGTATAGTGATTCAAAGATTCCTTAAAAAAATTGCCTGACATCTAATTTCATACAGTTTTTAAAAGAAGGAGAGGGTGCTACAAGATAAGTGCACAAATTTGCAAATGTAGCAGAGTAATCTTTCTCATTGCTACATAATTTGGAAGATAACTCTAGGACAGCCAGCCAAAACAGGAAGCAATTAGTGTCATAAGCAGAGAAACTATGTCCTTTAAAGCATCTTTCTATCCACTGCCAAGATACTGTTTCCAGTGAAGTGCTTAATAATTGCCTAATTTGCTGATTTAATTAAATTCCTTTTGTCAAAGTAAAAGGCTGTAAATATAAATATTTCCACCATGAAACATTTTTAAGGTGGGTTTTTTGTGATCAAAGGCTCATTCAAAATGCACATACTTAGAAAAATATCAACTGTAAAACTGTTGATTGTTAATCATGCTAGACTTCTGAATGTTAGAAATGTATGGATAAAGGATCCTTCTCATTTACTCTACATTAGTATGTTGCTGTAAAAGGGTGGTCTGTCCCCTTAAGAGTGCCTTGTTGGGTGGGAAAGATTCTGAGAAGTCCATGGGAGCTTAAACCCAGAAAGAAGAGTAGAAAGGGGATTGTGAGGGAACAGCTTTGATGGAAAAAGCCAGCTATGAAGAGAACTGTTTGCTATGGCAAAGAGTCATGCTGCTGTACTGGGAGCCAGAGGCAAGGGGTTCCCCTCTGAGTGCCCATGATAGGGCATCAGAGTTTGGGGTTTTGTTTGATTATTGGTCTATTTGTTTCTGGTTTAAAGACTGTGTTTGAGTTGGGAAGAGTAGCTGAGGAGCTCCTTATGGAATCAACCGCCTGCTAATGTCAGCAGCTATATGACATCTTTCCTTTCTGTGTTAATTCAGGATAAGTGAGCTATAAAAAAATGTAAATCCATTTCAGTCCAACATGTTCTTCACTGGTAGGCATACCTACTCCAGTCAGGTGGTATCTTTATCATTTCAGCTTTGTTCAGTAACTCAGCTGGGAATAAGTGTTGTTGAATTTTTCTTGGCAAAGCATTTTTCTGCTCACCTGCGCCTGTGCAATTTGTAAATTGTTTCTAAACAGATGCTGCTTAGGAAAATTGATTAGCTGAACCAAATTTAACCTGTGGGCTTTCTAAGTATTGTTCTCTTACCTATTTAATATTCCTCTTTAAAGAAAGGGCAGCCCAGTCAATTGGTATGTGCCCAGGACTTGGAAGAGCAATGTTCAATTCCTTGTGCTGCCACAGTTATAATTGATCTTGGGCAAATGATTTGTTTTCTGTACCTTGATACCCCCCTCTAATAAGTAACAGTGCTTTCCTGCTTCGCAGGAGTGTTGGAAAAAAGATCTGCTGAAAATTGTGAGATGTACAAATACTACAAGAGGGGAAAAACTGAATGCTAACACTCATGGGAATGGGATAACTATTCCCAGAAACAGCTACTGGCCAAATACTTGGGAAAATAAGAAATTTCAAACAAGACTTTGGGTTCTGTTACAAGTTGCCTTTATAACATTTTAAATCTCTAGAATGTTATGCCATCATCAAGTTAGATGAGTTTCACAGCAGTCATAGGTTAAGGCTTAATGCTATCCCAGACCTGCACAACTGACTTGCCATTAAAGGGCATGGAAAGCAGGGGTTTGGACAGGAGCCGGGACTTCAGCACTCACACTGGGGTAGGAGGGGAGGGGAGTGGCATGTAGCTAGGAGGTGGAGAAACCTCAGTGTGGGCTGTGGCTTTCCTCATGCTGCAGCCGGCAGGAGCCAGAGGCTCCAACTGAAGCCACAGGTGGGAGGAAAAGTCTTGGGAAAAATCTGTTTGAAGGGAACAGATGAGGAGAGAGGTAAAGAGAAAGGAGTGAAAAAAAGAAAAAGATTTTAAAAAAGGTGTGTTTCACCAAATTAAGATTGGGTCCAATGGGGGAGATGTTGGGTTAGTACTCACACCAGAGCAGATCTCAGACCCAGCAGGCTCTCTACATGCACGTATGCCACACCAGGTTGAGATTTGGCTTAGCACTCATATGAGCTAGAACTGAGGCCGAGCAGGTTCGCTACACGCATGCTTCTGTTGCATCCCTCTGGCATTAAAATGGGTCTTCTATCAGGCAAGGAGACTAAGATACAGTTGTCCTAAACTAAAAGCAAGTTTATTGAACCCTAACAATTATAATTCTAATTAAAATTGAAGCAGCATTAGTAATTAAAAAGTTTAGGTTTGTAGCTAGTCAAAGCAGATGCTCACCACCCCATAATGTTCATCCATTCATCAGGCCGTGAAATCTTGTCTGAGGCTCCTGGTTCCCACATCTAATGTTGAGACAGGATCTTGGATCAGTGACAGGATCTCTTCAGGCTGTCTTAAACAACATTCCAAACGGTACACTCTTTCACCCCCTTTATATACCAGATAGCTTGTATTTCATAATAAATCAAATTAACTTAAGCCTTCCTCCAAATGCATATTAATAATCTTGCTTCTTTTTGACAAATATGGTTTCTTTTAACTGGAATTTTCTATTCTAAGGTCATCTTTTCATTCTTAGGTTAGGGTAACTTTTGCTCTGACTTTCTCTTTTGCCCAGGTGATATGGACTGTATTTAGTTAGCCTACTTCCTGTTTCATTTCAAATCATGGACAGTATTTTTCCATCTACTCTTTTCCCTGGGTGCAAGTGTCGACCACAGTTCAAGCTAAGCGTGCAGCTTGAGCTAAGCACAAAAGTCAAACCCAGGGCTGAAGCCTCAGGGTCCCAGCACTCCTCAGCATGGGTCTAGTCTCCAGCTTGCAGCCTGCCTGGTGCTTTCCAGTCTCTGGCTCAATCTCTTCACAGAGGTAGTAGTAGGATTGCTGTTACTGTGTACCAGGTGCTAGAGCAAACAGCAACTGGTCTGCTTATTGGGACCAGAGTAGTCGGGCTATGGCAGGAATCACACTCATGGTTGAGGAGAAGGTGCTGGCTTGGGGCCAATACCACCTCCTCAGGCAGTAGAGTTTAAGAGAGTTGAAAGTTTGCCCCTAGAGGAAAGGAGTGGGAAATGCTGGGGAATGGTACATCCTGGCATGCTGAAAGAATGAAAGTAGACTATTTTATCTTCTTGGAAGAGACTAACAATACCCTGGAACAGCTTGGATAAAATGGATTAAAGATAACCCTCCCTCGAATTTGCATAAACTTTAAAATGTTTAGAGGATACTTTAACAGGTGCATGCTCCTGTTTTAAGTGCCTTTGAGGTATGGCTTAAGGGTAACCTGTAACACCACCCTTTGTAAATAGTATATACCAAAAAAAAAAAAAAAAGGAAGCTTGAAAATTATTATACTATAACCTTTTAAGTGGTACCAGCCATTCAGTCTGAGCTCAATATTTACTCCTCCTTATTATAATTAAATGCATGTTGAATCATGTATTTTCTAGGCCCCAAAACAATAATTATTAATAATGACACCAATTTTCCATAGGAGGAACCATTTCTTCCTTAGCTCTTCGCTTTAACTAGCTTACACTGAATTAGTTGAATATAAGTTGTAATGCCCAAGAGCACATTGCTGGACAACTGTTGAAACTTCCTTAGCCTGATGAAGGGTTTTTGAACCTGAAAGTTTGCTTAATAATTATTCTCCAACTATTTGGGTTGGTCTAATAAAAGATATCAGATTCACCCAAGGAACCTTGTCTGCCTATGTCCTTAGACAAACACGGCTACAACCTACACCCTTGCTGGACAAGTTACATTGTTAGAAAAATGCTTGCTATACAGAGCACTGCTCTCATATTGTCTCCTGAAAGTAGCGAAGGCCAGATTCAACCTGATCTCTATTGAAAGTAATTTTCTTCCAAACAATATTCACTTGTGACAGCATTTAGCCCAGAATAAAAGAGATCATCCTCCCACTAATGTGTATGCAAATATTATGGTT
>JAGPOW010001296.1:67318873-67331452 GCA_030014935.1 Caiman crocodilus
CCTATCTATTAACATATTAACATGTTCAATATACATTTGCATTGGCAGAACAATCTAATCCTGCAACTCTCTCTTAATGTCTCTTAATAAAAATATGCATAGTCAAAATTGCTGAATAGGGATCATATTGTATTTGGAATCAGTAATACATATACAACATGCTTGCCTTATTTAAAAAAAAAAAAGTCTGCCTTGAAGTCATGAGTAAACAGTACAGTAAACAGCAACAGGTAGAATTCATAAATAACAACTCTAAAGTAGAAACCCAGTATGAGCCTGCAGTATGACGCAGGTGCACATAAGGTAAATGTGATTTTGGGAGCATTAAATGCAAGATAGAGGAGATGATAGTGCCTCTTGGCACTGATTAGGTGTCATCTAAAGTGTGCAGTTCTGGGCTCCACATTTTTAAAAGGACAAAGCAAAGTTAAAGCTGGTCCAGAGACAGGCAAGAAAAACAATAAAGAGCTTGGAATGAAGTTTGGTTGAAATAGGCATGCTTAACTTGCAGGAAAGGCGATTAAGAGGGAATACAATAGCAATCTACACATATCTGAGGAACATATCATAAAGAGGGGAAAATACCTTTTTCTCCCAGGCTTGAATTTGTAACTGAGTACATTTTCACTGAATATCAGGAAAAACTTCTGCACTGTTTTGGAACAGTGATGCAATGGAACAGATTGCCTGGGCAAGCTGTGGAATCTCCATCATTGGAAGTGTTCAAGAAGAGGTTGGATAAACATTGATCAGGGATAATCTAAGACTAGCTAGATCTAGACTATGTTATATGTATTTCCCATGCTTTGGGATTCATTAGTTTGCACATGGGGCTGGAAAGGAACTTTCCTCCACTCCTGTTTTATAGATCCAGGCTGTAGCCATATTGGTCCAGAGGCAAAAGGAATCAAAACTCGTGGAAGAGGTGATATCTTTTATTAGACCAACTAGATATTTGCAAACAAAACATTGCATTTATCTGCAAGCTTTCAGGCACACTCACGCTTCATCAAGCATAGGAGAAAGCAGATATTGTAAATGTTCTCCTAAGTAGAAATGAAAACTAATTTTTCACAGGAGAGCTGAAGGTGTGATAAAGTCTCCTGTTTGGAATAGTTAATTTTATCCAGGTTAGGCGCAGAGAACAGTTGAAATAGTCTTTATCTTAAAGTTGTCTGGTGGCAAGCTGGCTGTAGAAGCATATTTCCTTCAGGTTATGTTTCATATTTCACAGATGCACATGAATTTGCATCTCACAGAGCACAGGAACACAGATACCTCACCAGAAAAGAAACTCCTACCTAGAAGAGATTTCCACCTTTCTACTCTTCTTGCAGATAAATACAATATTTTGTTTGCTAATATTTAGTTGGTTTAATAAAAGATATCACCTCTTCCAGGAGTTTTGATTCCTTTTGCAACAGCAGGATGCTTATCGCCATTATTCCCCTGCTTTACCTGACAGAGTAGGGTGCACACTTCTAAGTGTGTGACAGGGCTGACTTCATAGTTTTTGTAATAGGTTAGAAAATGATTTGTATGGGATGGTTTGGATAGGGTTGCGGCTGCCTCAAGAAAAGGGTTGGACTAGCTAACTTCCAGAGTTCCCTTCCATTCCTGGTTTTCTATAGTTTTAGGAATCGGGATGTAATAAATGCAAATAGTATAATTATATTTGTCTAATTCAGTAAGTAGAAAAATTGAACAGTACCTATTTGTCTGTGAAATCTGCCAGTTATTGGTAGAGCACTTTGTTAGCCTGGCATCTCTTTTAAACCATCCTCATGTTAAAACAAAACAGGTTGTCTGAAACACAACATTATTTTTAGAAATGTGCTGGAAAGCTTCACAGTAGATCTATTAAAACATGAGGAAATACAACATCAGCATATGGTAAATTAAGAGTTTTAACTCAGTCACCAAATACTTTGTTTGAAGGAAACAAAATACTGTATTCTTGCATTATGAATAGAATAAGAGATGAGGAAAAGTCACATTTATACATGAATCTGGACACCATCTCAATAGCATAGAGTCTTATTTACATATATAAAACTATATAAAGACTCCTTAGATACTCATCAAAGCTAAAAGGAAAAAAAAATCGTTCTGAATGATATAAGGAAGCCCAGCCAACCTCACAACAACCTGGCCCCAAGATGGTCCCAGAAGCAGTTCCGCATCCAACAGCTCAATAAGCTCCTGAGCCAGTTCCTAAACAAGCCAGGGAATGAGAACTGCTGCTTAAAAAATATAAAAGGCTTGGAGGAATTTATGAACTGGAAAGCCTCTGTCTTATAATAATTAACAGTGCATCATCATTTAAACCTTGATCATTTGCAGGTGGTTGTGCCATATGTCAGGTGCCGAAAGATTGTGAATAACATTCTGCACTTAGGAAAAGGCATTGCAACCAAATATCAGTGAAGATGCTTAAAACAGTCAAGGAAAAAATTTTTCAAGGCCTATGTTAAGCCAACACCAACAGAGAGCACCCCAAAGAGAGACTGGAGATTAATGAAAGAAATACTGTATAATTTTTGGAAAGACATTACAATGGTAAAAGTAAAGTAATAACATATCTAAAATTACAGCAATAAAGAACCTGAGTAAGAATAATAGAGGTATGGCCAACTGGTGTCTTTTGGATGTGGCTGGAAAGCAGAATTCAGGAGGGTCCTTTTTATACATTCTCCCCCTCTGGAAAAGTTTAATTTAATAAGCTTTTCTCTAAATAAAATACATTATATGCACATAAGCACACACCAGACAGGACACCAGGATAAAAGAAAATAGAAATGGCATACATAATATTCTCCAAAGGAAACATGAAGAGAAAAAAGAAACAAAACCCCCCAAATTATTGAGAGGTTGGTTGATTTCACAGGATTAAAATTTATCAGCTTTGTATATGCAAAATAGGAAAGCCCTTTTGTGGCTTAAAAGCCCAGAAACATACCTTTCAACTACCAAAAATCTAAACTTTTAAACACAGTCTATGACAAGGTAAAAACAAGGGACACACTAATATTCATATACAACCTTTTACAGTTCCTAGATACTTTGCATTTATGGAAGCAGCCCTTAGTCCCCACTTGTTATTTTGCTTATAAAGCAGACCCAAAATTCTTGGGGAATTTAAGAAACTTGTAAAGAAACACTAAGCTTAAAATGGCACCAATATAGCAGTTTCGCTTATACTGTTCCTGACTAACCCTTTAAACATGTATTTTAAGAAGCAGTAAATAATAAAAATCTAATATAAAAACATACCATCAAACCAAATGGAAGGGAATAAATATTCCATTAAACATTCCAACAAACCCCTTCAAAAAAGATAATGAGAATCAGGAGGAGGGGAGGTTCAAGACACCCACATTTTCACAGAATAAAGCAAGCAAAATAACACAATGGCACCCTTATCCTTGGACTGAGGAAGCAGATATCAGGCTCTATACAAGGAGTCAGAATAACAGCTATCCTGTGTATCATTCCCATAAAGCTGCTATAGCAACTGAATGAACTCTTCAGCAGCTGAGATCTGCCTGGGTGTTCCTTTTTTCCTCTTTCATCATTTATCCCAGGCTGTTGGATGTCAAGGAGATCAGAAGGACCAACACAAAGTGAATGTTGAACCTGCCAATTATTTCCATGTGCAGGAAATAGTTCTTAGAAGTACAAGAAATGTCATCAGTGGAAGGGTGATGGGGTGGACATACAAAACAAGGGTTTCTCTCTTTAAGCACTGTAAACAATGAGATTTGTTCTTTTGGCTTCCAAGTGTTTCTACTGAAATCCTTCCTGAGTTCCAAAGTACTTAAATGACAAGGATGAGAAAAGTTGTTTTAAAGTATTGTGCCAGAAATCCAAGAGCGCCAGTCATGTTGTGTATGTGGAGGGTTGTAACCAAATCTCAGTAAAAACACCCTATCCTTAAAGTAAACTGAATCATAGTTGAGTTAATTTCTCCTATGTCTTAAGAACTCACTTGGAATTTTGGATGTAATTCACTTGGACTCACTTGGAGGTAATTCAGAGCTCGTGCACCTCTACTGTATTTAGTAGAACAGCTGTTTGTTTAAATCCTTGCAGAATTAAGAGATTCCCAACAGATAGGCTCCACCTCCACCCTTCTGAAACTTGGTCTTTAGTGTTTACTCTCATGTTTTAGATTAGAAAGTTTATGTCTCAACACTTTTCCTGTCTTACTTCTGTTTTCCATACACACACGTACCGATTACATAAAAAAAAATAGTAAATTACTTTTGCTCTTGCCTAGCTTTTCATTTAATGATTTATTTTTCTGTGTCCGGAAAACAAATAGAATTATACATACAATACATATAGATGTATATATAAAACATATACATATATAACAAATAGAACACACACAAATATAGATTTATTTTTTGTAGCATGTTTTGGTCTTACCAAAATCTCTAACATTGGCTGCTATCTAAGAAGTGTGTGATACAAGAATCTTGGAGAACTATTATTTTATGTATTGGTAACAGAAATCTGTCAGAATCTGGTCACTGTAATAACTATTAGTTTGTCTCTGATCAATAATAAGTCTATGTTATTGTGTGACACATCTTCTTGCTATTACTAATACTTGGACTCAGTCTAATGGATGGGGGGGAATAAGAAAAATGGCTCAGAGCATTCCCAGTTAAGGGGAAGGAAGTATACTTTGTATAACAATGGTATAAATAGCGTAATATTTAACAATTTAGGCTAGGCAGTGGCTAGGAACTTACCTATGTGTAGGTGGGTTGTATGTGTGTGAATTGGTGAGTGTCTGTGTGTGTGTATATATCATTGTGTGCATGATGTATGAATTAGTGATCTATGTATGTGTACTGAGTGTGCGGGTATTGACAATTAATTTTTGTCTAATTTTTAGTGTGTATGTGCTTGAATTGGTGATAAGTATGCATGTACCTAGGCTGGTTTGGTGCACGTGCCTGAACTAGTAATGTCTGTGTGTGTATGCACCTAATTGATTTGTGTGTTTGAGTATGTGCAAGTGTATCAGACCCTCCTGTCTAACAGTGCAATATTGAGATCCTGAGAGTTGGCCTGACCCCACAGGCAAAAATCTAAAGGGAGGGATGGAAGGCCTGGGCAGCATCCACTTCTCTATACTCTTGTGTAGACATACACATTGCAGGTCCTTGTGACCTTTCACATACCCCAAGATCCAGAACAATCAGCAGTTACCTGCTATTAGTGTTGATTTATTTATTTCAAATGGTGCTTTGAGGCCTAGCTAAATATTGGTGATGTTTGAATACGGCTACAATTGGAAATTAAAGTCAGTAGGCAGCAATAGTTGGGAGTACTAGTACAAAGGAAACACTGGTCCCATTCTTATTCTTTTAGACAATTAAGCTACAAAGAAAACCCAAAATAGTGTCTCAAAAACCTCTCATTTCCCCTTCTTCCTTTTTTCCTCTTCTTCCTTTCTTGAGCTTCTGGCAAACTCAGGTTAACAAAGGATTGGTCACACAAAAACTTATTGAAAGTTTTGAAGTTTCATGAAAATTATTCAATTCTATGAAGTCTCAGATTGAAAAAACAACTAAATAATGCCTACAAGTTGCAAAGATTAAAATCACAGAACTACTGAATTTATCTCAAGCCCAACTGTCTTTAGTTTGCCTTCATCAAACACATTTAAAAAAGCAGGGCATACATAATTGTAAGTATAGGTAACAACCAAGTGGAATCTAGTATGTTTGTTCTAAGGTTTCCATCATTCTAAAAGAGCAGAAAGCAGGTAGACAAGAAATATTTTTCTGAAGATGAAGTTAATATCCACCCTTTTTGGTAATAGAGAAGAAGAAATGTAATTTTTACATCCATCCAACAGATGGAAGTATAGAGTAAGCAGAGGAAAAAGGAAAGCTGAACTAATAGTATTCTAGATACTAGTGCTCAGAAAACTTAAGAAATAAAAGTATTTTTGTAGGATTGCGGGTGCAAGCAGAACATAGTTTAAGAGCTGGGAGATAAGAAATCAAAATTTCAGTCTCAGTTCTTTTGTCTGATGTCACTCTCAATTTCTTCACTTCTCAAAAAAAATGTTATTCTTAATCTTAGTTTTAAAGGAGTGTTATTAGTTGGGTTTTTTGTTTAGTTTTGTTTTGCTTTTTTTAATGAGCCAAATCCTGCAACTGTGACTTTAAGAGGTGTCCCTGGATCAGCCCTGTGAGATTTTACTTTAATATTTGAAAAAAACCTTTGGGAAAAAAATTCTGATAATAACTATATAAGCCCAAGTTATCTTTAGTATTACCAACATGCTATTTCAAATAATTCCTCAAAACAAATCCAAGCAGCACAGGAATACAAGAAAAACTTAAGTAATTTCCGTAATTTAAAATGACCAGTTATCTAGATTAAGGGACACTGATTATTCTGTTGTAGAAAATGCAATCCATTTATTCACCCTGGTCCAGTTCATTAAAACTTCTCCGGGTAGGAAATAATTTACACATGAATTTAGTAAAGTTAAGTGTTGAAACTGATTTGATAGAACTTTTTATGTGCTGTTTAAGACCCTTCCTATGTAAGATATGTTTAGATACATAGTCAAGTGTGGTGTGTCCAGATGAGCAAGGTTGTGTGGTATGTGGCACTGCTAATACATTTGCAGAGCCACATACCACACAGTCCACTGTTCTTTGCACTGCAAGGGCATGCTGCTCAACTGTGCGCTGTGCCAGGTTCTTTTTTTTCTGCAGGGGTTTTTGACCCATGGATATCCAGGGGTCAAGAAAAAAAAATAACGGGGGGGGGGGAGGATCAATGCACGCTCAGTCAGTGCACACTGCTGAAAAGCAGAAGCAGCCCACCCAGAGCTGTGCTCCACCACCAGCCAGGCTCTGGGCAGCAGAATCACCATGGCTGTAGCCCCAGGAGGCCCCTAGGACCTCATGTAAGGCCACTGGGGTCAGCCCAGTTCTGGCCCCAGCCTTCCCTACCCCACCTGGGGTAACTTGCCCCACACTAGAGCATACGTGGCACAGATGTTCCCTGGTGAACCAAACATTCACACATCTGGATGCACCTGTGATTTCCAAGTTGGTGCCCTTAAGCTCCTTTTACAACCAAAGGAAGAAATTATCTGATTCTCCACCTTTTTTCTTAACTGAATTTAGATACTGACAAACATGTTTCAGATTAGTGTGGGAAAGAGAAGCAAATAATGTTCCTATTCATGAAAAGGACTAATACTACCAAATGATATAGAAGACAGTTTGCCCTCTGAGAAATAACAATCTTGCACAGGTTTAGCTTGTAGAATTTTGATAAGATCAATAAGAAACTGGTTCTACCACTTTATACTATTACCACATTAGTGAAAGTTATGACATTTCAGCAACAGAAGAGATATGCGTTTAAGTTAGAAGTAACGCCACTAAAAATTGACGCATTACTTCCATTGTAGTTACATTAAGGTAAGGATAGAAAGAATAAGGCCAATTGACATTAGTGGACTGACTCTGTTGGAACTGGGGGAATGGATTAAAAACAGTGCATTTTCCCAATTTTTTTTTATTTAATTGTATACTTTGCAGACACCAGTTCCCATGGGTTGCAGTATAATCCCTTACAAAGGAAGGTAGGGGAAGAATTAAGTTATTTTAGAGTTTGCCACTGTAGTTCATTGTCAAAGAACATGGGGTTTTTACCTGCAATGAAATTACTGGAACCCTTGGCCATTCTCAAATTAAAAAGAGTTGAATATTCCCCTTGAAGATTGTGTAAGTGTACTGGAGTACCCCTCCTTTATTTTTTTAAATACATGTTTTAAATACATGTTTTTATGTTTCATTCCTGGATACTATTGGTTCCCTTTTCCTCTTGACTTGTCTCTGGGTCTCCCATACGATATTATTGCAAAAATGACCTTTACTGTGAACTCAGCACAGATTTACTTCTTTATCTTAAATGCATCTGGTTTCTGTCACTTCCTTTCACCAGACAAAAGCATTTGCTATAATACTAGTGCTTTAGATGCTAGAAAAAGTTTACTTTCCTAGCTGGTTCAACTCTTGAGGAATTTTAAGATCAATTTGTGGTACCTTATGCTAGTAATTATTTCCTGAAAAAGGAAGTGCTTATGCTCCCTGTAACATAGGACCCTTTAATTATCTTCTTCAATTCACTTATAGGTACAAACCAGTTTAAACTGGCTTCCCAGAATTAGCTTCTAAAAGCTATGTTTAGATGCCTAAATACATGGTCTGATATCCCAAAGTGCTAAGAGCGAAATAGCTCCCATTGTTGTATACCAAACAATTTTCAGCATAAGGTTGTCCATTTCAGTAAGTAAATATAAATTCTGCAACGTAACTTTAGGGATCTGTGTTCTCCACTAATGCATACTGTAGAGTTGCAGCAAGGGAGGACTAAATATACCAGATTACTATCACTTTAAAAGCCTCCAGGAATAGAAATTTCACAGCCACCCTTACTGTAAGATGTTTCCTTAATCTCCAACTCATAACATTTTTCTAGTACATTAAGCCAACCACTTTACCCAACTCCCTCTGAACACAGACAACCACTTATCACCGTTCTAAGAACTATTTTATATACTAGAAAAGTCATGTACTACCTCCTTATTTCCTTTTCTAGGAGAAAGAAACCTAGTTCCTTCACCCTTTTCTCATAGCATGTTCTATAAATTGATAAACCTTGTTACTGTGCTCTAGACTCTCTCGAATGTATTTTTTTTGTTGTTTTTTAGGATCACGCCCCCAACTGGGTATGCCATCTGAAACAACACCAACACTGAATAGAGTGGAATAATCACTTCACTTGTGTTACAATACTTCTGTACAATAACATCCATGAATGATATTTTCCTTTTTGCAATGACCGCAAAATTGATGATTGATTTAGCTTGTTATCTACTATAATTCCCAGACTGTTTTCTGTAATACTATCATCTAAGCCAGTTATTCCCCATTTTGTATGGACTACTTCCTTACCTTCATGGGCCTTCACCCTTTTGCTATCAAAGCACTTTCCCAGCTAATAAAATCATTCTAAACGTTCATCTTGTCCTCTGGAATGTTTATCCTTTCCATATTTTGTCATTTACATGCTTTATGGATGTAGTGCATTCTCACCTTCTCTTTTACAGCTTTTGTAAAAATTAATGTTTTTTAACATTTGATCAATTTAGCCTTTTTGTGTATGAAGATGAAATAAAGTGGTACTGGAAGTTTCAGGTTTCTATTTATTTGTCATTTGCTCTTTATATTCATTACTCTAATTATAGGTCCTTTTCTTTCATGTGCCTTTCTAGTTGTAACTCATTTTGTAACTTAATCTTTAATTTCATCGCTACATTCTTGTGCTACTCCTTTAAACTGATATTTAGTGACATATTTCCACTTTTTCTATGATTCTTCCCCAATCTTCAGAGTCCTAAATCTCTTGATGCCAACACATGGCCTTCAACTGTAATCTCTACCTGGCCATGAACAACTTGCCATTATTCCTTTTGAGTTCTTGTACAATCCTTTATTTCTCTTTTTTTTTTTTTTCCAAGAGACATTACCTACAAGTGCCCTAAGTTGAAGTTCAGTCCCCATTTCCCTCATCCAAATTCATTCTCTATTCTTAGGGAGACCATATTTCCTGGTTTGGCCAGGACACTCAAGGATTCTGTAGCCTAGTGCCAGCCAGTTGGTCAGATATCCTGGGTTAGAGTCTATCAGGGAGGTGTACCAGGCAGCCAGCCAGACAGGAAATGCTGCTCTTGCGTGGGAGCAAGGCAGGTGGATTGGAGCAGGCACCACCCTGCCCACTCATGGCATGTCCTCATTCAAGCACAGGAACAGTTGTGCCTACCCAGCTGCCTGCCTTGTGCACCATGCCACTCCACCTCCCCCGCAGACTCTAGCCTGAAATTTCTGACCAACCAGTCAACTGGAATCCTGGAATGTCCCAGCCAAACTGGGGGGTCACCCTATGTATTCTTCCCTTCTCAGTCCTTCCGTTTATTCGCACAGTGAATTGTAATGTCCTGATGACTTTGTCTCATGTTACCTTCAGTCCATTAAAGATTAGACTAAAGTTGTGAAATATGGATATTGCAAATTTTTGTTGTTCTGAATGATGGTGAACAAACCTTTCAAACTTTTTGTGAAGCAAAGGAGTCCCATAATGACTACCCTCCGAGTGTTAGAGCACTTGGAACCTGAGTCCCCCATACTGAAGTCTGATATTTGATTAAAACCAAAGTAAGTACCCTAACAATTAACTCAATCAGTCTGTCAAAGTAGGCCTCTCTTGTTTTGAACAACAACAAAATATCCATCCCAGAGAAGTATTTTTCTGGAAAAGATTTAATCAAATCTTGTATATTCAGATAGGAGGAAAAGGCAAGGACAAGGACATGGCAGTGAAACTGGAGGAGAAAGAATTCCCAGGAGTAGCTAGCAGACAAGAAAAGATGATTTTATTACTGGAAGATAAAGAACTTTAAAAAGGCAAGAGGTCATCCATGATGTAAAGAGAAATTAGCAGGAGTCAGGTAGATTATAATGGGCACATGTAAAAGTTGCCCTATAGCGACACTGTTACTACACCATGTGCAGTAACTGCCCATACTTCATCATGCATGTGGCACACAGTTAGTCTTAGCTGCTATTTTGCCATAGCAGTGCACTAAAATGGGGGAAACACACGACTATAGTGAAGTAGCTGCTGGTCATGTGTAGACTCATGTGATCACTATTATTGTCAATACTTTTTCTACATTCTTCTCCATATTGCACTTCTAATGGTTTACTGGAGATATTTAATTGCAGAGTTAATATTCTTCAAAATAAACCTGACACACTGAGTCTAAAATAGGCTCTTTTAAAAAGGAGAAAGAAAAGAAAAAGCTTAGCATACCACATTAAAGAAGAAAAAAAAATCAATGAGTTTGGTGAGATCGGTATTTTAATGAAATAACCACTAGCAGAATTCTAAATCGAACACTCATAAAAAATAATGCACTGGTGAAAGAAGATAAAACTTCTGAGAAAAAATGGATTAAATCTACAAAGAGGACTTGACATATTCTTGCATGTTACCACTGTGAACATATTGGTTAAAATTAAAAAGCTTTGCTCATTTTAAAGAGGGTAAGTTGTAGTTAGTGTATTCTAGGGTATTCCATGTTGTTAAAACTATTTTCCAGCACAGTGGTACAGTAACTAGAAATGATATAGACTGACCCTTTTTTACCTCCTGAGAAACATATTTCAGATGATTTTGCTCACCCACAATTTAAGTGTTTTAGCTTAGTTCCTAAGGTGACTCTAAGACTCCATTTCAAGTTCAGCATCAAATTGCATTTTCCAATTTTACTGCTCTGCCCCACTGCAGTGGTAGTTTAGGAATCCAATGACCCTGTTTGCTTAATGTGTTAGCTCCCTAACCAGATTACATCTCCCACAAAGAAACTACAACCATTTTGATGCATAATAAGGTTTGGTAACAGAAGCCTCTGCATTGTATCCAAATTAGATTGTTCTCTAGAGAGTATAATCCATAGGAAAGAATGGGAAATAGAACTCTGGTGCAAATAGTTATGGAGAACCAAGCCGAAGACCAAAATTTAAGTCTTCTTTAAAACAGGAAAGTTTTCACCTTTCCAGAAGAACAATAAGAAAACAGAACTCACTTGTTTAAAACAAAGATTTGGATTCACATTTCAGGATAGCAACAACATGCAATATTTTTGTTCATTTTCACTTCCTAGTATTTTCCCAGATTTTATTCATTTTGTTGTTATATTAAAAATCCCCAATTATAATCCTTTTTTAAAAGTTCTCTACAAGGTGTTTTGTTCTCCTATAGCTGTCTCTCTATATCTAATTTCACTGTGTTTTATAGCAAGGTTACATGTTTTACAAAATGTCATTCTGTTTTATAAGATTTTTTTTTATGCCCACAAAGCATATTAGCATAAACAGGAATAAAACCACACTTAGAGCAGTTTTGAATTTTACAGAACTGAATGATGGTTCATTATGTTGGTACATGAAACCACTCACTGAAATGACAGCACCATTGTAAGAGATGATATACAATAGTAATAACTATGCATCTCATGTTTTCATATTTGCATACTGTAAAATGACAGCTACACAGATAGATTTTCCTAGGAAATACTCAGCACTGCACCTACACTCCTGGCAACCTCAGGTAAACTTTTTGTATCAGGCCCCACTTCACCAGAGATAATGATAAGAATAATACAAATTTACCATTTTCGTTCTCCTTTCTGTCCAAGCCCCAGGCAGCCTCCTGGTTTGCTCATAAACCTGGATGAATCTAATATCAGGCTGTAGCAACACCCCCATATTTTTTTTTAAATGCATTCCCTCCCCTTCCCTAACCATTTCTGACATTGTCTCACCCTCTCTATTCTCTATAGATAAGTATAAGTGAGCTAAGACATAGGATAAGCTTCAGCATTTTATTTTGGTAGCAAGTTGTATTTGTTTTGTTTTTTCTCCTTTATATTGTATAATTATTATGTTTATATTGATTTTTACTGTT
>JAGPOW010001296.1:67331552-67345102 GCA_030014935.1 Caiman crocodilus
GCTCATCTAACTTCCTCTTAAAAATCCCCAGGCTAGGAGCCTGTACCACTTCACCTGGAAGCTGATTCCAGGCCCTAGCCGCCCTGACTGTGAAGTAGCCAACTGTGTCTGCTAGCTAATACTCAGAGATGTCTGTGAGGGACAGGGAAATGCCTGCTTAGCAGGTGGGGGGAGCAGAATCCAGGCAGGCACTTGCAGAGACTGCCAAAGCTGCAGCCAGGGAGCAGAGGGGAGGGGCCAGCCCTGCTGTGAAGCAGAGAGCCCCTCCCAGCCCAGATAGCATGCTGGGATTCTGGGAGAGTCTTATTTAATTTAAAACAGCAAGGGGTCTGGGACAGACATTGCATAACTGATTTGGATCAAAATAGTTTAAGTCATACTACATTCAACCAGTTTCATCTCAAACCAGTTTCAGCCATTCTCAGACTGGTTTGTGTGCACTGAACTCTGTACTGTTACAGATTTAAACCAGTTTCTGACCACTTAAACCAGTTTGTGTGTAATGTCTGTCCCTACCTGTAGAGTTTATGCACCCTCTGCAAAGTTGCCACCCTTTCTTGCAGAGCTCATAAGCACAGCTCACCCAAGCTCTGCAGCTGTTACATAAACAATGGCTTTGCTTACACAACTGGAAAGAGGCTCAGTCATTGATAACTACCTAGCTGGGGTCACATGAGCTTAAACTTAGTAGGGGTCATGAGAGCCCAATATTCATTCCTGCCCATGGCAGGGGGTCGGACTTGATGATTTGCTCAGGTCCCCTCTGACCCTACATCTATGAATCTATGAATTTCAAGTTAGTCTGCTCATTATTCCATATTACAGAAGCAACAAACAATTTGCCACAATCTAGCCTGTTGCATCTCAACAGAGGCCAGGGCCAGCTGTACCAAGGTAAGGCTGAAATGTATTACCACTTGCCAGAACTATCTGGGGAGCTCTATCAAATCCCTGTACTATTCCTGTTTGAGGCAGGTTAGTCTTTTAGGTTTCTGACAGACGTTGGGGGTGGGAAAAAAGATGCTTTATAGGAAGAGGCAGCACATTAGTCTGACCCAGCTTTCCATAGATTGTGTAGTTCAGTGGAGCTTTTTGGCACTTTTCTTTAAAGCTGACTTAATCTGCTATTGGATAAAAGTGCCAAAAAAGCCCTGCTGAAGTGCCTGATCTATGCAGACATTGCGTGAGGCAGGTCAAACTAATGTGCAATCTCTTCTGGGCATGCACTGGAGTTGGCATCAGGGCGCTACAAGTTTAAAGTGCCAGGGTTTTTTTTTAAATGTCTGTAAGCATGCTTTTTTTCAAGAGCATTACATTCATAGTTTAAACAAAAACAATATGTAATGTTTAAAAGCTTCTACAATTCTGTTAAATTATTAATAATTTTGCTTATTTCTTATTTGTCTATGGTGTGGGGACTCAGGATTTTCCTATAATTAACACTCAATTAAAAAGAATCTCAGCAGTTTGCTGTTCCCAGCTCCCAGCCTCTTCTTTTTGGCAATTATTAGGGAGTTGCAAGTAATCCTTTTACTCCAAAGAGTCCTTCCTTTGACACGTGAAATTTAGATTGTAATCCTGATTTTTTATTATTGGTCAGAGCACTGTATTGAAAGAGGAAATGGTCAGAGATGGACTAATAACAGAGGATTCATACTCTTGTCCAGTGATAGTAGCTTCTACATTTTCATAGAATCTAAACATTCCTAAAATCTAAAATTGGTGTCAGGAGTCTTACATTAGGAACAAAAGTTAGGAATAGTTCAATTGCCTGTATTATTAGCAGAAAAGAAGTCTCAAATCTAAACAGGAAAGAAGAGTACCAGTCTCCCATTTTCACATCAAGACAGATTAGTAATTAACTCCATGAAAAACCTTCAAAGTCAGTAGAAATAACTGAGGGTTTTGGATGAAACCTCCCCTGCTGACAAGAATAGAATAAAAAATGAAAACCTGAAGCTCTCACAGGCATTTTTACCACTACTCACTTAATCAGGTTAAAAAAAATATCTATTCTTTCTTATCTGTTATTGGTGAATCTCAGCACTGGTACCGGCCCTTTAGATACCATTAGGGAAGTGTGAAGCTTTGGTCCCTCATTCGATATGGTAGAGATTCAGCCCAATTCAGTGGCCGAATCTCCAAATCCAAACTGAATGAGGACACCCTTTAATCTCTCTGAATTAAAATAGAACCCTCCAAATCTATCTGGAGAGGTTTGTAAAGATTCAGTGAGTTGAATACAGACACAACTTTAAATATTTTTTCTGCATGCCTCAAAGTACCAGACAGTTTGTGAATGCTGCAATGATGGGTCAGATGGAGTGTCTCATAGGAGTGCAGGGAACTCCCCAGCTTGCTCAGCAGCAGACCTGGAAGTGGACCAGAAGTATTTTCAGTCCACTTCCAGGTTCACCGTTCAGCATGCAGGGGACCCAGCCCCCCTGCACTCCTTTGGCATGCTCCATTCTCCCCAGCATTGCACCATTCACAAGCCATGCCTAGTACCTCAAGGTATGTAGAAAAACATTTAAAGCTGTGTGTTTGGCTGATTCGCTGATTCTCTGAATCAGCATCAAATCTTCAGGTTCGGCCAAATCGAATTGGGACAGTGATCTGAATCAATGAATCAAATCACTGTCCCAGATTTGGGCCAAATATGAATCGAATACAGCCCAGTTCACCCACCCCTAGATATCATGCCTACTTTCAGAGAATTTGTGTCAAACATCACTGCTCAGTATCTTTGTGTCCATCTTTCATTCAATCTTGTGGAACAACTGCAAGGGTCTTTCATATTTCTAGCGCTACTCAGAAAAAAAATGTTTTTTTCTCCTTTTAAAATTATCATCTATTGTTTTCAGCTTGTTGTAATTCCTAGTGAACTTCTAAGTCCCTGTCACTGATGTAGGAACATGCATTTGGGCTTTGCTCAGATCAGAAAAGAAAGAATTTAGCAGAATAAAATAGATGATGGTGACTAAAATGGATGACAAATACTACCTTTTCATTTTGTTACAACATCAACATATTTGATAGGTCCTAATGTGAAAAAAATATTGAAACTACTAGTAGATTTCTATTTTATTATGTTCTATTTTATAAACTTATTTTCATATTTTCGAGAATTAGAAATCATTCTACAAGAAGAATATCAGAACCTAGTTTTCCTGAAGAGTTATGCCCCTTCTCTTTGTATTATCTATAACAATTCTTTAGAGCAACATTAGAAAACTTGATGTGGCAACCGTTCTTTTTTCCCCCCCAAGGATCTTGAGACATGTTTGACCTTAATGCAGATGATAAAGATTAGTACCCATTTACATCATCTGATCACCATGCTAGAAAAACTATGTATAAATGAAACATGCTGGAAATTATGAATGATTTAAGTACTCAATGTATTTCTATACTTTTGTTCTGTCATAAAGTCTGTTCTTATTGCGGGTAGTTAGGGAAATAGTAATGCAATGTTGTCTATTTGGCCGTCTCTCTCTCTCTCTTTCTCCTGTTGTTCTTACAGCCAGTACAATGTGATATGCTCGGTTGTTACAGGACTAAATTTAAAAAAAATCTGGAACGTCTTTCACTTCAGCCACAGATGCAAATGTTACTGCTATCTCTCTAGCTAATTACCTGGAAGTTTTCTTCACTAATTATTTTGCTAGCTGGCTGCTATATCTGCTTTTGTTATTGGGTCAGCTGATCCTGCTTGTCAATAGGCTGAAAGGTCCCTAACAGTGTCTTTTATCTTTGACTGTCCTAGTTGTTAAGGATTTTTACATCCATTCAACAGAATAGAGTTTTAAGCATATTGCTTAAAATGTTCTCTAAGTGCTAGAGTGTAAGTGGGGTTATTCTTGATAATAAGAATTACCCAGGAGGCATTATTCTGATAAGAAGCATTTAGTGGGCTCTTTGTGCATTCAACTCAAAATAATTACATTTTTAGCATACACATGGAATGGAAATGGAATTTAGTAAAACCTAAAATATCATCAGTATATCAGCTACCAATTACAAGATGCAATTCTAAATTTGCTGTGCATATTTCACAGCTTAGCAGTTAATCAATAGTACAGGCAAAACAACTTTAGTGCAGGATAATAATACTAATGATAATAATAATAATAATAATAATAATAAATGGAGTTTAGAGGAGAAAAAGAAAGATATTGAAAACTTTCTGAATCCTAATATCATTCCTGCTAACCTACATGAAACCTTCCAAGTCTGTTTAAAATCCTTAACTTCTGCTAAGATTAAACGAGCTACATTTTAATTAAAACTTATGTCAAAGTACATTTATAAACATAACTCTTGAAACTTTGGATAAATTCTTAGTCTATCAGCTTTATTTCTAAGGTTCATTTCCAAACATATTTGCTAAAACTAGGGACATGTGGTAACACTAAAATACCTTTGAGTGTTAAGAGTCTCCTCTCTGGGTTTCACACATGTATAAACTTTGATTTTTTCCACAGCTAAAGGAATCTGTATAAAATTAAAATACTGTAAGGGACCTATGTTAAGATAGCTTAGCTGAGCCTTCACCAATATCTTTGCAAAGTGATATTGAAAAAGATTGTGCCTTTTCTATATGATCTTAAAAAGAAAAAGAACTTGATTCACAAAAGGGTTCTGCAGATTCTGCTATGGTGGTCAGGGTACCTAGATGGACTCCAAAATAATCAACATGCTGAGCAGGAAAGCAGCCAGTAGCCAGGACAGAGGTACATAATAAGCCTCAGAGAGGAATGAAACTTAGTCAACTTACTAAGTTGGCTGCAGGGTGGTACTTCTTTCTATTTGGGGTTCAGAAGCCAGTTTAGTGCATAGGATCAAATTCACAAAAAATATTTAGTAGGATTTAATTGTGCAAGCTTCAGGTAGCATTGATATACCTGAAGTCTAAGCCACCTTACTTTCAAACTAGCATTTCCCAGGTGCCTCATGTTTTGTTTCTGAATACTTCAGAGTCATAGAGGAATAAGGCTGGAAGGAACCTCTGGAGGCCATGCAGTTCAACACCCTGCCCGAAGCAGGATCATCCCTATCTAAGGCATACTATACAAATCTATTAGGAAAACTACGCAGCCCACCCTGATGCAACCACAAGATGTAACACCCTAATCTGCTGCAGATAAAGCACAGGGGCCACAGCAGCCAGTTCTTTGCTGCAGCAAAGGTTGTTAAACTATGCTTGATAGAGCCAAAGGGGGCCACACCCTCTGTTTCAAAGGAAGGCAAAAATCCTCAGTCTGTACAATTTTGACCATGGTGTAAAATTCCTTCGTGGCCCAAAATATGTGAATCAGTCTGACCCTGAGTGGAGGGGCAAGAATCCCTAGCCAGCAATCTCCAGGTTTAAGTCCCAGCAGGAACATTGGAACTCCTGAAGCAGGAGTCTCCCACATTGTGGGCAGAATGCGCTAACCATTAATCTACAGAAGAACTGCCTGACTTCTGGATGACAGTGAGCTACATGCCAGGTGAGCAAAGGCCTTATACTTTTACTAGTATAAGTAATCAGAAACTGGTCTATACCTGTAATAGAATTTCAGCACATATAGACTGGTTTAAAAATGATGGAACCTGGTTTAATATTTGTCCTGTGCCACAAACAGCCCCCTTCTGCTGGTTAGCCATACTCCCTCTGCCTCCAAGATTGAATGCAGCTTACGTGGCTCAAGGGTCCATGCTCCCCCTCCACCTAAGCTGCTGGAGCAGTATGGACATTAGCTACCAGAAGCTAGTTTGGGGGCCACGTGTTAACCCCTCTGGGATTGCATGCAGCCCATGGGCCACCAGTTGGACAACTCAGATCTACAAAATAAAAGTGGGGTCAGTGCCACCACCATTATGCCAGCTATATTTAGGCATGCTGGATCATACCTCCTAGACTGAATCTCTTATACACAGAAATTTCTAGTTTATGGATCTTAACAATTTAAATAAGCTAGATGCTGAGCTGCTCAATACTCAAGTAAGGAAAGACTTAAGGGGTTTCTCTGCATGGCCTAAAACAAAATCTTAATATCAAGACCTAAAGTATCAGTAGAACTTAAAAACCCTGTTTCTCTGCTGCTTAGTTCTAGAAGTACATATAGGATCACCATTACGTACCTGAAGTGGGAATCAGATCTTTCTGTAGCCCTAGATGTAAGCACCCGAGTCTCATCTAAGCCTGCAAAAGAAAACCATGTAACATAATTTGGATGTGAATTCCTTCCTTGTACATACAGAAATTCCCATGTATATGAGCATGAAAGATATGGAATGTTCAAGAGGGGAAATAAAGGATGAAGTAGGAGCAATGAGCAAAGTTTTATTATTATGAAGTCTACCTTTGACAATCTACATGGAAGAAAAATCCCCCTGCTTTCAAATGGGATATAAGACCTCAGTAAAATAAAATTTTCCTATTTAGCTCAGGAATCAGCTCAGTTACCTCATATATGAACCAATTTAAACCTCTGTGTTCCAGTCACTGAATCAGACAGGGATATTGTGAAGGTTACACCCTAGTTACTGGTGTGAAACCTCTCAGCTAGCTGAGTGGGATGCCACACACAGGTAGAGGGAGAAGGCATCATAACAGTACTCAGGGAAAAAGAACTAAAAATGTGGGCTCACTGACTGAGAAACTGCAAAATTAGCCTTTTTTTCCCCTGTCTGCCACAAGTATCAGCAGGAAAGAAGATTCCCTGAGAGTGGAACTGTCTACTAGCTATCTATGAGCAGGTGCAGAATTGCTCAGGCACCAATGGGACTTGCAGAAGGAAGGAAAAAAGCTCTGTTCAACCTGAACGGGAACTGGAATGGAGGGATAGTACAGCTCACCAGCTCTGATCAGAAGGTTGCAACACACCTTAAGAGCTACAAACTCTTGTTTACATTGGCTGATGGTAGGGTCTCCATTACCATTTAACTCAGCTGTTTGTTAGACTGGCCACAGCTGAACTGCCTTCTCAGCTGCCAAATGCTTTGGGTCACCCAGCCTTCCCTACAACACATTGCAATTTTCTGCTATACCATGGAAGAAATGTTTTTTATTGAGCTAAATGTTACAGCATTGATTTTACCTATTTAAATTTCAATTGCAAGCCAGATCAAATATTTGAGCTTACAGTCAGCCATAAGTTTAGGCTTTTCAGTAATATAAATTTAACAGACAAGTTGAAAAAGTGAATTACATCAGTAAGCAGCATGTCCTAAATGCTGTACTTATTTTAACAAAATCTCTTGCTTTTCAGCATCTCTTTGCCTTGCTTTGCACTATTTCTTAAATAATACCATACAATCTTTCCAAAACTTAGGAGGTATGGTGTAAAAATATATGCTGCAAGTGCAGGATGGTCTCCAACAAAACCTAGGGTAGACAGGGAGATTCTCTAATTTATACTCATGTTCATTACAACAGACAAAAATATCTGAAGCATACATGTGCTACAGCCTTACCTTCTTGATAGTGACACTCTTATTTTATGTTCTCCATGAATTTAATGCAGGTCTAAGCATATCAACTCTATGCTACCAGTTAAATGATAATATACCACCCTCACTTCACAGTGCTGAGTCTGTTGTCAAATTTTGTATGTTTGGACATTTACCTAAATAGACTTCCGGTTCCCCAAATGAAAAAGGAAAGTTTGAATACAAATATACTCAGAATCATAGGTACAGATTATACTATGTGCAAATATTCTCCAGGAGCTATTTAAAATGTTGTTTTCATGACCTTTAAACAGTAAATTCATTTACCAAGATTTGCAATGAAGGTGATGCAAGAGGAACACAAACATATCTGAATATTAGAAGTTCAAAGAAAGTTTATGATATACTTATAGCATTCGCCCAGGTCTAGATTTAAATTTTTCAAATAGAAATTTTTCAGAAGACAACATGGAGGAAAGCAAAAGTGGTTATTTTTTATGCAAGGCAACAGTACAGACAAGAAGTCTAAATGAGAAAGCAGCAGAAAAGGACAGAGCTATTAAGCACCCAAATGACTATGATACATTGGGGCCAAGAAAAGCACACCATTTTGTAAGACAAGATCTTCTTTTCTTCCATGTTAGGATAATATATAGGATAAAGAAGAAATGATAGGTATAATTTATTTAGTCTTTTAAAAAAGGCTTCCTTTAAAGTCTCTCACAAGAGGCTATTAAGGACATTTGATAACCACGGGGTGAAAAACTCTTGTCATAGATTAAGAATTACTTGACATAAAGCCAAGACCAAGACAAAATAGTCAATTTTCAACACACTAAAAGGTTAATAGTTTGATCCTTCAGAAATTGGTACTTATTACTAGTATTAATCAAAGTTCCATTCAAACTTTAATAGTATTGCCAAATCAAATGAATGGCAAGAATAATTGGTATCAGACCACAGCATAATGTTGAAAAAGAAGTAAGCACTAGTAAACAAAATGGTGAGATCAATATATGGAGTGGGGGAGGAGGAAAAAGAGGAAGAAGGAAGGAGAGGAAAGAAAACATTTGCAAAAAATTCTGAGATTTCAAAATTAGATTTCATTCTAAACCAGAAAAAAAAAGAATCCCTTGATTATTTTTTTTTGCAAATATTAAAATAGAAAATTGTTCTATTTAGTGTATTGTTATGGTTTATAAGCAATAGTTGAAATGAAACATTTGGACATTAAAATGTTTCAATGTTTTTTTCACAGAAACCTAGAAAAGAAAATGCACCGCAACAAAACTTTCTGATTTGGCTAAATCCCCATTCAAAGGAAAAATAGATTCAAAGAAAAACTGAACTGGCTATTTTGAAAACAAATTAGAAGCAATTGACCCCTCCTAATCATCTCCACTGACAACAGACAAGAATTTTTATTTTCCCCACAACCATCTTCTAGTTACCAGTACTTTTTCTAATTTGAAATGAAGTGACCAGCATTTTCACAAGAGTCTGTAACAGATGATATAAAGAGAGGGAGAGAGACCCATTAATATGATTTACTGAAATTAAACATAATTAGCTACATAATTTTAAAGTTCAAATCTATGCTTAGACTGATCCAATTGTATCATGCATTTTAATTCAAACAAAAATAGCTATTAATTAATTCTACCATTTTGGAATGATCACTTACTGTATTTAGATGGTCTTGTTGCCCTTTAGATTAGAAGGCATTTTTTCCCCTCTATGATCCATCTTCCACTAATGCATAATAACTATAAAATATCTTCACAGTCATCAACTCTCTCTTCTCTTTTAATTATGTTTTTATGCCTTTGTGTTTTGATTTCCACAATAGAAGACCTGCTTTCTATTTCCAGTAAAACTTGATGTGACTTCATCACACTGACAAACCAGTCAGATGAAGATGACAAAAGGCTTTTATTTAGTCATGACCTCCTTCAAATGGTCCATCTGCAAACATCTGCATCAACAGATTAGTAGCAAATCAATAGCTTCACACTAGGCCTACCTTTCCTCTGGGAGACTATTATAGCAAACAATAGTTTCAGTGTAATTTGTGGCTCCAGCCAGGCTACTCTCACAGCCCTAACAAGAACTCAAAACTTTCTTTCTTTTTTCCTACTCTTTCTGTCCCTATCTTTCCATCTCCTCCCCAACACTCACCTATGTTAAACTTGCCCTTCTTAACACTTCCTGCTAACTTAATATTATTGCATATGTGCAATCCTGGTGCTGGTTGAGCTTATAGCACTTCATTTAGGTTTACCAGTGTGGGATTTGAATATGCTATCTTTCATGGTTTTAACTCTCAAATATTCATTAGGTGATTTTAGTCAATCTCTGGTCTTGTCAGCCTGTTAAGTTGCCGTTAGAGACTCTCCAGTCCCTTCCATGTTAGGTTTATTTGTCGGACTCATTGTTCTAAGTACAGAAATGTAATGAACTAAATGCTTCATTGGGCAAAAGTTCTTCCTTTCTTTCAGCTGTTACATGAGAGAGCCTCTGAAAGTATAAATTCTTTAACAGGTGGTCACTTTTCCAAAGTATTTTTTTCTTAATTATATCTTCAAATTTGATCATCAAGAAATCCATGAGTAGAGAGGTAGACAGTTATGCTAGATGCACTATTTTTTCAGTATTGTAATGTTGTTGCTGTTATTATTATACAGAGGACCTTCAAATAGAGTCCTTGGTTCCTTTTTTTAAGTTGCCATATAATAGGCACATGACTATATAACTGAAGTCTCCCATTAGCACAGTATCTTCCATTTTTAACTGATGTTGATGGCTGTTCTAGAAAGGTTTCATCCTGTCTTCCCATTTCAAAGCTGGGGAGAATTACCTGGACAAGTTTCCATACGAATATGTCTTCATAGAAGGCCAGCACAAGTCCTTTTGAATCATTTAAGTTCCATAAAAACTAATAGTGGAGCATTGTCCAAGTGTGATTAGTACCTATTATTAAGTGCTCTCTTGCCCTTGAACTGGCTCCACAAACGATTAATTTAATGAAAAAATGGCAAAGTCTGCCATGGGATGAATAAACATTTTTTACTGCTCTCTCTCTCTCCTATTCTATTCAGAATTAACAGATGTAGGAAAACAGGACTATATTTAGTAAGTGATTAGCACCTCATCTTTATAAGGATAACAGTAAATTTATATTTAGGGAAACAATTTGTATTTAAGTAATTAACCTATTTGAAATTTGTCAAATTTTACCATTAAGGTAATGAGAATAATTTCTAAATCAAATCAGGATGCTAAATTCCAACATTGGGTACTATTACAGTTGTAACAAAAACATCTCATCCAACCCTTTTCAGTGGAATACATGTTGTGGTAACAGTATCTAGATTTTACAGAGTCATAGAGAAGCTTCCAGGAGAAAGTTTCTCAACCCATGTTACTTGGTAAATTGAAATTACAGTTTAATGAAAATATTTAACAAATATCACATATACAAATTAAGTTAAATATATATAAACAAGGATATGCATGTGCGTACAAATACAGATTTTTTTTATTATTTATCAAGTACACAAATATAATTACTATAGACAGATGCTTAAGCTAAAAGTGAAGCTAGGTATTCTGTTACCCCATAAACCCTCTTACATATATATTTTAGTCTATATACTACCTATGCCAAGGCTCAGCATTTTCTTAGGTTCAACATTATTATAATTTGATTTTTTCTTCTTCAACAGATCATGATATTAAATCATTCCTATTTCCCCCTTCATATAACGAATTACTACTTACAGGGCTTTGGTCAAAAGATGTCACGAACATATTTAATGCAACAACAGCTTATACCTTAAAACAGTGATTCTCTGCCTGGGTGCCTTGGCACTTTGGAGTATCTTGGAGTTCCTTCAAGGGTGCTGAAAGAATGCCATACAGTGTTAGTACCATTAGGTTTACCAACACGATTCACAAGATAAACCTAGATTTCAAATAGAAGTCAATAATTATGGTCTTTCTGAGTTCTTTGCAACAGAAAAAAACTATTCTATTATTTTCTGTAAGCAAAAAAGAGTGAAAAATAAGAGCTGGCATTTTCTAAAAGGTGCCTCAAGTTTATCTAGGGATATTTCATGTCTAATAAGGTTGAGAACCACTGTCTTGAAATCAGTGCACTTGAGAATGCTCTCAAATCCTTACAAAGGCATCTTCATGTTACAACATCTTTAATTAAAAGCATAATAGACCTTTTTAATAAACAACAATTGTTTCACAGGCTGCTGGTCTATTTCAGAGGATTTTTCTTTTTCCTCTTGGGTAGAGTGATTATCTAGGCTGAATACATAATGCATAATAAAATAGACCAAATAGAAGATAGATAGCTCTGACAATTTTGGCCAATTATTTGACTGGTGCAACTCAACTGAAATCATTAGTTACAACAGAGGTGAATTTACCTCATCATTTCTTTTTCAAAGGATATCTCTCAGGAAACATCCTTCTTTTTCCAGGAGAAGAGAACTTTCAAATGCAAATTGGCTTCTTCTCCCTGCAGGGAGGTGTCAATCTCCTCCCTAGGTGGTCTTTCTGATGCCTGGTGTCTACTGCTTTGAGACAAAGGAACATCATATTAGGAATGAGAATGAACAAAGATATTTGTCATAGGATCTTTTGGATAAGCATTAAACTGAGAGGTATGCAATGACACTAAGGGCATGTCTATATCGTACTAGGGAGTACTGCAGGAAAGCAAGGAATGTCAACTTGTTGTATGCTACGCTCCAGAATAGATGAAATACAGCTCCTGTATTCTAATGCTGAGTGCATGCCATTAAGCATTACTGAAAGACAAAGCGTATCAGTTCATGTCCAATGCCACATGAAGGAGGTTACACTATCTGTTTTAGGGATCTACTACATATACATGGAGCATGCTTAGGGTGACCACGTGTCCCATTTTAGATGGGGCAGTCCTGGAGTTCAGAGCCAGGTCCTGGCCAGCTATTGGGAATTATAATGGGCATCCTGCCAGGATTGCAGGATGCAGCCTGGCTGGAAGTTGGAGGGGCTCAGAGAGTCTTACAGGTGGGCATGCAGGCACCTCTGCCTGCCCACACATAGATGTACCCCTGCTGACTTCTGAGGGGGGTAGCAGGAGGTAGTGTACTGGATTTCCTGAATGATGCCCCAGATTTCTATATGGTCAGCCTAAAAGCCCTGCTTTACTGTGCTGCTCCCTAAGGTCACTCTTTGATATAGACATTCTTGAAACATTGCAGATGTTTATTGAAATAACAGCTGGTTAGGTTTTTCACCTTTCTTGCTGAGCATGATGTAGTGCTATCTGTCTGTTGCCTTCAGAATTCCCCTTCTGAGGACACTTTCAAAATATCAACTAGTTGACTGCAACTCAGGTATCACTATTAAAATAATCATGAGTTTCAATGCTAGCAAGCTACTACATCATGACTAAAATCTGCCTGTTCTTAAGCAACTAAGTCCCATATATAGACAACATAAAATTATACATTCCTAAATCAGTTCTATATTCCAAAATGCTCTGCCCCTTTAACAAGAAAACAAAAATAAAATTAAATTAAAGATAAAATTCTCAGAAATCTTACATAATAAATAATAGTTTGCATCTGAACTCAGGGCCTTCTGTGTTCCCCTTCACTTACACAACAAGGACAGGAGTCATGAGGTCATGCACAGGGGTAAATCCCTGGGCCAATTCTCATTTGTCCAAAGGCCCAGGCCCCAGAGGCAGAATAAAACTTTTTGGGACCCTGGGCAAGATTTTTGTTTTTGCAAAAATATTTATTTCTATAAATAAATATCTTTATGTATATATGTGTGTGTATAAAACTCCACCTCCAGCACCTTACTCAGCCCCTGTAGTTCACTCAGCAGCTCAAAGCACACTAAAAACCCATTACACAGTTCACACCACAGAACCACATGCTTATGCATAAGAAGATATATTTTTTGTAATGTTCTAGTTGGTCTAATAAAATATATCATTACTGGACTGTGATGGCGCCGGGCCGTCCCTAGGGACCCGAGAGGGACCCCTGGGGTCGAAAGGAGGTGCAGGAGACTCACCGGAGACGGGGGAGCAGGGGGACGAC
>JAGPOW010001296.1:67345202-67356367 GCA_030014935.1 Caiman crocodilus
TACATTTCTGGAAACATCAAAGTCGTGGCGGGCGAGACAAAGGGTTAAGGGGCAACCTGCAGGAGTTACCTACGACCAGGGGACTAACCGCAGTCACATGGACCAAGAGTTCTAGATTTTTCATTTTGTAACTATAGCACATCAAGTTATACATGTAATAATAGGTACTAGCTTAATGTGCCATAATCAGCACTTCTGCACAGTAATGCCAGCGCACAACTTTTACATGATGCTAATGAACAGTAAATTAATTCTACTGTGCATTAGTGGATTAGCATGGTTTTTGCTGTGATGCATTAATGCGTAGTAGAATTATTCTACTGTGCTTCTAGCATCTTATGTAGACACACTCAGCAAACCATTAATGAGTTGCCTGAATAGTAATGCCATAGTTGCTACACTGTACAGTAGGAATAAAAATAAGTTGTTTCTATCCCAGGCAGAAGATCAGCTTCCCCATTTAATACATGCACCCTAATTTTGAAGGAGTGGGGGATAATTTGCGGGGGGGGGGGAAATGCATGTTGCTTTAAAAATATATATGGCATTTTTCATTATTTTCACTGACTGATTTTTAACCATCCATTTCTATACTATTTTCCTTCTGGCAAAAAAATGACATTTTTTAAAATGAAAAAAATTAAGAAACTTGTCTTACTAGAAAGCTTTTATAGGTTTTGATTAACCCAACTGTGTGACTTCAGTCAGGGATCCATTTTGGCTATTCAGCCACCTTCAAAATGAAATGTGGCAGAGGTTTGAGAGCCAAGGTTCAGTTATCTTTATACATATATAATATGGAGGAAATTTTATAGGGAGAGAGGGGAGAATTTTTTCACAGGGTGTAATTGAAACATTTTGATAGTCATATGATGAATATTTTAGCCATTGCCCTTTAGGATTATATCATGATAGACTGTTGCTGTTTCAAATTAATATGTCCAATTTTGTCAAGAGGCAGAAAATACTGGACTCCATCATACCATTGCTGCTTTTGTCTTGATATGACCCTTCTGTCTTCAACCCAACTTTTTGCAAAAGTGAAACTGGAATTGCAAAAGTATGTTTCTTTTTTCATTTTTCTAGTGTGGATATTCCAAATTTCTATGGTGATTCCATGACTAAATCACTTGGAATGGTGTGTTTGTTCTAAGCTAGTTCCTAGCTGCTTATTAAGTTTTATTATTGTCAAAGGTGTTGAAAGTTCAGTTATGAAATCTGAAGTCTGGACCAGATCCAAAAATATCACAGGCATACATTTTACATTAAGGACTTTATAAAAGAGCTCTTTTCAGGGCTAAAATACATTAAGAAGCCTCCAAAATATGTTAACTGTCACAATTACAAACCTCAAAGCTTAAGAAGTCCAAAACTAAACAGCAAGTGATGTTAGTTCAGTTTGGAACTTGTTTTGCTCATCACAGTTTTAGACAATACTGTCCATTACTGAAAAATATATACCCTAGATACTTAATTACATTGATGTAACCCCATGAATATCAATGGACTTATGGTGACATAAAAACACTATAAAAGATTAAAGATTTGAGAATATAATTATGATTTATGTCATTTGTTTTTATGTTCTGTAAATGGCATAACTGGTGATGCCTATAGCAAAGGTTTCTCAGTACATCTATTATAAGGCCCTATTTCTAGTTCTTTACAATTTATGGTGGGGAGGGGTTGTTTATTTATGTTGAAGTTTTCTGTGCCAGTTATCTGCCTTTAACTACGTTTTATTATAAAGTTATTAGAGCCATTTCTGAGATCAAGGTTACAACATGGTATGCTGTGTTGCTTAAAAAAGAAATACTTGACATTTGGCAAGGAGTTAACCTCTTCCTTAGCCTGTGCCTTTAGCCAGACTTGTAAAAGATTCACTCAGATCTAGATAATTTAGTATCTGAAAGAAATTGCAGTCCACATATGACTTATTGAAATTTGCAAACTAAGGGTTTTTTCATTATCATTCCCAACCCCCCAAAATAAAAAAAATAAAAATAAATATTCCATATACAGTGAGCAGGTTCCATCCTAGGGATATAAGACAAAGTGATAAAAGGCAGGACTTCAATTCCAGCTGCTGGGAAATTGGCTTTGTGGTCAGACCCAGAGGGTGATAATTGATGGAAGTCAATCATCATGGTGCCCTGTGACCAGTGGGGTCCCCCAAGGCTCTCCCCTTGGATCCATATTGCTCAACATCTTCATTAATGATGTGGACATTGGAGTCAGAAACGGACTGGCCAAGTTCACTGATGAACCAAACTCTGAGGCAAAGCTTCCACACCCAAAGACAGGAGGGCAATCCAGGCTGCCCTGGACAGGCTCAGCAAATGGGCAGATGAGAACCTGATGGTGTTTAACACTGAAAAATGCAAGTTTCTCCACCTTGGGAAAAAAAACCTGCAGCATCCTTATAGGCTTGGCAAAAAGAGACTTGGGGATCATCATTGAGCACAAGATGAACATGAGCCTCCATTGCAATGCTGTAGCTAGTAAAGCGAGCAAAATGCTGGTTTGTATCCATTGATGCTTCTCAAGCAAATCCCAGGACGTCATTCTCTCCATGTACTCAGCCTCAGTGAGGCTGCCGCTGGAGTACTGCGTCCAGTTTTGGGCCCCCCAATTCAGAAAGGATGTGGAGAAGTTTGAGAGAGTCAAGCAAAGAGCCACACGCATGATCACAGGTCAGGAAAACAGGCCTTATGATGACATGCTGAGATCTATGGGGCTCTTTAGCCTGGAAAAATGCAGGCTCAGGTGTGATCTGGTGGCCACCTATAAGTTTATCAGGGGTGACCACCAGCATCTGGGGGAACATTTGTTCACCAAAGCGCCCCAAGGGATGACAAGGTCGAAGGGTTATAAACTACTACAAGACCGTTTCAGGCTGGATATAAGGAAGAATTTCTTTACTGTCTGAGCCTCCAAGGTCTGGAATAGCCTGCCATCGAAGGTGGTTCAAGTACCTACGTTGAACACCTTCAAGAGAAATTTGGATGCTTATCTTGCCGGGATCTTATGACTCCAGCTGACTTCCTGCCCCTTGGGCAGGGGGCTGGGCTCAATGATCTTGTAAGGTCCCTTCCAGCCCAAATGTCTATGAAATCTATAAAATAAATTGTACCTTACTTTTCCTAAAGCCTCTCTGGTTCTAGTCACCAGAACTAAGAGCAAGAAGGTTATAGATAAAAGACAACAGAAACAAGATAGGCAAGGGATAGGTGGGAGATAATAGGTCAATAAGTAGGACTTAAGTAAAGTAGTAGGATTGGATTCACCAAGGGAAACATTGGAAGAAAGGACAAGCACTATGGAGACGTAGTGGAATAGCTGCAGAAAAAGAGAGGAGTGAAAGGACAGGACCACAAGGTCATTTTCCAGTCCAGAATTTAGACCTGAACACATTATTCTTGAGTTTCAACATTCCTTTGTGATCTACAAAATGTTTAACAGCCTTCTGCTATTACCAGTGGTTCTGTTGCTTCAAGTGTTTGAGAGCCATGCTATGAATCTAAATATCTTAATTTTAAGGATCTGTTCAGAAAGTCAGTTACATTTCATATCAGGGAGGATCTAGAAGGGTTGCAGTGGCATGGTTACACATTCTCTTTTGGATCACTCTATGAGAGCAGCAGGCTGGGACATTTTAAGTCCTTGGGAAAACAGTGCCACTATCTTTCAGGAGCTCTAGAGCAACTTTTATCCCGCTACAGCCAAGCTAAGTAGAGAGTCAGGTTCAGAAGATGACAATGCCAACTGTGCCAGCAGCAGCAGGCTTGTTCCTCCTTGCTGCCCAGTCCTCCAGGTGTTTTCCACAAGCACAGGAGCAAGCATAAGAAAGGGAAACCCACTCATCACCGCTGCTGTCTCCAGCTGAGCCTAGCAACCTGCACAGCTTCATTGGAGCACAGAAGGAACAACTTTGGAGCTCCTCCTGCCCACTGTCAGCTCGGGACAGCAGCAGTGGCATGCAAGAGAGGAGATTCTGATTAGGGGACTTTTGGCCCTCTGTTATGGTCTGCCAGCCCCAGTGAGGGGGAGACTGGGTGGAGGGGTACAGCCACTCTGCAATGCTGTTTCCACAGTTTCCATGACAACATCCTGGATCCCCCACCATGCTTCATACAATTGCTTCTTTTTTTTCACCTTCCTTTTTAAACAAAGAGGAAACTAAACTAAGTCCCTCACTATTTAAATGTGTTTAATATACAAAATAAAACAATTAAAACCATGAATATAAATATATCAGCCTAATGAATTCAGGAACTTTTAAAGCAAACCCACAGAACACTATTTTTCAAGTTGAATTTTATGATAATGACCCCTGAAACCTGTCATCACTTGAACACTTGAAGATCTGGTTCATCTGCCATCTTTGTGGTAGAGCAGATCCTTCACCCGCTGTCTGTAAGCTTCTCGATCTCTTGCGATTTGTTGCCAGTTCTTGCCTAGTTTTGCTTCGACTTCTTTTCTCCAGCAATCCGGCGGACGTCTTCGAGATCGTTTACGGTCATACGGCCACCAGAAGGTTGTTCAAGTTGACCAACAGTTGTCTTCTTTCCTCACAACATGACTAGCCCATCATAGCTTTCGTATTTGAGCGTCCTAGTATGAGTCTTTAAATTGAGTTTTTTGTCAAATTTCGTTGTTGTGGACCTTGTCTTGGAGCTGTATATCTAGTATACACCTTTCCATTGCTCTTTGTGTTGTCTTCAGCTTTTTTTGTTCTGTACCTCTCTTTGACCATGTCTCACATCTGTAGTTGAGTGTGGGCAGGACAGTGGAGTTGAAGAGTTGGGCTCGTATTTTGGAATTTTTGGTGTTCTTTAGTACTTCTTGGATGTTTTTGAAGCTGAGCCACATCACGCTGCGTCGTCTGCGGATTTCGTTGTCGATTTTGTGGTCGTGCATGATTTGTTGACCCAGATATGTGTATTTGTCTACAAACACAATTGTTTCTCTGTCTAATGTGATGCTACCGATCATGCAGCTGTCGTTCTTCATTGCTTTGGTTTTTGCACGGTTGATGTGAAGACCAACTTTCATGCTGGCTTCGTTAAGCTCCTTCAGCATCTTTTCTGCAGTAGGTATATCATGTGCGAATAGAACAATGTTGTCGGCGAAATGTAGATGGTTAAGTGATTCTCCATTGATCTGAATCGCTCTATTTTCCCAGTTGATTTGATGAAATACAGCCTCCAGTGTGGCGTTGAAGAGCTTTGGCGAGATTGTGTCGCCTTAGTGGACGCCTCTGTCGATGGGGATTTTAATTGGTTTGTAGAAGAGCCAGATTGACTTTGTGCAGTCGGTGTTGGTGTTATGGAGTGTTCGGATGTATTTCTTTGGGATGTTCTGTTGGACGAGTGCGTTCACGATGACATTGAATTCGATAGAGTCGAAGGCCTTTTCGTAGTCGACCAAGATGAGGCAAAGTGGGATTTTACATTCTTGACATCGCTCCAATACTTGGTTAACTGTTTGAAGATGGTCTAATGTGGAGAAACCATTTCGGAAGGCAGCCTATTCTCTCGGCTGTTCTTCATCCAGTCTGCATGTCAAATGGTTGAGGAGAACTTTCGTGAAGACTTTGTAAACAGTTGGTAGAAGAGTGATAGGTCTGTAGTTTTTTAGGTCTTCATGGTCTCCTTTCTTTGGAATGATGATTGTCGTTGATGTCTTCCACTGTTTTGGAACGTCTTCTTCGTCTAGGCAGCTGTTGAATATCGAGGGGAGTGATTCATATATGGGAGTACCTCCAGCTTTTAGCACTTCGTTTGTGATGCCATCTGGACCCAGTGATTTATCATTCTTTAGACTCTTCACAGCAGCTCATACTTCTGATGGGATGATTCGCGGGATTTCTTCTTCTTTTCGATCATTATTGATAAGTGTTACATTGGTTTTTGAAGCAAATAGGGCCGTGTAGAAGTCTTTGCATCATCGTTCCATATCTGTCCTCTTTGTTAGTTCGTCTCCATTTTCATCTTTTAGTGCTTTCATTGTTGCCGTTTGTTGTTGTAGTTCTCTCCTGCTTTTCTTCAGGCTTTTGTGTTTTTCGGCCATCTTCAAAAGTTTCAACAGACGGAAATTTTGATGATCTTCTTTCAGTTTTTTCCTGATGACTTTGGAGTTTTTTCCTGTCATCACTTATTTAAAAAAAACAAAAACCACACACAGCATTACTATATTTTTATTTTGCTCTACCCCTGTTCTGTGGAATCAAACCAATGTAAACCTTGAGTAGTACCATGAAGATTCAGTCATGTAGGTCTACAGCCTTGAATGAAAAGATACCTACCAAGGAAAATATTTTACACTTTATACAGTCTTCTGGATTATAAAGAAACATGCATTGTTTTTGAACCCAAAAGCTTGCTTATTAATTGTTTTCCAACTATTTAAGTTGGTCTAATAAGAGATATCAGATTCACCCAAAGAAACTTGTCTGCTTATCTTAGACCAACACAGCTACAACCTATGCCCCTGTAACATAGAAGATATTAAATTCAGCCGTCTGAAATGGAAACTGTACAACATGAAAAAGAAAGAAGCCAAACTCAACAGTGACATATATTTTCTAAGCCTTTGCAAGAAACACAACTTTGTTCCCTGAGCATTAAACATCTATAGTCCTCTGGCTACTACACACAACTCCAAATATGCTTCACAGCTATGCAGAAGAACTTCAGAGAAAATTAGAAATCATCTACTTCACCTACTGTACTCCAAAAGAGACCAACTCAGGAAGAAAATCACCACATACTACAACAACTTAAAAGACAGAAATCCACTCATCTTCCCTAACAATACACAATGGATACAAAGAGACTACGAAAAACTTTCTACAACATTCATCCTACATAAAAAGAAGAAATGGAACAAATTACTCCAAGAACAAGCTCCCCAGCCACAAAACAACCATCAGAAGAACAGCACCAACACCTTACAACTTTCCAACCTCAGACTTGATAAAACTGAAAGCAGCAACCAACCTACAAATATTTTCAATCTCTCCACACACACGCTTACCAGAACTGAAAAACCTGTCCTTTCTAAAGGCCTAAATTTCTATCCAGAAAAATACCCTAATAAAATACTTCAATGTGGAGAACTAGGAGAATTCTTCCCACACCTCCACCTCAAGGAATATTTCCACAACCAAATTGAACCCACTCCTAACAACAACTCATAATCTGACAACCTTCAGGAAAAAATCAATGCCAAAACACCCAAAAAACCATCGGATTGGACACCTCATAGTGAAAAAAACCCTAACCTTGACCACTACATTGACTGCTTCAGGGAAAGAATGAACAATGAAATAATCAGCAACACACGCCACCACAACAGCCTCTCTCTACTAGAGAAAAAGGTCACAGAATCTCTAAGATCTAACCATCAAATAGTAATAAAGCCAGCAGATAAAGGAGGAGCCATAATCATTGTAAACTGTGACGACTACATAAAGGAAGCCAAGAGACAGCTCTCTAACACTACCTACTACAAAGAACTACAAGAAGATCCTACTCCCTTTTTTACTAAGAAGCTCAACAATACTATCAAGTCATTTCCATCAAGACTAGAAGAAAAACTTCAGACCTTGATCCCCCCACTACTTAACTCGGAGACTTCCTACATGCTCCCTAAAATCCACAAACAAGGAATAACTGGCAGACCTATCATATCCAACCATGGGACCCTAACTGAGGAAATATCAGGTTTCATTGAATCAATCCTAAAACCACTTGTCATCCACCGAGCAAGTTTTGTACAAGACACTACAGAATTTCTACAGAAACTTAAAAACATAAACCACCTTCCCAGCAACACCCTCCTAGCCACCATGGACGTTACCAGCCTATATACCAACATCCCACACCAGGATGGCATTCAAGTCTGCCTTACATATCTACAGGAACAAGATTATAACTCAGATTACAGACCCAAAGATATTACTGACCTTATATACTTCTTCCTCACACACAACAATTCCACATTTAATAATCAACACTTCCTCCAGATGATGGGAACAGCTGTGGGCACCAAAATGGCCCACAGTATGCCAACCTTTTTATGAGCCACCTGGAAGAAGACTTCCTCAAGAACAGCAGTATCAAACCCTTGCTATATTTAAGATATATTGATGACATCTTCATCATTTGGACTGAAAACCTACAATCTCTGATTGAGTTCCATCAGAAATTTAACAATCACCATCCCTCCATCTGACTTTCTCTAGAATACTTCAGCACCACCATCTCCTTTTTAGACATGATGATCAGTATCCAGAATGATAAAATACAGACCACTTTATACAAGAAACCCATAGACCAACATACACATCTGCCCAGAAACAGCAATCACCCTAAACACACCAAAAAAGCTGTGATATACAGCCAAGCCCTCAGATACCACCGAATTTGCACTGAAGAGAACATGCGGGATTGCTACCTCACCAATCTTAAAAAGGCTTTCACCCAACAAGGACACTCCTCCAGAGAGAGAGCTTGCACCTTTGAAAGAGTCACCCGGACACCATGTGAAGAACTGCCGCAGTACAGAAGAAAACCCCCCACAAATCGCACACCGCTGATTATAACATATCATCCCCCCCTTTAATCTGTATGGAAAATCCTCAAAGAATTGAAACCCGTACTAGAAAGGGACCCTATTTTTAAAAAAATCTTCCCAGAGCCATCCATCCTAGCCTTCAAACAAACACTGAACCTTGCTAACCTCATCACCAGAAGCAAACTTCCTCAAGCCCAGAACACACCAAAAGGATCCAGACCGTGCCATGACAAGAAATGCAAAACTTGCCAACACATCTCCACCCCCTCCTCACTATTACTACACCCCACAACAGAGTCATCAGCATTCTTACAGCTGCACCTCCAGAAATGTAATATACCTCATCCAATGCACCAAATGCCCCAATGGAAAATACATAGAAGAGACCAAACAACAACTGTGCACCAGAATGAATGCACATCAACAATCTATCAAAGACAGGAACACCCAATTTCCTGTGGGGGCACATTTCTCACAAGAAAACCACTCTCTCTCCAATCTCAGTCCTGATCCTCAAGGGAAACTTACAAAACACCTCCCAGAGCATTGACTCCTCAATCTACATTTTCACTGACTACCTGTCTTGTATGCATACCAGCCCAGCCTCTGGCTTCTTTACTTTTCATTCCATCCAGGAAGAACAGATACCAACTTCTGAAACCTCGTTACCAGAAGAAGGGTTTTTGAACTTGAAAGCTTGCTTAATAACTGTTTTCCAACTATTTAAGTTGGTCTAATAAAAGATATCAGATTCACCCAAATGAATAGATAAAGGCAAATAAAAAAAAGGTATTCTTTAAATACCATGTTCTGCTTCTCTCTGCTTCAATTCTCTCCTGCAGACACATTTCTTATAGTAAAACCTTTAGTCTCCTTGAAATGGTATCTTACCAAGCAGTAACATATTTTTAAAATGAAATGATTAAAAAAATATTCACTGTTTGAGAGAAAGTTGAAATGCCAAAGAATGTGGACAAGAACTTGATGCTATTGTGTGCATTCAAACAGATTTTAAGCATGCATAAAGATCTGATATGACCACATACTACTATTTCTTCAGGCAGCAAGAGATACTACTTTTCTAAACAGGGCTGAATCACTTATGTCAAAAGATAGGACTTCAACTCCATGTCCTCCAAGAACTTTCCCTATCCAACAAAGCATTGATACCTAGTTTAAAACCTGGCAATCCATTACCATGGGTTGTTTTTTTTTTCATTTAAAGAGAAAAAAGGCCATTTAATTGCACCACTGTTCATCATCCTCTAAAATATCACTTATGCCAAAAATGACAGGATGTGGCATTTTGATGTGAGTGTTTCACACTGTCTGTGTATGTGTGTTCACATGTACACGTACATGAGAGAGAGAGAGAGAGAGAGAGAGAGATCAGTAAGGAATTGGACACAAAAGCTGTATGAATAACAACAGGCACTGAACATCTAAATTCATCATATACTAGTCCCAGCCAATCTGTAACTGAAAAGAGAATTAGTTAGCAAGCACATTAAATAGAGCATCACACCTTGCACATTTTTTTTGCATTTCCCCTTGTACACTCTTGTCCTCATATCACACCAGTGACAGTATACATGCTAGAATTAGTTCACATCTTGCTCAACTGTTACTTCCACATATATCAGACATCTAAGTGTCCTACAGCTTATTCTGAGCTCAACCGTTCATTTAGGATAGTGGCACAATGATATGAATGGATTGAGCCGCACCCTATTTCAAAAACAAATTTATTATAACAGTGCTTACATCTTTACACAGGGGCTATGTCGGTGAGGGTAGGGAGGAAGAAAGGCTAGGAAGAGACCTAACACCTCACAGCAGCCTTCAAAGGATCTCACAGTACCTCTGGGTGCTGCAGAAACCCTGTTGAGAATCATTGGCTTAGGAGGAACTGATAAAGTGTTTATATGAGTAGTATATCGGCTCTTTGCCCTTCAATGCAAATGTGACAGGTGGGTGGGACTTCCGGTCCCACCCCCTTTGCACCACGCCCTTTCCCCTTTTATGGTGTGTGATGTCACCAACTCCATCCCCTGAACCTGGTCACATGGTGCATGGCATCAGCAACTCCGCCCCTGACCCTGGTCATGTGGTGCGTGACATCAGCAACTCTGCCCCTGACCCCAGTCACGTGGTGTGTGACACCAACACCACATGGTTTATGACATCAGAAGGACAAACCAGGCAGACCCTCAAAGCCCAACCCCCTCATGCTGCAAGATCCACCCTAGATCACATGGTGTTGTTATGTCCTATCAGGTCCCTGACCACTAAACAGAAGTTGACAATTTGGAAGATGGTGTCTTTGTGCTATGATTTAAATTTGTCCTCAAGTGTTTGAATGCACCACACGGGTGTTAACGTGGGGGTAAGTGTAGGGAGAAACTGTTAACAGACATGTCTACACAGGAGGCTATGTTAAAGGAAGTTTATTACTCTCCTGGTGAAGCTGGCAGTTTTGGTGGGGCGAACACGTTTTTTGAAGCTACCAAAAGGCAGAATAAGTTCCTGAACAGAAGTGGGGTGACCGCCTGGCTTTCAGACCAGGATGCTTATACCCTGCACAA
>JAGPOW010001296.1:67356467-67374844 GCA_030014935.1 Caiman crocodilus
AGGAGACCACGTGAGGGTGTCTAGAGCCAAAGGGCGGTTTGAAAAAGGTTATGAACAAACATTCACCGATGAGATTTTCATAGTGGATGAAGTCCTTAGCCGTGTGCAGAAGCCCGTATACTGCATAAAAGATTACGAAGACAAACCTATTGAGGGTTCTTTCTACCCTGAAGAACTGCAAAATGTGAATCCCAAACAGGACAGAGTTTATAGGGTTGAAAAAGTTCTAGCAACGAAAGGAAAAGGAAGAAAGAAGCTGTTGTTGGTTAAACGGTTGGGGTGGCCATCTAAATTTAACAGTTGGGTGGAAGCCTCCCAAGTTTGTAATGTATAGGGGTACCTCAGTCAGCAGGTTGAGATGTGTGATGATGACTTTTACATTACTTTACCCAGCAATGCTTGCTTCAGCATTTTTCCACAGAACACCAGCTCAAACTTTACCATACAACCGCTTCTTTCTTCCTTTTCCTTTCGTTGCTAGAACTTTTCAACCCTGTAAACTCTTTCCTGTTTGGGATTCACTTTTTGTAGTTCTTCAGGGTAGAAAGAACCCTCAATAGGTTTGTCTTCGTAATCTTTTAGGCGGTATATGGGCTTCTGCACACGGCTAAGGACTTCATCCACTATGAAAATCTCATCGGTGAATGTTTGTTCATAACCTTTTTCAAACCGCCCTTTGGCTCTAGACTGTCACATTTGCACCTGTCACATTGCATTGAAGGGCAGAAAGCCTATATACTACTTATATGATTTTGTGGGTATTCATAGGATTGTTCTAAATTAGTTCTCCTTTCTTAGCAGGGGAGTCTCAGATGGTGGCTATGGGCAAGTGCCTGTCATCTGCTTGGGGCCTTTCCTGTAGACTCTTCCAGGGTTCCATTCTGTTCAATATGTATTTGAGGCCACTAGCAAGACTGTGCAGAGATTTGGAGTGAAGCACCAACAATATAATGATGATACACAAATCTATCTTTCTTCTCTGACCTAGGTCCCTGAGTCTGTCTTTTCCCAGTGCCTGCTTGCAGCTGGGTACTGGATTAGAGCAAACCAACTGAAGGATAATCCAAACAAGACAAATGTGATGACAGTCAGCAGACAGATTGACTTTGGCAGGATTGGGACACCTATATTGATTGGGATCAGTGTTTTCTTGTCATAGTCACAACATTGGGGTACTCCTGGATCCTCTGCTGCCCCTGGATCTTTATATGGGATTGGTGGCAGGAAGCGTCATTCACCAATTTCATCTGGTGAGAAGATTGCGAACCTTTCTTTCAGATTCCAATCTAGTCATCATTATCCATGCCTCCATAACCTCAAACATAGACTACTCCAATATGTAGTAGTCTATATGCTTTCCAAAAACACAACCCCTGGAGGATGACAGTTCAAACACCACCTGTCCTCTAGTGGAAGCAAATCCCTCCAGACAACAGCTGAATCAACTGCCCTCACAATTCATATACTGCAAGACCCTAAGCCACATTCTTTATGGATCACAATGTACTTTGAACTTTTTGTAGTCACCAATCCTAGCAAATGCAACCAAGATCTGTGTTACTTTGAGCTCTTTGAAGTATCACTATATTTTTCTATTAGCTGAATTTGTCCTTTGCTGAATCTTCAAATTTCAGTTTATAATAATATGTCATTGCTAACAAAGTCAAAATATATTTTAAAAGCTTTTTACTTTACAAAAACCCTGCCTCTGTTCTCATGCTCTGTGTGTGGTATATTACTGTGTCCTCATATCCAGGGATAGGTAACACTAACATACTTTACTCTGTTAGCATTGCATGTATTTTCTTCTCATAAAATAGAAAGGTTGCCAACATTCAATGATTTGTATGAATCACATCTTGTTTTATTAACATAAATTACTGTTACCATTTTCTCTCAAGTTTTTTTTCTAAGGACTTGTCTACACAAGGATATTCAGGAAAATTAATCAAAATTAACTTGGAAATGGATTAGGTAAACAGGATTAAATCTCTGCATGAATATTCTCACTCAGAATTAATGTTATCTTCATTCAGTTCAACTCAATTCATTTTTAATGGTGGGCTAAAATGTCTAGTAGCATTCCTTTTTAGAAAGTTTAAATAAAGGCCATAGAACCATATGGTGCTTTGTATCTATATTCAGAAGCTCCATTGTTGTCAATGGGGATTTGTCTGAGCAGAACAGTTACCTTTTTGGATGGGAATTTAACACAATTGACTAAATGACACTTTCATTCTGAATGAGAATACACAGCAGGACTTAATGGAGTGTGACGATCTCAGTTTTTTCTTTAGGCTTCATGGACTGCATTGAAATAAGCAGGGTTGTACATTTGCAGCACAACAAATAGTAGTGGCACAATATGAATCTCCCAGCCATAACTCTGTGATCCCCAAATCCTGGCTGGGACATAAAAATCTCCCAGCCCATACTCCACTATTGCAATTGTGAAGCTGGGGCTATGAGCTTCCTACTGCTCTGGCAGGGAGACACTGTACCTGCCTGGGTTCCAGTGGCAAAGCCCACCCCCATAAGCAGGCAGCTCTCAAGGGCAGAGATGAATCTCCCACCCCCTGCTACCTGGGAGTAGATTTGCTACCAGTTGGCTATCTACACATGTAGTACTGCACAGTAATTACTCCCGAGTAAATTTGCTACCTGTGTTTACAGATAGCAAATTTACTTGGGATTAGAGCAAATTAATGCCTAGTGAGCATCTTCATGTGTAGACGGTGACAGTTACTGCACAGTAATTAGTTTTTATCTCAAGTAAAGTGTCTCATGTAGACACATCCTGTCATGAGGATTGAGGCCAAGACTTTCTCCAGTTGATTGTAGGTGCTTTATTTTTGGTGTGGCATAAACTGAAACATCATTAAAGCAGTTGGCTTTCACATAGTAGTGGGTTTCTGAAAATAACAACAACAATAACCAAAATATCAGGTCCCATGAAGGTTTTTTCTAATTGGACAACCAAACCCATAGATTTAATAGATTTCATAGGTTTCTCAGTTTGAAAGGAACCATCGAGTCTGACCCCCTACCCTAGGTAAGAAAGGGTGCTGGGGCTAAATAACCCCAGCCAGGTGACTGTCTAATCTTTTCTTGTACACATCCAAGCCAGGAGAAAGCACAACCTCCCTTGGATGCCCATTCCATTTTTTGGCAACCCTTACTATAAAGAATTTCTTCCTGATATCTAGTCTAAACCTAGTCTCCTTTAGTTTGTGGCCATTATTTCTATTAACCCCAAGGGTCACCCTAGTAAATAGAGTATCCCCTATTTCCTGCTGACCCCTCATGATGAGTTTGTAGACAGCCACAAGATCATCTCCCACCCTTCTCTTGCAGAGGCTGAAGAGATTCAGGTCCCTCACTCTGTCTTCATAGGATCTTACCCACAGGCCCTCAACCATATGAGTAGACCTCCTCTGAACCACTTCCAGTTATCCACATCCCTCTTGAAGTGCGGTGCCCAAAACTGGATGCAGTACTCCAGTTGCAGCCTCACCAATGCCACATAGAGGGGGAGAATCACCTCCCTAGACCTGGACTTGATGACTTCTGGAGGTTCTTTACAGACCTACTTCTCTATAATTTCTATGAAATTATACAGCTTCAACAGGATAGGTGGAGAATGTCCTCCACACTGCACCCTTCCCTACCTTTTAGGGCATCTCCTACCAAAACCCTATGACCCTACTGAGTTTCATAGTTAGTAGGGTGAGAAGCGACCTAAGCAGATCATCTAGTCTGACCCCCTGCCATGGGCAGGAAAGAATGCTGGGGTCAAATGACCCCAGCTAGGTGATTGTTTAAACTCCTTCTGAAGACCCCCAGGGTAGAAGTGAGCACCACTTTCCTTGGAAGTTGGTTCCAGATCCTAGCCACCTTGACTATGAAATAGTGTTTGCTGATGTCTATCCTGAACCTTCTCTCAGTCAACTTATGGCCATTATTCCTAGCTACTCCTGGTAGTGCTTGGGGGAACAGGGACTCTCCCGATCCCCGCAGGTTGCCCCCATAAGTTTATAGATGGCCACCAGATCCCTTCTCAGCCTTCTTTTATGGAAGATGAACAGGTTCAGGTCCCATAGCCTCTCTTTGTAGGGCCTGCCCTGCTGACCCCTGACCATGTAAGTGGCCCTTCTTTGGACCCTTTCAATGCTGTCTAAAGCCCTCCTGAAGTGCGGCACCCAGAACTGGATGAAGTACTCCAACTGTAGCCTAACCAAAAGTTGCACAGAGTGGGAGGATCACCTACTTGGACCTGCGCGTGATGCATCTGTGGATGCATGACAAGGTGTGGTTAGCCTTACTGACCATGTCCTCACATTGATGGCCCATGTTCAAATTGGAATCAACAATGACTCCAATATCCCTTTCAGCCACTGTGTTGTTGAGAAGGGTGTTCCCCAGCCTATAGGTATGTGGCTGGTTCCTTCTCCCTAGATGCAGCACCTTGTACTTGTCTACATTGAATTCCATCCTATTCTTATCAGCGCACCTCTGTAACCTGTCTAGATCTAGCCAGCTTCTGTCCCTCCCCTCTAGCATACCCACCTCACCCCACATGTTAGTGTTGTCAGTGAATGTAGACAGTGTGCTTTCCACATCCACATCCAGATTGCTGATAAAGATGTTGAACAGTACAGGCACCAGGACCAAGCCTTGGGGGATTCCACTGCTTGCATTCCTCCAGGTCATAGTTTCATAGTTGGTCCCCTCTGAATAGTTTGTAACAGGCCACTAGATCTCCCCTCAGCCTTCTCTTGTGGAGGCTGAACAGGTTCAGGTCCCTTAGCCTCTCCTTATAGGGCCTACTCTGATGTCCCCTGATCATGTGAGTGGCCCGCCTCTGGACCTGCTCCAAGTTGTCCACATCCCTCCTGAAGTGTGGTGCCCACAACTGGACACAGTACTCCAACAGGGGCCTGACCAGTGCTACACAGAGGCTGAGAATCACCTCCTTAGACCTGCTTGAGATGCATCTGTGGATGCATGACAAAGTGTGGTTGGCCTTCCTAACCACATCCCCACACTGTCAGCCCATGTTCATTTTGGCATCAATAATGATTCCAAGCTCCTTTTCTGCCTCTGCACTGATGAGAAGGGAGTTCCCCAGCCTGTAGGTACGCTGCTGGTTCTTCCTCCCCAGGTGCAGCACCTTGCACTTGTCAGTGTTGAAACCCATCCTGTTCCCATCCACCCACCCGTGTAACCTGCCTAGGTCCAATTGCAGCTTTTTCCTCCCTTCTAGTGTGCCCAAGTCCCCCTACATGTTAGTGTCGTCATCAAATTTGAACAGGGTGCTTTTTATCCCTTCGTCCAAGTCACTGATGAAGATGTTGAACACTGTGGGTCTGAGGACCGACCCCCTAGGGGACCCTACTGCCCACATCCCTCCAGCTCAAAAATGACCCGGCCACCACCACTCTCTGGTTGTGGCCCTCCAGCCAGTTAGTGACCCATTTGATTGTGTAGGTGTCGATGCCACAGTCCCCAAGTTTTTTAATGAGAATGGGGTGACAGACAGTGTCGAAGGCCTTCCTGAAGTCCAAGAAAGACCCCCTGCGTCTAAGGATTTTGTGACCTGGTCATAGAAAGCCACCAGGTTAGTCTGACAGGACCTGCCTCTAATGAACCCATTTTGATTGCCCCTAAGCATGACCTCCTTTGCTGGCCCCTCATGGACATGCGCCAAGATAATTCTCTCAAAAAACTTACCCAGGGTTGAGGTAAAACTAACTGGCCTGTAGTTTCCTGGGTCCTCCTTCCTCCCTTTTTTGAAAACGGGGACCACATTGGCCCTTTTCCAGTCCTCTGGCACCACACCAGAGCACCACAAGTGCTTGTAAAGCCATGCCATGGGTCCCGCAATGACCTCTGCTAATTCCCTCAACACTCTGGGGTGGAGATCATCAGGACCAGCTGATTTAAATATGTCTAGTCCCTCCAGAAGTTCTCTGACTAGATCCTCACTGACCCTAGATCTGGGTGTGCCTCCCCTGTGGCCTGAGGACGTCCCAGAAGACGGGCTGATTCAGTTCCTGCTCAGGAAAATGTTACAAAGAAATTGTTAAATAGGTTAGCTTTGTCATCTAGTGTGACAATCAGATTTCTTAATGTGTCTTGCAGAGGCCCCATGTTACCCAGTACCTTCTTTTTTGCCCCCTATGTATTTAAAAAAGGACTTCTTGTTGTCCTTGATCTGGGTAGCTAGTCCCAGGTCCATCTCTGCCTTGGCCTACTACCCCCTGTAGCCCCAAGCAACTGAAGTATAGTCTTCCCTGATGATGGCCCCTCCTTTCCATATGCCTCCATTTTAGCTAGGAGATGTTCCCGTATGCTTTTGGTGAGCCATGGGGGATTTTGTGCCCTCTTGCCCCTTTTGATCCTTGTTGGGATTACCTCCCTTTGGGCTTGGAGGATAATCTGCTTAAGGAACGACCACTCTTCTTGGACACCTGACTTCCCTCCCCTCTGGGACCTCAGTACCTTCCCAAGTATTCTCCTTACCTCATTGAAGTCTGCCCTCCTGAAGTTCAGGACTGCTGCTTTGCTGCAGGCTTTTGCCACCTTGCCCTGGATGGTGAATTCCAGCAGGCGATGATTGCTGTCACCCAGGTGGTCGAGCACCAGCAGCCCTCTCATGAGGTCATGACCTGTGGCCAGCACTAGGTCCAACAAGGCATCTCCCCTGGTGGGGCTGTGCACCTCCTGGGTTAGATGGAGGTCCTGTATTTCAGCTAGGAACCTCCATGAGCAGTCAGACCTGGCTGACTGCTCTTCCCAGCAGGTGTCTGGAAAGTTCAGGTCACCCTTGATGACCATGTCTTTTGACCTAACTACCTCCGTGAGCTGACTTAAGAATTCCTGATCTAGCTCTTCCCCTTGGTTGGGTGGTCTGTAGTAGACCCCACCATTAAGTCCCTTTCTCCTCAACTTCCTTGTATTCTAACCCAGAGCACTTCAGGGTGCCCCTCATCTGACCTTGTGCTACTTGATGAGGATGTGTATTCCTCCTTGATGTAAAGTGCTACAGCCCCACCTTTTCTCCCTGTCCTCTCCCTCCTGTACAGCCCGTAGCTCTTAATATTCACCACCTAGCCGTGCATTGGGTCTCACCACATTTCTGTGAGCCCCACTATGTCTGGCTTGGTGTCATCTAGCAGGAGGGTAAGTTCTTCTTGCTTGTTCCCTATACTATGAACATTTGTGTAGAGGCATTTGTGGCCTCCTGAAGATGTGTGCAATGGTCCTTTAATCTCAGTACTGCCCAAGCCCCTGTTGCTTACCTGGTTACCTGTTCTGCTTGTTGTCAGTCTAGGCTGGGCTGTACTTGTGGGTGTTGTTTGGTTTAGTGGTCCAAGGCTTCCTCCACCTTCATCTTCCCCTTCATGAGCATTTGTGGGGCTCTGGCCAGGTACCAGAGGATTGGAAAAGGGCCAACATGGTCCCCATTTACAAGATTGAAAACAACATGTCCACCACCACTCTCTGAGTGCAACCATCTAGCCAATTTTCCACCCATCAGTGCCACAGTTGCCTAGTTTGTTTTTTTTTAATTAGAGTGGGGTGAGAAACACTGTCAAAGGCCTTCTTGAAGTCCAGGTAGATGACATCCACCTCAATGACTGAATCCAAGGACTGGGTGACCTGGTCATAAAAGGAAACCAGGTTAGTCAGGCAGGGTCTGCCCTCCATGAACCCATGTTGGTTGCCCCTGAGCATTACCTCCCTGGCTGGGCTCCTGCAGATATGTTCCTTGATAATTTTCTCAAAGGTCTTCCCAAGGACTGAGGTAAGACTGACTAGCCTATAATTGCTAGGGTTCTCCTTTCTCCCTTTCTTGTAAATGGGGACCACATTGACCCTTTTCCAATCCTTTGGTACCTGGCCAGAACCCCACAAGTGCTCATGGAGCCATGCCAGGGTCCTGCTATGACCCCTGCCAATTCCCTCAGTACCCTCAGGTGAAGACCATCTCGACCTGCTGATTTAAACATGTCCAGCCCCTCCAAAAGTTCCCTAACTAGGTTGTCCCTGATCCTAAGCATTGGCAGTACCATTTGTAATCCTAGTGAGGGAAATGTCCTGGTCCCTGTTCAGGAATATGGAGGCGAAGAATTCATTAAAGAGGTCAGCTTCCTTATTTGCTGCAATCACCAGATTGCCAAGCTTGTCCTGTAGGGGTCCTACATTACCCGGTGCCGCCTTCTTACTCCCAATGTATTTGAAAAAGGATTTTTTTGTTATCCCTAATTATGGTCATTATCCCTAGATCCATCTCTGCCTTGGCCTTCCTAAAAGCCTCCCTGCAGTCACGAGCAATGGAGGTGTAATCCTTCTTGGTGATAGCCCCTTGCTTCCACTCTTTTATGCCTCCTTTTTTGACCTCAGGCATTCCTGGATGTCTTTGCTGAGCCATGGGGCATTTTAGCATTCCTGGCCCGCATGGCATGCATTGGGACTGATTACCTTTGAACTCAGAGGATTGTCTTCTTGAGGAACAACCACCCACCTTGGACTCCCATCTCACTGAAGCTCTGAGATCCCAATGCCTCTGTACTAATCTTCTTAGTTCATTGAAGTCAGCCCTCCTGAAATGGACGAGTTTTGCCCTGCTGCTTGGATGGTAAATTCCAGCAGATGATGATCACTGTTGCCCAGGTGGTTGAGTACCTACTGGGTTAGGTGGAGGTCCTGTAACCCAGCTAGGAACCTATGTGACCAGTCAGATCTGGATGACTGATTCTCCCAGCAGATGTCTGGGTAGTTTAGGTTACCCATGGCAACTACATCCCTTGACTTTACAGCCTCTGTAAGCTGACCTGAGAATTCCAGGTCCAGTTCATCCCCCTGGTGAGGTGGTCTGTAGTAGATACCCCTATCAAGTCCCTTTCCCCACAACCCCTTTGCATTCTTAGTGGACTCCAAGATGAACATTGTGCTTAGAGAAATGCCTTCACCAGATTATTGCATTCCTCTTTACTGTTTGATATTATACTGTGACGTTAATGTTATGTACATGGTGACTAATGACGTGATTACGGCACACCCCATCCACAGTTACCTAGTCATGCAAGTGGCGCATGATCATTCTGGTTAGACCAATTCTATCCATCTCTGAGGCATGACTGGCAGGTCCAGGATGTCCAGGCTTTCCAGAATTTTCGGTGAGAAGGAACTCCTGATTGGCTAGGAAGAGTATATAAGGGATTGTGCGACACAGCGCGTGGTTCCTCGAGCCGCGGATACTAGGACAGACTGATCACCTGCCCTGGGCTCGAGCGGACCCCTAGGCCGGATAGCAAGAGCTTGTCTTGGACCATCCGAGCGCTCTGCTATTTCACGAATAACGTGAATAACGAGTACGCTGCTGTAGCGCAGCTATAGTTAGCTGCACACGCTGACGTTTGCCTTGGTAGCTGCCATCACTATTTGTCACCAAATAGTGAAGATTCACCCACCTCTGTACATAACCTCTCGTGTTCCTGTGTACTTCTGTATATATTTTTCTCCAAGTTGTCCACCCTACAAGTTTTGTAAGTAAAGCTTTCGGTTACTTCTCTTATCGCTTCTGAGTTTCACTCCTCCTCCCACCTTGGACGAGCCGTGAGCCGCGAGCCCAAATGCTTCTGGGTTGGTGTTACTAGCCGACTTGCTGGTGCCCTTGCTCAGAGCGTAATTAGCAGCTGCACCCCAATTGCCACCTGGGGACCGAGCCATGTCAAACATGAGCCAGCAGTGTGACGAAGCCATCGGAAAAGCTAATGGTACTTTATCGTGTATCAGCAGATGCATGATGAATAGATCGAAGGAGGTTATACTTCCCCTCTATTGGGCGCTGGTCAGACCACAGTTCAAGTACCTCATGCAAGTCTGGGCACCACACTTCAAGAGGGATGCTTTTCAGCCTCCTCAAGAGAAGGTTGAGAGGCAACCTTGTGGCTGCCTATAAGTTCATCACGGGGGCACAGAAGGGAATTGGTGAGGTTTTATTCACCAAGGTGCCCCCACGGGTTACAAGAAATAATGGCCACAAGCTAGCAGAGAGCCGATTTAGATTGAACATTAGGAAAAACTTCTTCATAGTTAGAGTGGCCGAGGTCTGGAACAGGGTCCCAAGGGAGGTAGTGCTCTCCCATACCCTGGAATTCTTCAAGAGGAGGTTAGATAAGCATCTAGCTGGGATCATCTAGACCCAGCACTCTTTCTTGCCTATGCTGGGGTTTGGACTTGATGATCTATTGAGGTCCCTTCTGATGCTAACATCTATGAATCTATGTCTACTCACTGGAAAACTAGAAGAGAAAATCACCTGTGCCCCCATCTCCTTAAGCTTGGCCTGTAGAGCCTTGTGGTCTCTCATGATGCAGTCCAGGTTTCCCCTGGCCACATCATTCATTCCCACATGGATAAGGACCATGGGGTATTGATCAGAGGGTTGGCTGAGGTCTGGGATCATCTCTGTGATGTCCCAAATCTGAGCTCCAGGCAGTCAACAAACCTCATGTGCCATGGGATTAGGGTGACAGATGGGCCCCTCCATTCCTCTCAGGATAGAGTTACCAATGATGAGGACTTGGTTTCTCTTCCTCTTGGTGTTCCAGCATCACTCAGTCTGTGCCATAAATGGAAAGGCATTGGGTCCTCTTAAGGCATCCTTCCCTACCTCCTCCTCCACTGCTGCCAGGGCCTCATACCTGTTCCCCAGCCATACCTGGGGAGCTGACACTGTGGTATCATGAGTAGCCCTATCTCTGGAGGTGACCATCTTCCATACCACTGCAGTGGGTCTCTCCTGGGAGGCTTCTCCACTAAGTTCCTGACCCTACAGAGAATGAAAGTACCCATAAATTTCATCCTTGAAATTCTGTGCATGGACCAGGAGGCCAAAAAGCCACAGGGCATCGTCTGAGCTGGTTCAGTGGCTCTTGAGGATGGCTATCTTGGCTTGACCCAGTAGAAAGTTGGCCAGGCAAACAGCACCCCACTCAGCTGCCCGGTATGGATAGGAGCACACATAGGTGTTCTCTGAAAGGCTCTTCCACAGTGCCTGCAGAACCATCCCAAGGGAGACAAAGAGCAGCTGCAGGTGGGGAAAGTTGAGGAAGGCATGAAAGAGGTTCTCCTCAATGCCCCTAGAGCAGAAAGGGCAGGCTGTTGAGGTGGCTGGGTCAAAGTGGGATGCAAATGTGCCAGTGGCTAGGATGCTGTGCAGCAAATGCCACTGCAGATCACCAGTTTTCTTGGTGGTTGGTGGCTTATACAGTGTATGCCAAGGCAGGTGGGCTGCTGGGGAATCTGGCAGCTCCAAGCACTGTCGCTAGGGTGTATTGGGGCAGCCTGCCAGCACCTGGGCATGGTGGACATAAACTGCCCAGGCATATAGGCTTCTATGTAATAGAAAAGTCACTGTCAGGAGGCACAGAGAGTGTCAGCAGGGTGCCAAGCCCACTGGCCAGCTTGCCAGCCACAGCTGGAGTGACTGACATCTCAGAAAAATCCTCGCTCAGGAAAATCCTCAGGGCATCTGCAGTGCAGGGGACCTGGCATTCCCAGAGATGGTCATCCAGGATGGCTGTTGCCTCTGGTGGGAGGACAACCTCGATGTCATGCAGGAGATGGCTCACATTGCAGATGGAGTGCATGCCTAGATGAATGGTCAGGGTCTTAGGTGAGAGCCAGGCTAATTGAGCAGGGCAAAGGAGATTATTTAGGTGGAGGATACATGCCTGGATGAGAGAAGCTGTGAGGCTGATGTAGGCCAAGCTCCACATGGGGTGCCTCAGGGCTGGGTCATGCACCAGGGGTTCTCTCAGCAGCTGCGGTAACTGCAGGTTCTGGGCCTGGGGCTGGAGACAGAAGGTGGCCTGCCAGCCTTGTACCATACTGCAGTAGAAAGCCAGAAGCCCTGCCCAGTTCAGGAGTGTGAGGTCCAGCAGGAAGAGCTCCAGGTTGAACCCGAGGGCCCCCACCCTCTGCAGGAACTGGCATGCTAGTTGTTGCCAGGTGTGATGTTGGTGGCCGCGCTCAATGACACCCCCGTCGTGGGTCACCCCTCTCCCTTGTCTCAGCTGCCACGACTTTGATGGAACTCGTTATTTAAAGGAGGTGTTCAGTGGAGATCTTAATCCCTAGAGGGGTCTCCCGCCGAGGGGTATTCACGATTGCGAGGTCCGATGTTTCACGGGGCTCTGCCACCCCTACACCCTGTCCACTCGCCAACCGGTCACTTGCTGGTTCACTGATGAAGGATTCTGGTCCGTTGGTCAATAGGCACTTGTTGATCTTTGATTTCAGGTTGATGCCGGTGCCCTGTCCATGCTCCCTCAGACCCGGCCGTAATCTTTACTATTGTGGAACTTTCTCCCTTCTTGTCCCTTAGAAGAAATATTCTTCTGTCCCTGCGGTACCTCCTGAGGCTGAGCCCTGCTCTGGACAATGCCTGAGAGCAAGCCCCTCAGGAGCACCCTGTGCTGTAATTGCCTGACTCAGCTTTTGCCCTGAGGGAGTACTGTCTATCTGTGAGACAGTCTCCCGAGGAGCTGCAGCAATCCACTCTTGCTGCCTGCCTGCTCCTCCTCTCTCTCCCTCTCCCTGGCCACAAGCCTTGCTGGGGTTTTTAAACTCTCCCATGGAAGCCGCGTTGGCTGCTGCAATTGGCTCTGCTGTTCCCCTTGCTGGGAACAGCCATTTAAAAGCGCGGCGCAGGAGCGGCTTGCGCGGCTGCAATGGTGGCGGCTGCTGCTGCCACTGCCGCGTTCCTGTTTTCCGTCCTGTCGCCTCTCCTGCTGGTACATGTGTTTTTCTTTCCTCCTTCCTTGGGTCTGTCAGTCCCCTGGGACCCTCTTCTAGCTTGTCTTGGGCCCCTAATCTTGGCACACCTACCAAAGGGTAGGTGCTCTTTGCCATAGAAGAGTCACTGAAGAACTTGCAGGCAGAAGGCAACAACCTTGCTCACCAGGTTGACTAGGTTCTGGTCCCCCTCAGCAACAGATAGGTAAAGCTTGTGGGAACCAGTGGTGCCCATCCCAAAAAAAATGTACCAGGAGGCACTGGAACCTCTCAAGTAGGTCCTGTTGTGGGTCAAATACAGAACACCGGTGCCAGAGCTGTGAGCCTGGTCCAAAGTGTACAAAGTGGAAGGAAGGAAAGTTCTTTAAGTACTGATTCTTGCGCTCAGTTCAGCTGCTCATTTTTCAGGGTTTTTTTATCCCTTCCTTCTCATCAGGGACCTTTTTGGCTCCCATATTTTTCCTACTTAACCAGCACATATATCAGTCCAAAGCTTAGAGTACTTAACTTCCTGACCAATATGTCATCTTACAATGAATGGGTCCAATTAACTAAAACAGAGCTTAGGCAGTGCAATCTGGTACCTTAGGGCACCTATACACATGCCCTGGTTGGCGAGTGTGGCATTTTAATTAGAGCAGCTCCCAAGATCTGCTCTTGGGAGCCGCTCTAATTAAAATGCCTGTAGTATCTTGTGTAGTCAACATCCCATGTTTCAAAATAGCAGCAGGGAACTTTAAATAAAGCTTGTTCGATGAGCTTTAGTTAAAACACCTCTGCTGCCATTTTGAAATGAGACAATACTGAATACACTAGACACTGCAGCACACTGGAATGTTCCCATTGGAACACTATCGCAGACTTGATTCTTCAGAATGCTTCAGAGCACATGTAGAAGTGTCCATATAGCCTAACTCATTCAGAGTAGCATAAGTTTGGTGCCGTCCTACCCAGCCTTCTGCCTGGCTTCAACCTAACACAATAAATTACCTCTATAAAACAGAAGTGAAATAACAAAAGAGGCAGGTCATCAACTGGTGAAAATTGACTTCAATGGAACAATGCTAATTTACAACAGCTAAGGTATACCTACCTATATCGACCAGTAAAACGTACATTTTACTAGCTAAGTGCAATGTATTTAATATCCATGTACATTGATATACAATGAAATGCTTGGTGTGTTTATCTGCATGTCTGTTTTCATAATATCCTCTCAGTAAACAGCTGTTTCATAGCAATAGAAATGGAGTGACAGGCTTTATAAGTTTTGAGAATATATGTTCAATGGATACTACTTATATTGGTTCATCAACCTGGAAATCTTGCTGTCTTTCAAACACACTGAATCAACTCTTCATCTTCAAAGGTCACTTTAACATTATCTTCTCCTCCTTTCAGATTATGTTGATCTATGAATGTCATTACTATAAAATAATTTATATTTTACTGTACATTACTGGACATTGGTTATATTAACCTTCAGTCTATTCTATAGTTTATGTAAGTATCTTTTCTCTAAATATGGCGCACAGTGAACTTTTCTATGATATACTAGCAAGATTTACTCTTGACTACAAAGGGGTTAACCTCTCCCTAGACAGTGAAGCCCTTGTTTAATAAAACTACTGCTTGACTAGAATGAAGCTTTGTAGAAGACAGATGTACACATCAATGACTACATTTTGAATTCATAATTCTTTAGCAGGATAGGTCATGGATTGAAGAAAAATGAATAATTAAACAAGCACATGTAAAGTGTTCATGGTTTTGGAGCTTGGAATTTCGTCTGCTGCCTACCAAGAATCTTTGATTATTTTGTTAGTCCATGGGATACTTCAGAAAGAGGATCAGAAGAATGATTTTTAAAAGTCAGTAAAGGAGGGTAGTATAATATTCTACTTGTCTATGTTTTATGAACTGCCTACATTTGCTCTTTCAGCAGTTTTCCCATGAAGTTTTAACTCCTTGCTATACTGTCAATTTAATTTTCAGCAGCCTGGAGAATTATTTCTTCTCCCAGATAGCTATCCACAACATCTGCACTTTGCTACAATAGGGAAAGCAGGTTTTCATTAACAGTACCTTAACAGCTGCACAACAATCCCAAAGACATGACTTGAGCTGATGCAATATTTGGAAAACAGATCCATCTTCCTAGTAAAATTGAATAAAATATGGCACTCACCTGAGCCTGTGCAGATGTTAATAATCACATTAACTTTATTCCAGATGAGAAAATGTATTTGCTAAAGGTACAGTATAAGACCATGATAAAGAAAGAGTCATTTAACTGAGAAATAATATTTCACATGTAGTCAATGAAATCTTTCCATCATGTAAATGTAAAAGTTACAATGTGTAGAATTGAGGTAATCTGAGAATTTCCTACACAGCAGAGATATTCAGAAAAATAATCAGACCAGCAACCAGGGAAACAAAATGTGATATTCATGGTAATGAGATCGTTAAATAATACTATAAGGTCATTAAAGACAAAATGTAGACCATAAATTTCTCTAAGTAATATCAGTTCAGTTGTTTTGAAAGAGGAACTATTATTTATTCAGGAGGAATGAACAACAAGACAAAAGAAAATACATTTTCCTGCATTTACTTAATGGGTTATTAAACAGTATTCACTAGCTGAAAATGCAGAAAATTCATCTCTTCCCCTAGAGAATTATTGAATTTAGGATTTTATCTCCTCCATTACATTTCAGTCTTTGGAAAGGAAGGATCTTTTCATCAGAGGGCTTAATCCTGCCAATATTCACTACTGGGTTTAGTACTCTCTACTTAGGCCAGTGATTTCTAATACTCACTCCACGCAGTGCAATGCTTCATAGTATGCCTTTGGAAACCCTTAGACAAAATAATCTAATTCTTCATCCAACATTCTAATCCTTACAATCAAGTTAATTTTCATAGATGATAAGCGGCATAGCCCTTTACAAATTCTGCTAGCTGTACTAATTATTTTAAACATCCTATACATGCCTAAATGGGTAAAATTATTTATATTACTTTATTTTATTTTTCTCTACTGACAATATTACTTTAGTGAAGAAACAAGAAAAATGTTAAAACTCCAGAGATACGTATTGGAGTACTCAATAACAGATGTATGAGCCAGAAGTTATTTTAACCAAACTGGATTGCTCATCCCCTTTTCTTTTCATATTTCATTTCAGAAAAAAAAAAAAAACAGAACAACTATAATATGAATATGAATATCCGAGGTCAGCATGGTTGTTAATGATGCTTTGTTGTTTTCAGTCCTCTGTTTGATGCAGCAAAATTATTTTCTTTCAGTCTATTTCTTCCTTTTTTCCCCCTATCATTTGGGTAAGCAGCTCTCTGCAAGCAGTTCATACAGGTTTAGATATGAATCTTAATTAGAAGAAAAATTGTCAGCAGGTACTAAATCCCTTCTCAGAAATAGAAGAGAATCCCAATAGTACAGATTTGCTAAGTACCAATTTAATGGACTCCCACTATCTAAATGGACCAGATTACTTGAAAAATGTATGTCTTTATTAGGCATACTGCTCAAAATATGCTGAATGAATTGAAAACCAGGGACCTTCAAAAAGAGTAAAAACAGAGACCTTCTACGTTCTCCAACATGGGCACATTATAAATAGCCAGAGGAAAACAAAGGGTCACAGGTACACTGTAACAGGGTCTAATTTCAGAAAATGATCCTATTCTAAATTGGGACACAACTGTGACCCTTTTAAGCTTTGTGTTGTTTTTATTTATTTATATTTTTTTGGCAAGGAAACAGAGGGTTTGGGTCATGCAGATGCACATACTTTCATAGTTTCATAGTTGGTAGGGTCAGAAGGGGCCTGAGCAGATCATCAAGTCCGACTCCCTACCATGGGCAAGAATAATGCTGGGGTCAAACGACCCTGGCTAGGTGATTATCTAGCCTCCTTTTGAAGACCCCCAGGGTAGGAGCAAGCACCACTTCCCTTGGAAGTTGGTTCCAGATCCTAGCCACCGTGACTGTGAAGCAGTGCCTCCTGATATCTAGCCTGAACCTACTCTCAGTCAGCTTATAGCCATTATTCCTTGTTATTCCTGGCAGTTCTAGGGGGAACAGGGACTCTCCCATTGCCTGCTGATCCTCCTTGGCCAGTTTATAGATGGCCACCAGCTACCCTATCAGTCTTCTCTTGTGGAGGCTGAACAGATTCAGGTCCCATAACCTCCTCTCGTAGGGCCTGCCCTGCTGCTCCCTGATCACGTAAGTAGCCCTCCTCTAGACCCTCTCAATGCTGTCCACATCCATCTTGAAGTGCAGCACCCAGAACTGGACACTGTACTCCAACTGTGGCCTGACCAGTGTTGCATAGAGAGGGAGGATCACCTTCTTGGGCCTGCTCATGATGTATCTGTGGATGCATGACAAGGTGTGGTTAGCCTTCCTGACCACGTCCTCACATTGGTGGCCCATGTTCATCTTGGAATCAATAATGACCCCAAGATCCTTTTTTACCTCTGTGCTGATGAGAAGGGAGTTCCCCGGCCTGTAGGTATGCTGCTGGTTTGTCCCTCCAAGGTACAGTACCTTGCACTTGTCGGTATATATAAACACATGCACTCATGCACACATACACATGCCACACTAACACTAACAAAAACAGTAAAAAGCCTAGAGAGAAAAAAAACTACACAGACCCATGCAAGAATGTCTTGTGGGTAGGACATTCATTAGAGACATGGGTAATATGATTCAAATTTCTACTCCAATAATCTGTTTATCCAATAACCTACTCATCTGACAAGAGAAAGACAGTTCCTGGATCAGTCTCATCCATCAAAAATGTTGGTGATTCAAATTTTACCCTTTAATCTGAATTAGGCAGCAAAAGGACTGAAACAGAGTTTTCCATATTCTGGGTGAGTGCTCAAATTACTATAATGGTGACTCCTGGCCTGACTTTTATCTTGACTGAAAGTTTCATTTTGCACCTGAGGAAGTTGAATAAAAAATGGTAAATTCATACAAACACTGTTGGGTTGTAAGAACTGACATTTATCAAAAAATTAACAATCAGCTCTAGGTATGGTCCCTGTTTTAATCCAAAATCTTGAGAGATTAATATTATGATTATGCTGTTTTCTAAAGTTAATGCACCAAATACTGATGTAGTCTGTCTATTCAACTTCCTACCCTCCATCCTTAGGCTATTCCATCTTTTTGTATGAACACTGGTTCTTGGACTTAGTAGAAATGCTAGTCGTATCTATACAAAAACATGCTAGGAAAAAGAGTTGTAAAAATCCTTTCACTCCTGGCTTCCTTGGCCATTTGGGTTAGAAAACTGATCTCATTCTATTATTTATGCATTATGCAAAACAGGTAATTTTTCACCTTGTTTTATATTCTTCAGTCAAAAACCATGCATCAAGAAAGCACTTAAGCAAGTACTTACATTTAAGCACATGACTACATCTTACTGACTTTATTGCGTAAAGTATATTTACTATTCTTTAGATATACTCTATTAATATATATATATATATATATATATATATATATATATATATATCTCACC
>JAGPOW010001296.1:67374944-67393478 GCA_030014935.1 Caiman crocodilus
ATATATATATATATATCCCCATTTCATCTCACCATGAAAAATAAAATCTTTGATTTTGTTAAAAAAGAAAGACAGACCCCCCACCCCTGAGTAAGGATTAAGTAATTCATCTAGGATACAGGAGACCCAGCTTTCATCCCCTGCTCTGCTGATTCAGTCCAAGGCCCATAGGAGACCAAAAAATCTGCATGAGTGCTTTAAAATTGGACTGTTGGCTATCCTGGATCTGGACTCATTTTTTTCTCAATGACCTTATTGTCATTAAGATCTGACCTCATTTTTCTTTACCTTAATGTCTGGGCAGAAAATTTTCATCAGAAAAGTGTCTGGAAGCTTCCTGAGTAGTTCTGATTAGGAGTTATTCTATGTAGTATATTGTATTTTCACCTAACATTTTATAGGTTTCCATTTCTGCCTGTGGTATGGTTAAATAGACCTTTCTGCAGACTCTAATCATACCCAAAGAAAGGAATATTGCAAACTTATCTTGATTTCTGTCCTGGTATTTTTTTACTATAATCTCTCAAAAAAGAAGAGAGGAAATTAAATAAATTTGCCCTCGTCTAAAGTATTTCAGAATTAGAACTAAAAATTAAGAAGCCAATATTATATGAAAATCATAAATATCACAAAGTAAGCAGAAATGTTAACTTAGCTTCAGTAGTTATGCTTCATCTATTTTAGTGACTGCATAAAATTTATTAAGCAAAACATTCAAGATTTCTACTTTACTAATACTACTAAAACACAATTTATAGTCAAAATAGCTTCTTATTACCATAGGAACCCTTCAACATCTGGATAGAAGCTTTCTGTTGGCCACCTAACCAATGTGTATGCCAAAAGCTTCTTAATATGCAGAAGTGGAAACTCTGGACACCAAATACATCAAAGTTAAGTAACTGTAACGCTTTTCATTTTCCACTTCACAATTCTGTTGCACTGTAATTAAAAGTAGGACTTCCTGTTTGCAAAACTTTTTTAACATCTAAGGCAGTATATACATGTTATCTAAATAGCATTTATGTTTACTGATGCAATTATTTCTAGAATATAGAGCTACTAAGGATAATATCACCAAGTACCTCTTGGCAGTATCTTTAGGTAATCGTATTATGTTTTGCCATGTGCGGACAGATATCACGTGCATGCACATGCTTCTTCAGCTTTTCCATATTTACTCACAGGCCACATCTACCTCTCCCCTAAAATCAGCCCTCCAAAACTGAGGGTATTTAAAGCAGGGAAGCTCATTTCTCTTCACTGAAATAAAGCAGGATAGGATAGAGCAAGCAGACACTCTGACTTATGGCCCCCAAAGTAGCTGCTGCTCCCTGTGGCTGCTAAGAGCAGGGGCAGAATCCAATGTTAACCCTCTCACAGCCAATGGTGAGACAGTAGCTTTTGACTGAACAGCCACTGAGCTGGATGAGGGAGCTGCCACATGGAGCCTATAGTATTTTTGTAAGGATTGAGGTGTAGAAACAATAATTTATTATTTACAGGATCTTCTATAAAGAAGTATTTAAAGTAAAAAAGAAAAAAAATTGCTACTGCCATAAGGGTCTCAGGTCTGATTGTCCTGCCACACCAGGAAGTTCCTGCCACCTCACCCAGACTATCTCCTCAGATGTCACAATTCCTGGATACACTGTTTCCAGGAATATTCATTTGATGTCACACAGTTGTCTTGCTTATGGAAAAATATTTTTTCTTTTCTACATCTTGCCTTCCAAAAATAGGGTATGAGTTTTATTTGGAGGTGTGCACTATGCAAAAGAATGTTTTACTTTGTGGGCAAATAAGCATGAAAATAACCATGCAATCACCTAGAACTTTATGGAAGATAGTGCAAGACCCCATTATCCTATTATATAGCAAGGAGCTTGAGTAATATAAGCAACTATCTTTCCAAATGTGAACAATGTAATTATAGTGATATCTCAAAGTGCAATCAGCCATCCCACTAATAAAATCTTTAACTTGGCAATGATATAACTTAAATTATACCAGGCTGTGACTATACCTCTAGCATATAGAGGAGTAGCCATACCCTGATATAATTTATATATGCAAAACCAATGTAAATTACACTGGGATCAAAAGTGAACAGATAGGCAGCTATTCTAAAGCAGCTGTGTACAGTGGATGTCTATTACTCTGTCTTGGTACCAAGGGGCAGGGAGCAAATTTTCATTTAGCAAATGGATACCTTGGGATGTGTCTGAACAGACAAGTAGAATTTTACCCCTAGTTCTTTCAGGGAAAATGCTATACCCAGCTGAATAAAGTTTTCTAAGGTTTGAGGTTTATATCATCTGTCTTTTACTCTTTTTTTTTTTTTTTTGCCAGTGTAATGCTTATTTACTGGTGTAAATGTGTCAGCTGTCCATGCCCAAAAATATGCAACAAAGTTCATTCTCTCTCTTCCTAATATATGTTAAACTTATTTTGCCCCCTCCTTCCCCCCCAGCTAATACCACCCTGCATCCTTTTGTACTTATCAGTTGTTTGGCATTGTAGCAAATAAAAATGCAGGCTGCTTGTATAATCAGTTAAGGATATATGTTTCAGTTTGCATACTTTAAAATAAAAACAGACTCTTATCCCCCCCCCCCCCCTTCAAGAATGTATAGTCTGTTAGGTTTTCTTTAGGACAACCAAATAAAATTAGAAGCCCCTAATTTTTTTTATATTAGTGTTAAAAATCTAAACTGCCAAACTTCATAATAGTCATAGTTAGAATTGAAACTCCATCCCTAGACATATAATTTTAGTTAGGTGTAGCAGCTCTTGTAACATGTCAAAAAATTCAGTGTTTGGGAACTCCATTAGTACCTGGGCATCACACTGGGTTGGAAGATGGAGTTTCAGCCTTCAGGTTCTACATTTCCAAGCAAGTAATTTAGCAAAAAACCTAAAACACTTGTACACTAAAATATGCAAATCAGGTGGATAGTAGTCTAGTTAGGGCTAATCAAGAACATTTGAACCAAACTTCTCAGTTGGGGCTTTTTTAGGCATTCATCTCTTCCTACTTCCAATTAAAACTATGTTTACTTAAAAAAAATAAAAGTGCATATTATTTTTATAAATGAAAAAAGTTTAAGATTAGGGGAGTATCTAGGAATGGTTCTGGTTGGAGAAACAGAAATACACAGAGGAGAGAAGGAAACAAAAAGGGAATCATGAAGCCACATTCCCTTTCTTACACTCAACCCAGAGGAGCTGACGTGGCTGGACTTGAACTCTTTGCAAAAGGCAGCAAGAACAGTGGGAAGGTCTTGGCAAGCAGTATAAAAACTATTTAGAAAGGAGTCCACAAACTTAGTCTTCAGCCAGATTGAAAGCAGGTGGAAGGGGGGAAACCTCCAAAGAAAAACATTCAGTCAAGAGCTTTTTGAAGAGCTGCAAGGCAGGGCACCTGAAGGAAGCATCCAGTTTCAGCAATGGAGGAGGGAAACTAGCACTTGCCATCCAAAAATAGATGTTCTCTTCTTTCTCACCATGTCCTCTAATGCCCACCTCATTTTTCAATGCCAGGATTATGTTCTCTCAATTTCAATCAAATACTGAACTACATTTTCTTTCCCTTTCTGAAACTTTCTACCATGTGGGAAGTCTCTTACTAGCAAAATGACTACAGTTATAGGAATAAGGCTAGAAAATTATTCCACAACATTTCTCAAATGGCATGATGGAACTGAACCGTATAATGCAATGTCATGCGGTGATAACTGAACTGTAACAATGCCAGATCAGAATACTAGTCCCAACTGGTCCCAACCAGAGACTCAGGACAAATCATCCCCTAAGGCTTCAGGGATGCAGTTGCTACCCACAGCAAGCTGGGATCACTACCCTGGGCCCAGATAATCCTAATGAGGCAATCAGGGTAGCCAATCCCCTAAAGACATGGGCAGCATGCTTTACCTGCTCCACTCTTTACAATTTAGGTTTAGTTCACAGTACTTTAGACCAGTGGCTCCTAGCCTTTTTTTTTTCTATGACCTGTTGCTGGGAGCAGAGTGTGGCGGTGGCAGCAGTGGTGGCCGAGGGGCACTCCCAGCACATGGCTCAGTTTGTCTTTTATGTGCAACACCACCAGCACTGCCCTCGTGACCCTCATTTGGGTCATGACCCAAGGTTGGGAACTGCTGCTCTAGACAAAGACTTGGGTATTTGCTTTGAACATTCTTGTGCTTTCCTGCTTCTTTTGTCCAATTTCTAGTCTTGACTCATAGTTCAACCTGACTGGTTCTGGCTTTGAGTTTTGACTCCTGGCATGTCTTGACTCTAGCTCTGAACTTTGTCAAATCCTGACTTGGCTCTGGCTCTGGTTCCAACTCATCCTAATCTTGGCACTGGCTTCTGGTTCACCTTGACTCCAGCTTCTGAATCCCAGCTCCCTGGGAACCTGGCTTATGGGCGTTTCCTATGTATCAGGTGACCTTTGCTGACCACCTACACCCCAGTTTTTAACATGAGCTAGCTGAGGTACAATAAGCAGTAGGGCCACAATAATGGTTCTGTGTTGTGCTGTGTAGACTTGCCTGTTTCACAGAGGAAATCAACATCAGGTCTTTAAAGTTTAGAGATAATATCCTCTTTATTGGATCAACTTTACATTGATTTTTTTTTTTTTTGCTGGGACTCAGGAGCCTGGGAGAGGGAGTAGGTGGGATGCACTGGTACAGCCACATCTCCCACATTGATTCCAGCTCCTCCCAAAGTTTAAAACCATCTGCCTGCATTTCTGCCAGCCAACAGCAGCATTTCTTCTCAGGCAGCAGTGAGGGAGTTATTTGACTTCATAGCTCATCATCACCTATCTGATATGTTCTAAACTTTTATTCTACAGGTGTTAAAGACCCTTTTTCTTCTGGTCTTTGGATGGTCTTAATGTCCCATTAATCAACCTATTCTTTCTCCTGCAATTCTGCCCTCTGTGAGCTGATCCTATTACTATAGTTCTTATTTCACAGCCATGCAAAATATTTTTAACTCTATCTTAAAATGTGAACTCAGGTATAGAAATAATTTTCATTGAAGCATTGGAAGCACTGCCAAGATACTCAAGAAGGCTTGAATTTACTTTATAAATGTGAAAGAGCTGTGCCTTGAATTCTAATGACTGCCAGACTAAAGAAATAATAACATCTGACTATTTTTGCCCAGTTTGTTGTGTTGGATATAGCAAATCAATGCACAGTCCAATAAAATTATATTTGTTCTTGTTTTGATCTTAAACTGAATAATCTGGCCCTAGGCACCTAGCATTTTAGTAGAGCTCCTATTTTCTTTTTTTCTGGAGAAAAATATGTTGTATGTGCATCTTATGAGGATGCACAGTGCTATCTGCACCCCCTTTTCAAAATCCTTGATCTGCCATACTGGGGCTAGAAAAATTTGAAAATCAAGAAACCATAAGCTGCTTTCTTACTGCCTCTTCTCTTTAGTACCAAATCAATCTTGGCACAGGATTTCTGGTTCAGAGGATGCAGTAAAGAGTCAATTCAGATTTCTCATGCTTTGAACACCCACTGTTTCCCTGTCAGAGCCTCTCCCAGAGAGGAAAATCCTCTTTTGAACAATGTTTCTGCAAGCAGCTGGCTTTTAATTCTGATATATTAATAGCTGCGACTCCTCTGTTCCCAGCACTATAACACTGCAGTATTTGGATAATTGGCCAAATTGGGTGATGAGGACAGCAGCATCGTAGTACTGAAAAGTCTTGTTTTAGACGTGAAATTATAACAGAACCAATTCTTAAAAGGAATCCCAGAAGCCTTGAGGGGAATACCTTTTCATCAGCTATGTCTGCAAGTTGTTGGCTAGGGCCAATATTAAATCAGTATGTCATCAGTATTGGCTCTCACTGTAATAACTCACACAAATGCATTGCCTGTGATCAGTTTAAATAAGCTTCTAGTTTTAAACTTTCACCTAACATCACTATTATCTGCAGTTCTTCCTTTCTTATGACCATTCTATGGATAAAAATGTTAATATATACAGGGGACACCAAGCACACCTAAGCACAATTTGAAAGTATCCTAGGGTTAAAACACCTCACGTTTTCTTGAGGATTGAACCTAGTACAATCTGGATTGCTCAAGTCAATAGGAATTGGAAGATTAACTGACTGAAGTGGTTTTACCTCAAGGCTCTGTATCCCACTTGACATGTCTACTTCTGCAAATTGGATTCCAAGTCTGTTAATTACATTAGCAGAATCAACTCATGTATTTGGTGTAGAGGGCAACAGGTCCTACTGTGTTAGGAACATAGAACTGGAAGGGACCTTTTAAGTCCTAGTTTCCAATATTCCTTGATCTTAGGCAATTGTTATATACAATTTTACTTTACTCTTACACAGTAGTAATGCATAGGAGGTTGCATGGGGATGTATGTGCACCCCCTGAGAGTGCCGGTGCACCTCCTGACTGGCTGTGCTTACCACTGGGCTGGGGAGTGCCAGTGCTTCCCATGCAAGCACCAGCCAATCACTGCAACTGCTCCCAGAAGCAGCTGTAGCAATTGGCCATAAGAAGAGGCCATTGCAGGATTAGCAGCCAGGGCCGCCCTGCCCTCCCAATCAGCAGAGAGCCCCCTCCTTGTTGGTGGGACTGGCTGCAGGGAAAGCATATGCCCATGTTCTTACATTAAGTTGTATTGAACATAAGAACATAGTGGTGGTCAATTACTCTTAAGTCAGAGTTAACATTGCCAATAAACATGTTATAAAAAAGAACAAAAGATAATAAAAACAAGAACAAATATAAAATACCAGAAACCATATGCTGAGATTGTTATCCTACGTTTACAAATTCCTGCCCCTCCGGAGTGTGAGCGTGTACCAGATTAGAAATCTTTACCCATTTAATAATAACCAGAAACATATTTTCCATGTTATAATAACATGAGTGATGTTGTAAACACAATGGTCCAGAAGTTATGCATGAAGCAAAGATTTCTTAGGGTGACATATTTTATTGGATCACCTATACATTTGGGATAAAGTTAGACAAGCTTTTGAATGCTAATTGTTCTTCATCTTGCATTTGACTGCCTTACATTTTAAAGTTTGTCTAACTTTATCCCAACTGCATTGTTGGTTCAATAAAAGATATTACTCTAAAAAATCTTTGCCTCTTGCAAAAATATATTTGCATCCTTTTGACATATTCAGAACATACAGTCTTTCACATAATTTTTCCACTATGAGAAATGTCCTTTTCAGAAAAGCCTAAATAATCACATGTTATTTTTATGGGTCCCTCCTTTTAAAATATTAATTCATCATTGTCTGGAGATGCCTGGTTTTAGATCAGATCCATAAGTTACCATTTACCTGGCTATTTAACACCCAGGTCAGATACTAATTTTCTAGCTGATTTTTCTCTTCAGCCATACAGGCTATTTTCTCAACAACTACTCTCCTGATGCCCACTTTTCTGTAGATAAGGAAGTTTTGAAATTTGCAGAGTAGAAAAAAATGGTGAAAATCAAAACAAGAAAATTTGTACATGCATTGGGAAAGGATCCTTAAAGAATATTCATTCTGCCACATTCTGACACATTCAAGTGGGGGGGATAGGGGGAAAGGAGGTAAAAACAGGAAATTAAACTTTTTTAAAAGTATGTTTTTAAGGAAAGAGAGAGATTCCTAATTTTTCAGAAGAAAATAATTTTGAATTAAAAATCTCTACTGCACCTCTGCAGAATCTTCATAGGAAAACATGTTCTTCCCACTTGGACAGACTGGGTCAAGAAAGGTGATACAAAGGAACAGAATAACATGGCTACATTTTTCTGGCAGTGTCCTATGAGGGCTTTGTAGGGAGCCCCTTAATTGTTTCTGTAAGATGTGGAAATCTGGATCCTTATGGACATTTCCTCTAGAGTTTTGTGTCATGAGAATGAATGGATATGAGGTATCTAAAGTCAGTGAAGGCAGGCCTTTTCCTCGGCATATCGACAGAGACACTATTGAATTATTTAGAAGAAAAAAATGCATCAGATCAGTCCATTACATAATATCATTCTCACTGTTTGTTAAAGTAAGACTGAGGTGTCCATTACCCTTTTCAAGTGAAAGGTAATTAGGTAATATTGTCTACATATGCATCTGCTTAATTCATATTTTTTTTGTTTCCTATATAACAGCTAGAAAAAGAAAAGTGCCCACCAACAGTAACCCAACATGTAATTTATTTGTTTTAATTTCATTTTAGTCAATGACATTTGCTTTAAGTGAAAGCACGTGAAAGAAGATGGGCTGATATCCTTGGAATAAAAGGCTTTACTTCATTCTTGGCTAAGTATGATATGATGTTATAGTTTATAGCTGCAACTCCCTAACAGTGCAATACCAATAAATGTTAAGCCTTTCCTGTGGTGAAAGGTTGATTCAGTCTCCAAGTATAATCATTCCTGGCACTGTCCTAGCAGATACTGCCAATGGTACCAAATGATATGTTAGTTTTATTTTGTAGTTTTTTTGCTCCCCTGGGCACTTGGATGTCTTGAACACTTTTCATTTATGCTCAGAGTAAAATTAAATCCTTTCAAAGTGGGAAGGCTGTTTAGATAAATCCACTGGGTGACTTTGTGCAGTTTCCTCTTTTAACTTATTTTTTGACCAATTTCCAAACTTGTGAGCTTTTAATCCTATAAGATGGTTAAAATGAACTGAATCTTGCTTTGTGTAAAAAGTTAAAAAGACAGCTCATTCTGTGATTAACCTCCTGCCGCCCCAGTTTGAGACAAATTCTTTAAAAGGTAGGAAAAACTGAAGGTTTACTCAGGTGGAAAAGAACAAATAGAGAAGGGGCTCTGAGGGAAAAGGTCAAGAGGTAAAATGAGAGGCAGCTTGAAAAGAGCCTGCAAATTACCTGCTGCCAACAACCTAGGATTTTTTTTATTCTTTTCTGTTCTTATATTCTCCAGAGAAAAACTTTCAATTTTATGAATATAAATGAATTTGTTGAATGTTACATTTCTAGACCTGTGCAGAAAAAAGGTTTACTTGTCTTGAGAGACTTCAAAATTAAAAAAAAAAAATCCTGCTTATATTAAGAAAAGTCTGTAATCACTTGAAGTTTTCTTGGAAAAAACACGAGGGTGAAAGAAAATCAGATTAATGAATTTGACTATTTTTTTTGTATATTACTTAGAATGAAAGACACCTAGATTCAAGCTACTATTCTGCCTGATTTAGCAGAAGGCTTTGAACCTCTATATCTTTCACATCCCATGTAAGTACCACAACCACAGTGCTATAATTAATATCTTTTGGCCAGTGAATTATTTTATGCAAAGCTCTGTGCCTCAGGTCTCTAAAATGGAAATATGTCATCTCTCTTCCACTTTGGATACTAGAGCATTAACGGAAGACCATGAGACATCAGACACTAGCATAGTAAGATTCACATAAGCACCTTAGGTATCTATTTATATTGTTATAATATTCACCAAACTCTTTCCCCACAAATATTTAAAACAAATTTTACTCTAAGGAACATTTATCCTACAGGATATTTATAGAATACTAAGGCTAATTAAAAAAACTCCTTAAAACCATATTTACAATTTTTGAAAACATGGTCATTTTTTCCCCAGTTTTTACTTCACTAGTATAGTGACATTTGTTCCACGTCACAGCTGTCCATCTGGTTGGTCTGTAAAGCCCAGATATACACAACTGTTTTCCCATGGTCTCACAGCAGAGAAACACTACTGGGGCTGCTGGTATGGTGGTGATAGGGGAGAGAGGAGATCCCAGTGACTCACGCCTGTAGTGTATGGCTGGTGTACTCTGTAGGCCAGGGCCCACACAACAATGCTGTGTGCAGCCCAGGCCAGGATGAGGTTGGATAGCCCTGTTCTACATTACACACACACATACACACACACACACACACATTTTATCTCAATATGGCCAGATCTAAAAGTACAATTTAGATTTTAAAAGTAACCAAGAATGGGATCCTGCCACTGTGTTTCTCAATACCTTCTAAATATTTTTTCCTCCAGTTCGAAAATAAAATATGTCATAACATTAAAAGCCAGCTGTCATGAAACTCAGGTAGGAGTCAGAAAGTCAAACTAGGTTCCCCACTGCCCAAAGATAATGACACTGATAGTAAATTCAAGCTTTCACTTACATACTTCAGTTGGTTCATGATGCAATGTAAAGATTTTGCAATTTAAATTTAGTTAACGATTCTGTGGATATGTGAGCCAAGTGAGAATATAACTTATTCTTCCCTTGCTGACTTCTTTCTTCAGTAAAGACAAAAAGATAAAGTAAGCAGATACTCAGAAGTGCACACCAGGAGCAGAGTAAGAAGGTCTGAGCATTTGTAGTCATTTTTTAGATGGCACATTAAGGAAGCGAAAAGTAAAAATACAACAACATACTTCATTGTTTTTTTTTCCCTGACCCAAACATTCTTTGAGTTACACAAGTCTCCAGAATTAGTTACATAAATGAAGGTTAGAACAAGGACAGATAGGTATGGCAGCCAGAAAATGGGGTCATCGCAACCGTCAGCACTGATCTGTAGTATAATTTCTTGTTATACTGATTGTCTATCAACACAGCATCACCTACAGAGGCGGTCATCACGGCATCACCAGCAGAGGTTTCTGAACTGTGATTACTTAACCTGTGAGACAAACTCTTGTGTATCTTTGAATTGTTTAAATGGGATCAGTCACTTTCATATGCCATTGAAACTGAAATGCCAGGTTAATAGTTAATACTGGACCTATAAATACTTCATAGTTATTCAACCTAGGGATAATCAGCGGATCCAAAATAGGACCTTCAAATTGTAAATTTTAGTACTGCATAGTATGATTGGTAGACCCAATAAAGTGCATTAACAGTTTTAAAAAATCATTCGGTGTCAATCATTTTTTCCTCAGGCGTAGTGTCCTGATCTATTTATTGATTTAGTTTCAGCTGAGTGGTAATATATGTTGAAAGTCTGGCAGTGCAAGTTACCTTGTAAAACACCCCTCTATATTTTTTCTTTGTTCTAGTGGCAAATCTTGAGCAGTCAGCTTTAAATCTAACAGTCTTAGAAGCTGATGTCTTAAAAATGGGGAGGAGGGGAAATAATTCCACTTCAGATTTATAAAACTGAAATAATTTCAGAAGCAGCATTTAACATTTTTTCCATCTTCTGATCCAAAGATCAGTGATATAGTGTGTATGCATATCAACATTATAAAGTGGAAATAAGGGCTATTTTGTTCCTGCACCAGGATTTGGTTTCAGCATAAACCATGGCAAAGGGCTAAATGATCCAAGTTTAAATGTTGACCTTTGTTGCATTATAACCATATGTAAGTAAAAAGCCCTTTCAATCTGCTCACAGAAGGGAAAACAATTAATTGGGAAAATATCTGGATAAAAATAAAAATTAATTAAAATGTAAAAAGAACCTTTTTAAGAATCCTGCTTCATACTTTTTTCCAGCAGTGTGGTTAGTGGTGCTTCAAATAAGGCATTTTTTCCAGCTGTGAGTGGGAATTTATTTTATCTGACAGATTACATTATATTTAAATGTATACATTTTAAATTATTGTGATACCAAAACTGATTAAATAGTTTACATCAACATTTGTGTGATGTGCTAGACTTCATATTTACTAAGATACAGTTGATTTAGGGTGTAATTGCCCCTATTTTCAAATAGTAATGAGACAGAGCCATTATATAAAGGGCCATATTTCTATATTACTTCTATATAATAATATTAATAATAATAATAATACCCTATGCTTTGTGCAATTAAACTACAAAACTTTATACAGCTTTGTGCATAGTTGGAGTCTTCTGTATATTATTATCTTCAGAACACTGGACAGGGACAAAACATAATATAAACATCTAACAACATTGCTGAAGAAGATATGAACAAACAGCAGGTGTCTATGCTGGAAGTGGTGAGAGAGGTTACTAAGGATACAAAAAGAAAAAATTACTTCCTAGGTGTCTTATTGTAAAATAAAATCCAGCTCAACCATATTTATTTCTACACATTAGCTTCTTGTGTGTGCACATACGCATTTGCTATGAATTATTCTAAATTATATTTCCTTTCTTTTGGCCTGATGATCATGAAAGTCACACATTGTACCCTAACTATACTTTGTACTCTGTCTTGCACTTAAAGTTTAATAAATAAAACTTGATATGCATACACTATCATGTATATTACTTGACATTTTGGTTTATCTCAGACATCACAGTACGATATTACTAGCAGGCCGCGTGTTCAGCACCAGGGTGAGAGGCCAACCAAAGAGACGCTCTAGCAGCCAGAGCATCTCTATGGAGGACCCAGCCTCTGGTTGCCTTAGGACTGTGCCTTAGGTTGTCTAGGACTGTGTCCTGCCCTGCTTTTTAAAGTTTCATTTTTTTTAGACCTCTGGGACATCCATGGATCTAATTTTCTCTCCGCACTGCAAGTTTGCAGTGCGGAGAATATTTTTTTGTTCCCACATGTGCCTGTTGCCCCATTTCAAAAGGGTTTGAGATGGGGCAAGAGGCATGTATGTGCCCATCTGGATGCACCCAGGGGGTGCATCTACACTTGCAAGTAGCATGGAACAATAAACTCCAGCACAGTCCATGCTTAAGTCCCAGGTGCAGTGTATAGATGTGTGCCTAGGACCACAGCAGTTAGAGCCAGGGTGGAGCAGCCCCAGACTGGCAGCAGGCTCAGGGGGCCAGTCCTATGCTTCAGATTGTGATATCAGGAAGCAAAGGGACTGGCTGGGGCATGATGGTGCTACAGTGTGGGGCTAGCTGGCAACCCTGGTCACTGTCTATACATGCATTTATGTGGCATAATTTAATCTACCATAGTATGATATTTCACCAAACGTACTATATACATTTTTCTTGATGACAGAGCTACACATTAGATACACCCTGGAAGCATTTACAGACTCATTAGAATTCAGTAGTTACTGCACATTTAAGTTAGTGCTTGCTTAATGAAGTACTAACTAAATGTGCAGTAACTACAGTTACTGCACAGTAGCACTTGTGCATAGTTTTTTTGTGGTGCTTACTGCACAGTAGACTAATAATATTTCTCAGTAGCGTTTTAGCATGATTTTTGACTGGCATGCTATTGCACAGTGTTATTATGCTACTGCACAGTAAACATCTTGTGTAGATGTGCCCCCTGAAAGCAAACACAGCACTAGGTTACCAGGTTCCTTCTGAATAAGCTTGTACTGGTATTTGCTGGCCGGTAGGATGTTACAAGAAGTTTGATCCAATGCCTATTGCAACATGTACTGATGGTTTAATAAAAAATGCAAGCAGTCTCAGTGGTCATTACAAAGATAGGGGAAGATCACAGGTGCAGAGGTTAGTTTTGCACCAATTAAGAGTTTTTCAATAAAATAAAAACCTGAAAAATCACTATGTCTAGTATTTAAGTCTTTTTACTGTATGAGCCTTTTCCCCTAAGCTTTGACTTGGTGAAACTGACACCAGAATTATCATATCATAGCATAAAAAAGCAATATTTCTTTAATATTTTTTTGTTTGAACAAAACAGTTGCAGCTTAGCTTAAGCAGTAGGAATGTAGCCTCCTGTACATTCTCATATACTAAATTTAGCAATGCCTCATGTCAGTGTTTCAATCTGAGACCTTTTAAAAAAAAATTCACTGTTGCTAGTTCTTAACAGTTTAGAAGGGTTCGATGTGGCACTGTGTATTCATGTCCAAATCTGCCTAATTTCAGCCAGATATACCTATTCTTTCTTCTCTGCTTCCTGCTGCAATTACTCCTGTCTACTATCATACAATGGGAAGTCAGAGAAGGAAGAAGCTTAGGAGAAGTTAGGATACTCACTGGATGAAAAAATGGCTCTTTGTAGTCTGACTAGTGATAAAAGGTAGCTGGGGAATGTAAGGTTATGTTAACTAATTTAGATGTGGGAGAAAACAAATAAAATGTAGCACAAGCATGAGAGATGAAACATTATCATGACATAACTTGAGTAAAAAAAAATAGCCAGAAGAACACCAGCATCAAAACCCATTGCAGAACACAGCTAAGAACTACAAGGAAAAGCAAATCCTATGCCAGATATGTGTAGAAAATCATTACAATCACTTTGTTTTTTATAGTGCATCCTATCATTCTATTCTTCTTGTCAGTTCTCTCTCAAGGAAGCAAGGTCTTCCCCTCAAAAGGCTTGTTTTCTGTTAGGACTCCACTGATACCATGGGTCAGGATCTTGGTCTTGTTGCCTCAAGTTCAGTATTGTCCATACAGGAGCACATGAGGACCTTACTGTACTGACTAAAACAGATTTCAGAGTATGTTCTGTGCATTGCCAGCCTTGGCACCCAGGCCAAAGGACTCAAGTTAGCTTTGCCCAATTTGTACATTCCCACAGCCATTTTCTAACTATATTACTGTGTTTCTGCAATTGACTGTGTGTGTGTTGTGATCTATGCCATGTTGCTGTGTCCTAAGATGATCTAAAATTTCTTCACAGAGAACTGTTGAAGAACTCACCTCTCCACATCAAACAACAGTGGAGAAGGCTTTGGAGAACTATCAGTATTTGAATTATTCTACTTGCTTCTCTACTCTAAAATGGGTGCATTACATCTCATGTGAAAACAAACCTTGGACATCTGCGACTGTGCAAGTATCAGACAATTTCAGAGAAAATCATTATGTTTATAAGCATTTTGATTGGCTGGCAAGAAGATGTAGGAAAAAGCATATATAGGAGCTTAGGCTAAGACTGCATTGTAGGCTACCATTAGTTATTTAATATTTCCCTCTCCAAAATAGAGGGGAAATTCACCCATTCCATTCTGGACAAAGGAATAAGGTTTTTTAAAAATTAGAACAATGAAACTTGACTTTTGATTAAATGCAACTCCTAAAAGTTCTCCCTAAACTTTCCATGCAAATATGCCCTGGTTTAAGTTGATGTACTTTACATATTATATGGCTTGGTTCAGTTTAAGCAAAGCTGAGCTGAGAGTTCAAGTCAGGCATACAAATGAGAGATTAGCTTCTATCTTGATTTCAGATGAGCTAGCATGCCTTCATTATGAGCAGTATCTTCATTAGATTTTCTTGCTCATACTTCTAATTGTTGTTTTGCAGTCTGAACATCATCATCATTAATATTTTATCGTGTCCATTCTCTATTTTTCACCATATTTTCTTTCTATTAGCTTTTTATCTCTCTGCTTCTTTTATCATAGTCTCTCCTTAAGGGAATACAAACCCAATAACTCAAGCTTGAGTTGACACTTCAAGCCCATGATGTTCAAGTGAGTTCAAAATTAGACAAAATGAATTTACCCATCCCTACCCAATACCGGTCTCATGAAGCACTCTATTAGTCATTTCCCTCAATCCCAAATTGATTCTACTTACAAGTACAGTACTCGCTAACCTCTATATAAGATAAAAGTCAGTTCTTTATCCTCTGAAATACCTCACTCCTGACACTACTTCATGAAGATTAGTCTCTTGTGCATCATGATATCAAAAGCTTTTATATGTCCAAATAAATTATGCCTCTGCCTTGTGTTCTAATTACTTTTTGTTACTTACTCAGAATTCATCAGGATTCTTGTATATATTCTTTTTGATATGCATGATAGGGAAAGTATATGTAATCAAAATATAATTATCTTTAAAAAGCCATTGATGCTTCTTGGGGAAAACTTAAAGTTTTATTTAGAAATAAATTCTACTGATATTTTATATTTTCTGCTTTTATGTACCCTAGTTGCATATAAACAAGGTTTTTATTGAGAATTTATATACTTTTTCTGCCTATGTTTCATCCAGAATGACTCCAGATTTGCCGCATGTATGTAATTTATCAATGAGCAATTGTATTTTCACAAACATAGGATTAGGAATTCAAGAGGAAAAGCTAATGAAAGCAGGTATGAGCACACTCTAAACAACAAAACCTTTTTTCATGAAAGTGTCCCTAGTAATTAAAACTAGGAAGCATGCGTAAATTAATGTTCCTGTATCTGTAACAAACTGTATTTACATGGAAATTTTTCAAGATTTCCCTTGATTTGCCAATAGGTTTTCAAACAATTTTTTTTTTAAGTTTGTCCCTGTTATAATCACAATCTATAATTATAACTAGTATTTCAGTTGGGATACCGTATTTCTGTACTTAGTGTCTGGCTTAACTGTTATACTACAGTCACATACTGTATTCTTGTACATATAATTTATTTTTTTAAGTCATATTTTTTTGTGTTTTGGATCTTGGATAGGGGTGTGCAAAGCAGGCCCTATTCAATTCAGATTCAGAATCAGCACAAATCAGGGAGAGTGATTCAATTTGTTGATTAGGATCACGGTCACTGATTTGACTGGGCTGATTCTGAATGTAAAGATTATGTGCTGATTCAGAGAACAGTAATTTGGTCATAGACACAGCTTTAAATGCTTTTTCTACATACCTCAAGGTACCAGCATGGCTCATGAATGCTGTGATGGTGGGGCAGATGGAGCATCCCAGAGCAATGAGGGCGGGGGGGAAGGGGCAGGCAGGGTACATGCTTAGTGGTGAAACTGGAAGTGGACCAGAAGTTCTTCCAGTCTGTTTCTGGGTCCACCAGGGAGTACACTGGGCCCCCCACCCTGCGTGGCCCCTGGCTTAGTGATCAGTTATGGGGGACCCTGGGTGCCCCCTCAGACCTAGGAAGCACAAGTTGCCGAGGTGGGGGAGGCATGGGGGGTGCCCCCATGTGCTCTCTGGTGGACCTGGAAGTGGACTAGAAGTGTTTCTGGTCCACTTTCTGCTCTGTTGTTGAGTACGCTGGGGAGTCCCCACACTTCTGTGGGATGCACCAGGCACCCCAACATTGCAGCATTCATGATCTACCTGCTACCTACAAGTATGTAGAAAAAATATTTAAAGCTGTTTCTGTCTAAATCGCCAAATCTTTCAGAATCTCTCTGAATTGATTTGGAGGGTTCTGATTTGATTGAGAGAGATTTACTCGTCCTCTAATTTGATTCGGATTCAGAGATTCAGTCACTAAATCGGGCCAAATCTCCACCAAATCGAGTCAGGGATAGAAGTTTGCAGAGCCCTAGTCTTGGATTTGAGTAAGAAAAAGAAAATAAAGAGCTCTTGTATACAATCATACAGATTGTATTCTGTCAAATATGACTTTATTTGATTTTTTTTAAATTGTGAGTAAAAAATGTGCATAAATTCAAAGGAATATTATACCCATACTTCAGTCCTTAGCCTAATTATGAAAGGGATGAAAGAGATCTCTCATAGGAGAAATTTCAGGGCCTTGTCCAATTCCTACAGAGACAAATTAGTGTCGGATTTGTCCTTCGTGAAGGCACTTGGAACGAGCCTGGAGGCCATCTGACAATATACTGAAATATAAGAGATGTGTCCATTGATAATTGGGAGGCATAGAATAGGTTTGTCAACAAAAAGAGTACAGGGAAAGACTAGTTTTTTATAATAAATGGATAAACTGACTAAAATATAGAACAAGATAACTACAAAAACTAGTTCACATCAGTCATTCTACCAGCATTGTGCTGGTTACCATTTTCCTCAAACAGAAGACCAGTACATAAATCTTACATACATAAATGCATTGCATCCGTCTTCATACTCAGCAGGCAGTAACTGGACAAATTCAACAGGAAGTAAACGAGGAGAGACTTTGCATCTAGTTTGATAGCTGTGGAACAAAATAGGTAGATAGGATACAGAGAGGACAGGAACTAGAAGGACCTTCCCCTTCCCTGCCATTTACCCTCTTGATGTACTTCAGTGCATACATTCTGGGATTAAATTTGCTAGTTATATGGTTATTGTTGTTCTGGGGTTTGAAAACTGTTTTCTTGGGAAGTATCTGGTTCCTATTGGTTTTGATATATAGGTTACTGGAGCTGGTGTGTTCTCGAAGGCCAGTGCTAGGAAATTATCTTCCATATTCCAAAGGCAACTCAGAAAACACAACTCAAATATGTATTTGGTTTTTAAAACTCAGAAATGTTTATTGTCACCAGGTAGCACACCAGTTGGTCTGATTAATATTCAGTCCAATTTAGTGAAGCTTGTCCCTGACAGATAGAGACATTATATGGTATTCAATTCACACTCCCCTAGGTGTCTACAAGAGACAGGTCTCCCAGTCTTCCCTGTATTCCCTTGTCTTGTGCCAACTCTCATCTCTCTCATTGTAGAGATGTTCATCTCTCCTTGTTTCATTTGCCAAGTTCACACAACTGCATGTGTTATCTATCTCATTAATCTGTTCTTCCTTTTTTTGCATTTGTCCTCAAGTTTTTTTAGCTGCTGTTTTAAATGTTTTTTCTACATACCTCAAGGTAACAGCATGGCTTATTGTGACGGTGCCGGGCCGTCCCTAGGGACCCGAGAGGGACCCCGGGGGTCGAAAGGAGGTGCAGGAGACTCACCGGGGACGGGGGAACCGGGGGGCGATGAACTGCAC
>JAGPOW010001296.1:67411544-67422575 GCA_030014935.1 Caiman crocodilus
GACTATGTCCACAGTGACACCATCATCCAAGGATTTAGTTACTTGGTCATAAAAGGCAATCAGGTTGGTCTGGCAGGACCTGCCTTTGATGAACCCATGATGATTGCCCCTGAGTGTGATCTCCCCTGCAGGCCCCCCACAGATGTGCTCCTTAATGATTGTCTCCAAGATCTTCCTGAGCACCGAGGTGTGGCTTACAGGCCTATAGTTATTTCGGTCCTCCTTCCTCCCCTACTTGAAAATTGGGATCACGTTAGCCAGTTTTCAATCCCCTGGCACCTAGCCAGATGACCATGAATGCACAGACAGCTGGGTCAAGGGCTTCACGATGACCCCTGCCAGCTCCCTCAAGCCCTTGAGTGGAGGGCATCTGGACCTGCAGATTTAAAATGTCTAGCTCTTCAAGAACAGCCCTACTACATCTGCGTTAACTGAAGTCTTGATAGAGCTATCCCCAAGATTGTCCCTATCTCTGGTAGATGGGGTATCCCAGTCCCTTTTCAAGAAAACAGAGGCAAAGAAACTGTTAAAAATATGAGCTTTCTTGTCTGGCGTGACCACAAGATTACTGTTTGCATCTTGCAGGGAGTCTACATTGCCTGGTGCCCTCTTCTTGCTCCCAAAGTACTTGAAAAAGGACTTTTTGTTGTTCTTAATCCTGGATGCTAACCTGAGTTCTATCTCTGCTTTGGCCTTCCTAATAGCCCTCCTACACTCTCAGGCCAAGGAGAAGTACTCCTCCTTGGTGATAGCTCCTCCCTTCCACTGGTTGTATGCCCCCTTTTTAGTCCTCAGGCATTCCTGAATGCCCTTGCTGAACCAAGGGGGGTTCTGAGCTTTCTTACCTTAGGATTGTTATCCTTTGGGCATGGAGGATTGCCCCCTTAAGGCATGACCATCCCTCATGTACTCCCATCTCCTCTACCTTCTGGGCCCTTAGTGCCTCCCCCGCTTGTCTCCTAAGCTCATTGAAGTGGGCCTTTCTGAAGTCAAGGGCTTTAGCCTTGGTTTGGGCCCTAGTCGCCCTGCGTTGGATAATGAAATCCAGCAGGTGATGATTGCTATTGTCCAGGTGGTCAAGGACCTGCAGTCCCCTCACCAGGTCATCCCTAGTGGCCAGGACCAGGTCCAGCAAGGTGTTACCCCTAGTGAGGCTGAGCACTTCCTGGATAAGGTGAAGGTCCTGTAATACAGCCAGGAACCTACACAAGTGGTCAGACCTGGCTGTCTGTTCCTCCCAGCAAATGTCTGGGTAGTTTAGGTCACCCATGACAATAACATCCCTTGACCTAACTGTCTCCATAAGCTGACTGGAGAAGTCCTGGTCTACCTCTTCCCCCTTTTGGGTGGTCTGTAGTAGACACCCACTGTAATGTCCCTTTTGCCATGCCCCCTTGTAGTTTGACCCATAGCGTCTCTGCCTGACCATCCTCTAACCTGAAGCTTGATGATGCGAGGTGCTTTTTGACACAGAGTGCAACCCCGCCACACTTTGCTCTGTCCTGTCTCTCCTATAAAGGGTGTATCCCCGAATGCCCGCCGCCCAGTCATAGGTAGGGTCCCACTAAGTTTCTGTAAGCCTTACTATTTCTGTGAGCCCTACTGTTCTAATAGTGACAACATTTTTCCTGCTATCCTATATAAACCTTCTTTTCTTCAACTTCATGACAGTGATCTGTCTCTTGCTCTCTGCAGCAAGAGAGAAAAGATGTTCTCTCTTTTCTTTAGGGCAGATAAAACTTTTAATCACCCTTCCCACAAGCTGAACATGCCTATTTCTGGGGTTCTTTAGTGCTACAAGAATGATATCTGAGGAAAAGGAAAAGATTAGAAAGCTCTCTTTAAATCTCAGTACACATGCCAACTTTCCATTAGAAAAGACAGCTCCTAGTAGATACCATCTACATCTCAGGTCTGTCAAAAGAAAGCCACTATACTGTTTGTTCTTATTGTCAGACACCTTTCATCCTCAAAACTGTCTCCTTCAGGCTCTCTTTCAAACCCCAAGCAAAAAGCTGTGGACCAGCACATTTGAGAGCCTCAAAATAATCAGTGTACCTGGTGTACTCAGGCTGATGGGGCAGGTAGAACATCCCACAGCAGTGGAGGGGGGGCGGTGGGGTTGCAGTTTCCTTGCTACCAGCCTGAGTGACCGGCTGGCTGCAAACTCCACTACCTCTGCTCCTGTGGGGCGCTCCACCCACCCCACCACTCTGAGATCACCAGCTATACCTGCAATGTACTATATTTAATGGTTAGCAATTTGTTGCTCCCATCCCCCTTCATAACTATGTCTTCCTGTTTGTAAAAGCATATAAAAATTTCTAGTTAGGTTTATCTAAACATAAGATTTGCATGTACCCACTTTCAACTCCTGTGTCTTTCACTTAATATTCCTTTTGATGCTTCCTATCTACTTCCAATTTCCCTGTATTCCAATTCTTCCACCACAGACTCATGTTATTTTAGTATCTATTTATCTTTGTTATACTTAGTGTTGCTACTTGCTATATATGATCATAATTTTCTGCAAATTATTTGAAGAGAAATGGCAAGAGTCAGTGTGCTAAAATTGAATTTATTTTAAATGTTGTGAATATTATGACTGTCAGAAGTGATAGCTAGAAAAACCAAATATTTCTATGCTGATGTATTTCAAACAGGACATATTTAACAATATAAGGATTTGAAGCTGCGGACAAAATTCTTGAGACTACTTGAATGCAACAGTTGATAGTGATTTGGTTCTTTACAGAAAATAAGGTTTATTCCTTATGGTAAGGATGTTCTCAGATTCAAGCCATTCCAGCCTCTGAGAATTTATCTTCCTTATGAGAAACTCCAAGATTGCTTTTGTTAATACAATTTCTTATCCATTTCCAATCTCCCTCTATTCCAGTTCTTGTACTGCAGACTCATGTTATTTTAGTATCTACTTTATCTCTGTTATATTTAGTGTTGCTACTTGCTATATATGATCATAATTTTCTGTGAATTATTTAGAAGACAAAAGGCAAGAGTCAGTTTGTCAAAACTGAATTTATTTTAAATTTTGTGAACATTATGACTGTCAGAAGTGATACAATAAATATCTTAATGAATACTGATAGAAGGCCAGACCCATCTTGGTATGTACCTAAATGAGATTTGGGCAGCACCCGAATTCCAGAAAAATTCAATCCAAAAGAGCCCAACTTGTGTGACCACTATATCTCTTTGGCAGCTCAATTCATTCAGTGTCTACATTTTGGCCTGAGAATTTCCCTACATGCCTATGCCAGGTCTTCTCTGCAGGGTCAGAAGCGATTCATTTTAATGATGTAGGTGCTTCCCTTCCACCTAATCTCTACTGCAAGGCAAACAGGGGAAGTATTTAAACTCTATGGGTGATTATACATGTGCTCTGGGAGTGGGGTGGGAGTGGAGTGTCTCAATTAAGGGAGTGTCTTAATCTCTACTCCTTCAGTGCTTAGATCATGGTGGATTTGAGGCATCTTTTGCTCCATTTGGGAGGTGAGTATGCTGCTGCCACCTTCTGCATAATAACTTAGTGGCTGGAGTTTGAAGCCTTTACTCAGCCTGAGAAAGTTCAAATCCACATGCCCACTTCCCCAGGAAGCTGTCCAAATGTCCAGGCAGACCACCAGGCTGCATGGTGATACTCTCCAATAAGCCAAACTATTGGAAGGAAAGATTCATGGAGCCACAGAGAAAGCAAGAAAGAAAAAACATGGCCCTATAGCTCAGTGACAAGGATGCTCCCCTGGTTCCAGAGTCTGGTCCCAGGATTGTTTAGGTATTCTACATTAGACAGATACTGGACATCAAAGAGAAGTAAGTCTGGAAGCAGGAACAAGTAGATATGTGGGAGGCTGCTGGAGCACGATAATTGCCACACTGTAGCAGATGCTCCAGCAGACTCAATTAATCAAGTCTGTTCTGATGCTCTGGAATTCCAGTGCATCCAAACAGCCTCCCCGCTTGTGTATAGGCACCCTATGTAACTCCCTGAAGGTGACCAATTTTTTAGGTATCTTTTGAGCTTTCTAACTCAAACCAAAAGCACTGTGTTTAGGAAAGGAAAGCAGATATGGTCACTGTCACTCAGAAATGGTGTGGTGGTACAGCTGGTCATTTTTTTGCGTAATAGCTTAGAGTTAAGCATCTGTCTAAGAAGCAGGGGACCTGGGTTAGAAACACTCTCTGTCTGAGATGAGATTGAAAACCACAGATCCATTTTCCAAGGAAAGTGCCCTAACCAGAGGCAGCCCAAGCAGAGTGTGGGGCCAGAAGCAAATCAGCTCGTGCGGGGTCCCATGCTGGACAGAAAGAAGCCAGAGGCAGATTAGAAGTGGGGGGCTGGGCAAGTGGCTGGACATGAAGCTGACTGCAGCATGGATTCACTGCAGCCTCTCCACCCAGCTTCGTGAGGGTCCCCAAAGTATAGGGCCAGAGGTGGTCACCCCAATTTGCCCCTCCAGGTACAGCCCTCACCTCAACCACCAGATTTTAGAATAATTCTGGTAGGGTGTACCTTTTACTGCAGATGTTGAAGATGGGACACTATACAGCCAAAAATATACGTCATGCAGAGACAGAAAGCAAGAGGGAATACTTTCTAGCCAAGTGATGAGGAATTTCCCCTGGGAGACTGAAAATCTAGCTACCAGTTCCTGCTGCCAGGCTTATTTCTATTTTATGTCCAATATCATTCTAATGTAGAATACCTAAACAGTCCTGCGACCAGAGTCTGGAACCAGGACAAGCATCTTTGTCACTGAGCTACAGGGCCATGCTTTTTCTTGTTTGCTTTCTCTGTGGCTCCATGAATCTTCTATTCTTTTTTTTCTAATAAACTTGGCTTTTACAGAATGAATGGATAGTATCACCATGCAGCCTACTGGGCTGCCTGGACATTTGTACAATTTCCTTCAGAAGTGGACGCAGGGATTTGAACTTTCTCAGGCTGAGTAAAGCCTCAAAACTCCAGTCTCCTATTTCTAGAGTGGACTCTAACTACTAAATTATTATGCAGAAGGTGGCAGAAATGTATTTACCTCCCAAATGGAGCAGGGATTTCTCAAGTCTAGCATGATCTAGGCACTGAAGGGGTAGAGATTAAGACACACTCTATGTGGAGGATTTTGTGTTAGCCACTGATGGGCACCTTTAGAATTTTGAATCACCATTTGGAGGTGCTCTCCTGTCCGAATTATTTGTTTAGAAAATCTCAGTCCCTGTCCTTGAACTGTTCTTCAGTAGCACCTAAGTTTTCTCATTAACTTTATATAGCTACCCTAAGTGCCTAAGAGTGTTGTTTCAATCAGCCTCCTGGGGCTAGGCACCTAAATGTTAAACACTGCAATGCCTAAGTGAAGACATCTAAGGCCACTTCTGCATGTTGCAGGCATCATGTAATTAACTGGTCAGTTGTGCAATTACCTTGAGACCAGCTATATGTGCAAAGTAGTAATCACACCATAAAAAACTTCAACCAGCTATAAAGTTATACCTCAAACTTTGTACTAATGTTATAGCTACTTGCTGTTGAGGTATAATTTTCATGTATAACAGCTGGGGGCCCCATCAGCTGCTAAGGCTCCCAGCCACAGTTGTGCACTACACCTAGTCTGGGCTTGGAGTCCCACAACTAAGAAGACTCTCAGCCTGAGCAGATGCCGCCACTGGGTACTGAGAGCACCCCACAGCTGCTGGGACCCAGAGTCCCACAACTCCAGATGCTGGGTCCCAACAATGCATCTCCTGGTGCCAGGATCCAGCTGCATCCCGTCAGCTGTGGGGGCACAGCTGCAGTCTCCAGCATAGAGCCTCCAGGGCTGGGAGATTGCAACTGCTGTGATCTCTCAGCCTCAGGGATTTTATGACCTCCCATGGCTCAGAGGTCATGGGGGCTGTCTCCCCCAGTTGTGGGAGTCAGTTTCACCCCTAGCAGGGCTAAGAACCAGTTTAAAAGCAGCACGGAAAGATAATGTTTTTCAGAACAGGGATTACTATGCCAAAAAAGCACAAATGTTTCAAATGATGAGAGGGATATGTTTAAACAAACAATTTTTTTTCAATAGGATGTGCTGCTCAAATAATGCATCAGGCTAACATATACCAAATTCCTCCTAAGCAGGATGTAATCAGATTAGTTTATTAAAATGATTTGTGCAATACTGATTGTTTATCCCTGCCACATGGAAAAATAATAATTCTTACCAGTGGCTAGTTTACACCCATGACCAAGAATAGAAACCAATGGATAGATTCCAGGCTGTAATATTTTGTACTGGAGAGTGAAGAGGGAAAGAGAAAAATGGCAATTATTCTTAGATTGATTTTGACAAGACAGAAGACAAGATAAGGAGACAGAGCATTTTCCTGCAATTTACAGAAAAAGCAAGCTTAGTAAACTCAGTACTTTAAATCCATCCTTATAAATCCCAGCTGATCAGGCAATGGCACTGACATGTAGCAATTGGCAGAATATAATAAGCTAACAGAACCCTACTAAAGCACCAATTTATTCAGATATGATATTTTTGAAAAAATGTGTGAAAAAACTCGTATAATGGGGGAGGAAATTAACTTTTGGTAGAGAGTTAATCTGTAGCTAAGCATCACCGTCACAGATAGGTGGTGCCTTATGAAGCACATCGTATATAATGTATCTGAAACATAATTTAGACTGCAGCTAGGATATGGACTGCTGTAATTTTTTTATGTCAATTTGCTTCCTGACTTCCAGACTGAAGTTGTTTACAGCACTTCCTCAGCACCTCTGGCCCTTCCTTTTAATTTCTGTTTAGGTAGCAGCACTAAGCTCTTCCTTTATGTAGAGACCAAAAATTAAGTGGGTAGGAAGAATAGAATACCCACCATGATGAAAGTTTTAAAAGGTTCCACATCAGGTTTCTTCTCTTATCCATCCTACATTAACAGTGAGACTTTCCATTCCTATGCATGATTTTCCAGCAAAAACCTTCATCCAGCCCTTAACACTGACAAACTTACAAGCATTCTCATTTTCTTCTGCCAATATTGGAGGGTTTTGTGGGAATGTTAGCTATATGTGGTTTTGTTTTCTGGACATGTGGCTGACAAATGATTTTTTAAAAAGGCTAAACAAGATCCGCAAGTGCTTGTCTTCTTCTTTTACATAATAAATGAAGGGTTGGTATACTGCCACCCAGCATATATTTTATTTCCAAATATCAAAGCAAGCTGCCGCAATTCCTTCATTTTCAAAAAGTGTGGTCTCCATAATGTGATATCCCTGGAAATACTATGATGCAAATGGGACCATAATGCACAAATGAACACCTCTTATAAAGACTCCAACACACTTTTATTCTCAACACACTTATATTCTCTTTTATTTGAATTCTCATTCTGTTTCTAGCACTAGAGAATAATAGGTGAGCATTTTCAAGCTGGATAGAAATAAAACCCCTACAGCAACATTTAATGATGCAAAGCTGAAATCATTAATATATATATATAGATACATATGTACACACACATACACATACCAATAATGTGTTACATTAAAACTGTCAGCCAAGACAGTCTCTAACAAAATCTATACCTGTCAAGAGTTCAATTCCAGTTTAACCTATTAGAAAAATGGTTTTCATATTTGTCCCAGGAAATTGTTGAATCTAGTTTTCTCTCACTCTAAGAAAATGTTTGTGAAATAATTCAAACAGCCATTTCTAGTTCTAGTCTACCCTGCATGGTATGACTTTTAGCCTAAGGAATTTATTCAGTTCTAAGCACTACCCAAAAGTATTAGTATATGAACTATTAGTTTGGTAGAAACTATAGGAATCAGTGTTGGAGCTATCTTTTTCTAATATAGCAAAAGATATGAGCAAGTCATTCCTGGTCATTCTAAGATTCTTGGATGAACTATAAAATAGTTAGAAAATATATATATATGTAAATAGAGAAACTGACAAGTAAAACAATCTGGTGGGTCCTACTCCAGAATCTACCAGTATTCTGTCTCTGATGGTGGTCAATATCAGATGATTTAGAAGAAAACCTAAAGAAAAGGAATTACCTTGTGTAAGAAGAAATTGTTTTCTAATTTCCTTCATTTTTTTTAGTTTATGCTCAGAATCAAAGAAGACTGTGTTCTTCCGTCATAGAATGTAATGCTATTTAATTTAATGGTGTACAGTCTCATGACCCACATAAATGTCTACCTTTTAAAAAATCATCTGCGCATTTATCCTTTTAGATATTATATGGCAATGAACTCCACAGGCTAATTACATTGTACTTATACTTCTATAAGACTTAAATGCTTTGTGTTCCAGTGTTTTTGAAAGCCACCTCATTTTATATCAGGACAAATAGTAAAAAGTAGAGCTTGTCTGAATGTTACTATACTTACCATTATTTTACATTCCTCTATGATGCCCATTCTTATACTTCTTTCACTAAACAAGAGACCAAATCTTATTTTCACACACAATGAAGTGTCTGAATTGTATTTCCTTTCTGTGAAAGCCATTTCATTAATACATTTGGATATATGCATACAAAAAATACTTTCTCAGTCAACAAAATCCTATAAAGCTTAGTTTAATCAAAATTAAAACACATTCAAGTCTCCAAAACTATCAGCATGGGATCCAATCCAATAATCACAACAGTCCTGACAAAAATTCTAAAATCAAATTTCTTGGATGAATAAATTCAGATAGGATTATGAGAAGATTTCTTTTCCAAACAATACACAGTGAAGTGATCACAGATGCATCTGGCAGAATCCCCAATGAGTATTGTGTTCCTGTCTACTAAGAACCAACATCATTTTCACTGTTCAGTGATGCTATTAATTTTTTTAAATAGTTAGCATCATGTGAAATACATCATATTAAAATGTTTTCTGAACTCAGATTAATCATACATTACACAGTCATAGTGATCCTTACTAGATTTTGTGGTTAAGATTCAGATACTAACATGCACATATTAGGTTTTTGAAAACATATTTAGTAAAATACTGGTCCCACTGAAGTTTATGGGGCCAAGATTTCACACATTATATTTGATAGGGAATGGATAGATGCCACCAGTAGATGCTACTGTGTACTTTTATTACAACTGAATCCTTAAATAAATAAATATCTCAGAGTACGTCTGACTCAAAATCATTTAGAGACAATCACTTTAATAAAAGGGGATGTTGATACACTGATTTTTGTAACTTGATACCTCACAAGCCAAGATAGGAAGAATTAATAAAATGTGTAGTTTATGCTATTGTCTAAAAATGCCAGGATTAATTGCTTAGCTAACATGGTGCGAAGGAGGAAAAAAACAGGAAAAAAAGCCAAAAAAAAAGCAAATGCATACATTCAAAATAAATTGCTAAAACTCAGTGATTATTTTCTATTTTGAAGGCTGTTCTTGTAAGCTGAATACAGGTCTAGTGTCATAATATGAAGGAGATGAAAGGCACTTATGCACGTGTGGGGAGCCTGCTCCGACACACTAGAAATCCAGTGCATTAAACAATTAATTGAGTCTGCTGGAGCATGTAAATTGATGTGCTGTATCAACCTTGTGCATCATGTCTATCAGTGATGCAGCATGTCTCCATGCTGAGAAAATGGTGATAGTGCACTTTGAACTAAAATATATTTAATGTGCTTTAGTTCAAAGTCCACCACCACCATTTTCTCAGCATGGAAATACGCTGCACCGCTGATACATGTGATATATGGATGCTTTTAATTAGCACTGCTCGCTAATTAAACGTTCATGATGCCGCATCAAGAGCATATGCAAAAGTGTTCCAAATGTTTTCTTGATCATATTCCACAGTTGGACTGTTCTCAGTGGTGGCACATAACAAAACAAGGAGCAATTGTCTCAAGTTGCAGCAAAGGTAGTTTGGGTTAGATATTAGGAAAATTGTCTCACTAGGAAGATAGTAAAGCTGTGGAACAGGTTACCCAGAGAGGTTTTTAAGACCTGGCTAGACAAAGTCTTGGCTGGGATGATCTAGTTGGGTATAGTCCAACCATACATAGTAGCTAATGCAAGTTCTTAATTTCATATCACTAGTGTTTCTAATGGTTCACTCAATAGAAGAGAAAAAAGCGTAGGCTCCCATTGTTATCAACCCATACTTTGAGTGCTGCTGTCCACATGTTTTATGTACGACACCTGTTTTCAACATGTACCCTTTGTCCTCACAGTAAGAATAAGATATTAACAATACATAAAATTGTAACCTTCCTATCTTTAATACTGGTAATAAACTAGAAATACTAACAGTACTTGTGAGTGTATAAAACACATTATAGTAGTGACGATGGCTATTGTTGTTCTTTTTTTATCATATATTCTATTGCATCATCAGCTTAAACTAATGCTTGTTCCAAAGCCACATCCTATGGAATATAATGGAAAAACAGGATTTTACCAGGGAGCAGAATAAATTCATACATATAGTATTGGAAAAACTGAAATAACAAGGTTGTGTGTAATGGTTTAATGAAATGGAAATCATACCCAGGGAGGCTAGACAGCAGAAGTAGTATATAGACCCAAAGTTTTTAAAATTCCCATGTCTTGAAGAAAGTGAGTGTCTTTTATGTAAGCTCAATGGTAGTCAATAGAATTCACCCTCCAGGGGGCAAAATCCCCTTCATGAGAGAAGGAATTTAAAGCTTCAGAATTGTATATGCAGTACAGAAAAACTCTGGAGAAGCACATAAAAATCCCAGTTTAAATAACCAATAAGTTTCTGAGAAGGAAAAAAACCCAGCAAATACAGAAGCTTATTAAAATACTTTATAAAAACATCTATGTTTCTTTTTCTTTCGCCTTTGTTTTCTAAGTGGATACCATTAAAATCTTCAGCTATATTCAGTAAGTGTTGGTTTATCCAGCAAACTCTATGATAGTTTCATAGTTTCATGGTTTCATAGTAACTAGGGTCAGAAGGGGCCTAGAGCAGGCCATCTAGTCTGACCCCCTGCCAATGGCAGGAACAAGTGCTGGGGT
>JAGPOW010001296.1:67422675-67432829 GCA_030014935.1 Caiman crocodilus
GGCCACGAGCACCAGGTTACCCGATGAGTCCCTCAGGGGCCCGACGTTACCCAGGGCTCTCTTCTTGCCCCCCACATACTTGAAAAAGGACTTCCTGTTATCCTTGATCTTAGTCGCTATGATCCAACTTCAGAAAGACATTCTAGTTGTAGTGCTGTTGTATATCTTGTTTTGTTTAAAATTTAGGTTTGTGCGCACATTAGATTTCAATTTATAATTAAATAGTTATTTGCCATTTCTCAATCCTGTGCATCAGGGTACTTAAGCAGCACTCAGCATGCAAATCAGGGGAATGCATAGGCCAGCTAATAGGAAATGCAGGAGAGGAGGAAGAGAATGTCTGGAATCCCACCTCTCTCTTAGAGTGCAGCAGCAATAATGCTATTCTCTGCAGTCCCAGTTAAGGCATTTCTGTAAATATGGAATTCACAGTCTGAAACCTCTCAGGAACAAGATGACGACACACCCAACTTTTACCTTGTAACCTATTGTCTTAACACCTGTTGTTCTAAGCCTCATTCATCTTGAAGGGGTTTAAATCCACATTTCCTGTTTCTCAGGAAAGCTCCCTTGCCACCATACTGTGGCAAGGCATATCTACACATGCAAATACTGCTGGATGGCTTTACTTCAGAGTGATTTAAACAGAGTAATTTACTCAGGAGTAAACCCATCCTAGGCAGGCATCTACATGTGCACACATTTGGGAGCAGACCATGATCATGGAGCTGGGGCTGGGAGCTCCATACTGCCAGGGCAGGGGGACATTGTCCCCACCTGGGCTCCCGTTCTGGAGTCCACCCCAGCAGCAGGCATCTCCCAGACAGTGTTCCCTCTAAGCTGTGCAGTGTACACAGCTGTGCAGGTGCTCCTGGCAATGCATCGTGAGCATGCTAGTGCGGCCACATACTCCATGTAACTTAGAGGGAATGCTGCTCCCAGGATCAGGAGGCAATCTCCCAGCCCCCACTCTGTTATCACGGTGCCGAGAACAGGAGATCCATGCTGCTGGGACAGGGGGATATCGTCCTCACCTGGGCTCCAGTAGCAGAGTGCTGCCCAGGAGCCAATTTGCTCCCAGTCAATCACCAACATGTGCCTTACTGCACAATAATTACTCAGCATTTAATTTTCTACTTGCATTTCCAGGTCACAAATTAACTGCTGAATAGAGCAAGTTACTGTGCAGTGAGGGTCTGCACATGTAGATGGTGATGCTTACTGTGAAGTAATTTCCTGTACTGCACAGTAAAGCATCTTGTGTAGATGCACCCTGTGAGTGAGTCTACATGAGCACTGGACTGCACAGTTGTTACTGCATAGTCATTTAGTAATTGCTTAAGCATAGGCCATTTTTTATACTACTGCACAGTAGCAATGAGCTAGTGTACAGTAGTACTGGCATCATGGTTTGTGCCTGCCAACACTGTTTCCAAAACAATGGGCTACTTTACTGTAGCATCTTATGTTGACATACCCTGTGAGTAGAGAGAGAAGGGCTATGGCAGAACTAATGGCATCCCTCCATCTCTCCTATTATAACTAGCCTATGGGGAAATCTTGAGTATAAGATTCATGGGTTCAGAAGAGGAGAAAACAAGTGGGAGCCTAACTGTAGCTCAGTGAAGTGGGCATAATCTGTGAGGGAGCTGGACCTGGAATAGATTAAGCCTTTTACATTAAACTGTTATTGGCTAAAACAAATAATCAGCATTGGATCAACCTGATAGACTAAAGGGCTTGAATCTATTCACCCTCCACAAGAGAAGACTGAGATGGGATATAGTGGCCATTTATTGGGGGGACCAGCGGAAAATAAGTGAGGCTCTGTTTCCCTGGGCACCACCTGGGATAATAAAGAATAACAGCCACAAATTGATTGAGAGTAGGTCAGGCTTAATATCAGGAGGAATTACTTTATGGTTAGGGCTGCCAGGCTGTGGAATGGGCACCCAAGGGAGGTGGTGCTCTCCCCTACCTTGGAGGTCTTCAAGAGGAGATTGGATAGATATGTGGCTGGGGTTTTATGATCCCAGCACTCATTCCTGCCAAGAGCAGGCGGTCAGACTTGATGATCTGTTCAGGTCCCTTCCAACCCTAGAAACTATTAAACTATGAAATCTGGGCTATGTGATAACCAGGTTGAGAGTTTTTTCCCCATCCCCGGCCTTCCCTGCAAGTCAGAGAAGAATAGAACAAGTTCTGCTGAACCTTGTGCCATCCACTTGTGATTAAATGTTACTGGGTCTCTTTTGATTGTAAAGTTATGGTTAGAGCTACATCCCCTAACTCAAATGTTCTGAGTCCTGCACAGGCAAGACCTTTAAGAAGGACATTTTTCAAAGTGCCCCTAGAGACATAGGGAAGAGTTTACTCAAGATAAACTCCCCCAAAACCAGGAGCAGCCTGAACTGCTATAGCATTACATTAAAACTCCTTCACCACAAATACATTTCTGAGCAACCTATTATGTTTTTCTTATAATGTCTATTAATATGGTAAACAACATCTAGTTCCTTAGCATAAATCCTTGTATTTACACAGATCTCACTTCATTGCTAACACATAAGATGTACATTTCACAATCCTATGATTCTGTTATCTGCATTGAATTTTGTACATCTTCATATCATTCATTATGCTAAATCCTTTTTAATCCTCTAACAACTTACAATATAAATTAGAAAACACAGCAATTATATTATTGTATCAACATTCATCCTTAGCCTGAAATATTCCTGTTTCCTGAGAAACTGAAAAGCACTCTGAACTCCTTCACTCCCCAGGCTTCACTACCCACCCATTCCTACCACTGCATTTTCAGCCAAATGATTTCTAGAGCTGAGTGAATAGTTGCACAAATGTTCATAGAAAGTGAGAAACACTCTCAAGAAGCTTGCAAATGTCAATATTCACACCAGAAAGGTATAATTTATATGGGATGAGATAATGTTTAAGGTAGTAAGATTTCCAAGTCCCTCCAACCCTTGACACAGAGGCAATTAAACAAGCCAGATGAAGGTCTGACAGCATCCTTCACTAGTTAAACCAGGCATGCACATACAATTACTTGATGGCAACATAACATGTTACATTTAAACTGTGCACTCAGTCCACAAATCTTAAGGAAGCCTTTTTTCCAGCAGTATTGCCTAAAATAAGGCCTTTCTGACCTAGACAGGAAAGTTTTAGTGTTTTATAAAATATCCAATTCCTGTTTACCTGATACCTCTCTTAAGCCATTTCCTCTCCTGAAAAGATTGAAACTGCAGTTCTGGTTATATTATTATCCAATTAGGACCAAAGCGACTGTATGTGACTTAACTCTTTGTATTTCACCACCGACCGATCATGAGATATTGTATTTAAAATCTGGCACTCCTGAAACCAAGGGAGTTTTGCCCATTCTTGTAAAGCCCCAACTATTGGAGTCCCATGCTAAACTTATTTTTTTAAAGAAGTTCCTAGTGCTAGTAGTAACCATGAGAAACTTGAAAGTATAAATTCCAATGCCCTCCCCACCTCCAAACCAGAAGGAAAATAAAAAGGATCTAAATGTATATTTTTGTTTCATACAAAATATTTTTAATGCCAATTTCATGGTATTTTCTAGTTTTGCTTCTGAAACTAACAATCATTTAACACAGGTCCGATCAAACTGTTTCCTAACTAGGTGTTAGAACCTACAATGTTGATGCCTTGCCCAGAAGGTTGCTTAAATTTGACTGGATTTAGGGGACCTAAAGAACAAATCTAATCAGCAAGGAAACAAACATCTCTGAAAACTTAGAGAGGCCTCGAGGCAGCCAACAGAAAATATTAAAGTACAAGAGTACTTTAAAGTCCAACTATTCTTGGGAACTTAATAGCTTGACACTGCATATTGATCTCATCCAGTCCCTTGCTAGTCAGAATAGCTACTCTACTTCTGAGGATAAGCACCAAATAATGTTGTTTTGCCTATCATTTGACCAATGGCATAGAGAGTAGAACACTCCAGCAGGAAGTGGCATACCTGAGTTTCAAATCATCTTACCCAAGGAAATTTGAATCTACAATGTCTCCTTTCAAGGACAGTGTCCTTAACACCAAGCTATAGAATAGACTGAGTAAGAGCAGCCTCCACTCCTGTTGAAACTGGGCCAATGAACTGCCAACAACAGCCCAATAGTCTAAGAATCTGAAGTTAGAAATAAAACTTTGCATTTGCAGCTGTGTGACTGGCACTCCCTTTGGAGGAAAGTGTGGGGAAAGTGGGAGACTTGGATCCCAGTCACTGTTCCAAACATTTTTTATTTCCTTTAATCATGACTTCTAATGCAAAATGCATAAAAAGTCTTGGGACAAGAACTCAGGATTCTTTCCTATTCAGCCTGTAGGTTAGGGAACCCTGTCGCAAAGGTGTGGATGTGGCAAGGAGGACTTAGATTCCAGATCTCCAGCTTTTAGAGTAGTCATATAACCACTAGATTATTGCCCAAAACATAGACACCATAACCTCCTCTTTCAACAGAATTCAGTGATGAATGCAGTGCTGTGATCAACAGATGTGCTCCTCCAGGGACTTAGGCAGAGTTTCTGCACCACTCTATTAATACTATTTGCAATAGATCCTATGATAACAGTTAGATGCCTCAGCTATAGGCATCAGTGCCTCAGCACTTTTCACTTGTGCAGAGGCCCAATCCATGGAAATTTGACAGTTCAAAATGGAGTTGCCTAGTAGTTTAAGTGCCGAACACTTAATGTAAATACTAACTGATAACACAAGTGGCCGCTGATACAAGTCAAATAAAAATAATAGTTTGGGATTCAGTTGTCTACGTTCTGCCTAAGTCCTTCAGAATTAATTTGTAGATAGCCACACTAACCAATCTGAAGTTAGACTACTGAGTTTTAAATACTGTATATAAAATGTTCAAATGGTCAAAACAGAAGAAAATATTTTAGCAACTTTCAATAATGACAAAGAATCTGAATTTTTCTAGTAAGCAACTAAATTCAAGTAAATTATTCAGTCATAATAGTTTATTATTTAAGTTACCTTTGAACTAATTTCTGACAATTGAGCTCTTCCAACCTAATAACAAACCCAACCACTGCTCAACTTTTTCCTGACTGGCAGTAAAAACATAGGAATTATTAGTCTCAAAGGGAGAATATGAAATTAATACTGTAGGTCTATATTAAATTACTAATCAGCAGGGACCCTAGCTTTTCATTTGCCACGGAAAAAACATGGTGTGTGCCACTGATTAGTCAAGAGGCAAAAACTGTGGAAAAATGAGAGCAAGCAGAAATGGGGTTTCTCACCACGCAACATTGCCATGCTTTCAGTAGATTGTGGAAAAATATGGATTTCTGTGTTTGTTAACTAGAGATATTTTAGCTTTTTTCCCACAGAAAACTAGGAGTGCTGATAATCAGTTCAGTCTATAAATGACCTCCATTTCCTAAGGTTTGGGTTAACTGTTACTTTTCCATTTATTTATTTATTTTCATGTCCTACTTATCAGTAGTGAGTAAAGCATTAAATGTGACTGGTTTGAGGATAAGGTGCATTCTTAAATTTTCAGGGGAGTAGGTACTGTTTTCAGTTCCCCTTCAAAGTCTATGCCAAAGGAATGAATTTATATTTTGCCATAGTTCTGTATCATTTTCACATATCTGGCCATTAGTGGAGTTACATGTTATCAACAGGAATATCAAAGACAGAGTGGACTGAACAATAGGAGAATGGACATAGAATGTTTAATGAGAACAGTTGTGTTAGTGGTTACTGATATTCCTAATTGCTGTATTTCCTTAATTAAAATGAGCAGCTCTGGGAACAAATTTAATTACAATCAACAGCTCTAGTGATAATTTTTAATTTTCAGTGTTTATAGCTAAAGTGGATAATACAGGCACTTGCACACCTTCCATACAATTCAGTTCATTTATGCTGCAAATAAGATTGTCTCTTGAATTTAGTAGCATAAAATACTTCCTTGTTCTGAACACGTAGTACTAAATGTGAAAAGCCGAATAAATTTACAACAGATAATGTCTCACTCCAAAATGTAATTCTAGGCAAAATACCTATTGGTAGATCTTGAGGGAAGATAACACCTGTGCAGATTCAAAATAATATCTATTCACTACCAACTTCCCTCATAAACTCTTTTCAAAGACTTGGATTAAGAAGTAGTATTATGTGCAGACTTTGTATGAAGGTGATTTTCTTCTTCCTTAAATATATACCAAGTTTGATGCAAAAAAAAATACTAATTTATACTATCTCCAAAGATCATCAACAATTTGTTGCCCAGCTCCCTACCGCATTACCATGACAAACAATTACTTTCAACCACCATTAATACAAAAGCCTATGAAAACAGGCAAATCTTACTGTATACCCTGATATTTAAATCTGGTGATCCAAGGCAGTAATGGAAGATGGCTCCATAGCCAACACTCATGAGAATACCATACCATTCATTAATCTTTTTCCAGATAAACTAGAGATTTGTGTTGGCCTGCACACTTCACTAATTCTAGTGAGCCGCTAAGCCTAGAGGGGAAACAGGAGTTTCCTCAAGTAGTAAGTTTTCCAACATGACTAAGGACCTGCTTGATGTAAAAAAGAGAAATGTATCCCCATACAGAGGATCAGTACAAGTCCTATTTGTCTTATTTCCTCAAATCCAAGATGAGATTTTACACGCCCCACACATTCAATAAGTGGGGGAGATCCCTCATCTTAAAGAGGAGTACAAATGGAGGGGAGAGGAATGGTTGCAACACTGACTCCAGCCTGAAGCCTGAGGTCAGAGTTGGAGCCACAGCCCCTGGCACCCCACCTCCTTCCTCTCCTCCAGCCTCTGTTCCCCCCCCCACATTTGGCATCCTACCTCCACTACCCTGCCCACTATAGCCACCTCTTACCTTCTCATCACAGCAACAGCTGTGACTGAGGCCTCAGTCTAGCCCCAGGCATGGAGCACAGAGCACATGATACCTCTGGCCCCCACCTGGCCATGCAGTGATGGGAGCAATAGAGGGGGCCTAGGCTCTGGGGCTGCTTTCACTGCAACTACTGCTGTGTGGGCAGCCATGGGGGGTGAAATTTATATTTAATCTATGTCTAGTATCTAATTTTTGGGAGGGTCATTTTAATTGAAGTCATCTTGGATCCAGGTAAGTACTTGATAGCATTACCAGATCTCATGACTTTAATGTGACATTGGGTGTGGATACAGACATTCAGGAAGGTTAAAGAGAGGTTAGATCATGGTAAAAATGACCACCTACTGTAATGTAAGTCACCCAGATGTGGACCTTTTTCTTAGATCCCTAGTTAGATCAATCTAAGTGCAAACTGTACAGAAGTTCCAAGGAGGTTAGATCATTAAAAAACAAACAAAAAAATGGCTGAACCAATCTAATTTAACTATACCAAAGAGATGCACTAAGTTATATCAGGCATGGCTAAACTGATCTAACTGAACTTCTTCTAATCTAATTGGAACTTCCCATTCCAAGTGCAGCCCCGGAGCTGGGAAAGTGCAATCACTTGCCCCACCCCTAAAGCTGCACTTTTTCTGACTGCTGAGTTATTTTTAGCTCTCCTTACCTCCCAACCCCAAACAGACAACCCAACCCCCATAGACCAACCAGCCCCCTGGGCCTGCCAGCCTCCTAGGAGCAGGGAGCTGATTGAAGTTAATAAGGGGGACAAGGATGTGAGGGAGTGGTTTGTGGGGGTTGGTTCACCAGGGGTGTTGTTTTTCTGGGCGTGGAAAGCCCACCCCCGATCCCACCAGCCACCCCAGACTCCATTAACTGTGCACTCACAGAGCTGTTAGCCCCAATCATGCTAACCATCCTCTGTAAAGTTGCTAGGCCCCCTGATCCACCTAGCCCTCTCCCTACTCCAATTTACTTTGATTGGGCTCCTGATGAACACTGGCAAAACTAGTGCCATGAGCAGTTTCTGGGATCATGGTGGTGAGGGGGGAGTCAGTGGCATAAGGGGATCTGCAAGGGGGTCTGAAAGGATCAATGCACCGCTAAGCCCTCCAATCCCCTCTGTGGACCCCAATAGTCTCTCAACCCTCAACCCTTTCCCATGGATCCCATAGCCCCCTCCCCCCAATCCTGTCTGTCTTTCCCCCTACCCTAACTTACCTTAAATCAGGTTCCAAGCACCTATTTAATCAATAAGTTAGACTGGGGGAGTCATTTTTAACCTCCCAACATTCCCAGTGGGATCTAAGCCTCCCAACATGCCCAGTGCAATGTCTGTAAGAAGCCTGGGTAGCTTAGTCAAACCCCCAGGTACTAGAGATGTAATTACAAGAGAATTAAAGGGGAACATTTGAAAATATGACTTGTGCCTTAGAAACTAAAAGACCATGGATTTAAAGACTTGAGGTTTTCTTCTTAAGCCAAAAACTCATGTTTTTTTGAGCCTGACTCATGATCTTTGAAAGACTGGGTTGGGCAGTACTGTTATTCCTTACTGTAAGGTTATTTATTAGAAATCTTGCTTCTCTCTGCCCACCAATTAGAGGTAGACAGAGCTTTGTGTGCAGTGGTACTCTGCAGCTGCAGCAGTAGCCACAAATTATTTGTGTGGGTGCCCTCAGCTGAGGTAGAATGTGCATGAGGAGGAAATGTTTGTTCCTCTCAACACTCTTTGATTAGCTATGTGCAAAACCATCTAATTCTGGCTTTGTTCTGGAAGCCAGAATTTTGTCCCTGAATCAATAAAAGGATGAAAACATGTTCCAATCTTTTTCTTCAGGTTGGGCTGTGTAATTTACTTGGATACATAAGTAGATGGAGCTGTGATTTCAAGGCACTTGTTCTTTCCAGGACTGTTCAGTGCACATGGAGAACTCCTAATTTGCTCCGCCCATGAGGGTAAGAAAGGAACATTTCCTAGTCAGTTGTATTCAGAAGGCTGGTGCAGAGATGGGGGAAAGACCTTGTCTTGGCCTGCTCCATGTCAGGCAATTTGTTTCTTGGATAGAACAGGCACCAAGCTTGCCCTGATCACTAACACAGACACTGTCATTAGCTCATTTTCTGGTTTCTGGCATGCTACAGTACTCCTGTGACAAGAGAAGCAAATTTTAAGAACTTTTAAATTAGCATCTTCTTTTTTGGCATGCAGTTTACCACAAGATCTGCAGTTGGGTTCAAATGACTTACTGCACTTAGAGCAAAACTGATGTTCAGTAAAAAGACTCCTCTATTTTGCCTTTCTTCACACCATTCACTAAACATTGCTTTGGATACCTTTCTAAAGTGCATTTCCTAATATTTCTGGCATGAGGTCAAATTATGCAAATAGAAAATCAAATCCTGATGACTGCTCTGAAGCCTGAAGTTTCTTTCTCATAGAAACAGCTGGGGTGGGAGACCTTCCAGAGGATTTGGCAATTTTTGGCTGTAACTGTAAATTTCTAAGTACAGTAATAAAGAACATTTGAAACTAGAGACTGGCAGAGTGGCTGCTTGCTACTTCGCTTCCTGTGGATGCAATCAGGAATGACTTATTAAAGCAGCTGTGGTTCAGAAACTGTTTTGCTATTTTACTGTTTTCCATAAAGTAACAAGATTATACTACTCTGTCAAATGTCATTCCTTCGCCTGCTCCTTGATGCAGTGTATTTGTTGTTTTTGGTTTTTTCCTTAAATTACAAGATAGAAAGAAAATCGTGGAAACTCAAAGAGATAATGACAGTGCAAGATAAATGGGATGGCACCTGTTTAGTAAGAGTATGATCCAAACCTCACTGATGTCCATGGAGAAAATTCAAATTTAGGGGGCAATCTAGGAGAAGGTAGGTTAGTCTGTTTGCAAACTAGTCTATGAGATGGTATTGTTGGTCCCCTGGGAATGGTACATATTGTGTTTCAGCTAGAGAAAAAAAAGGATCTTGTGCTAGAAAACAATAAAGAGGAAAGGATATTTGGCAATATGACAGATAACTTGGAATGATAGTACAGGGAATAGCTGGTTTATGTTGTAACATATAGAAAGAGAACCTAATATTTACAGGGCCTTAATTTAATTTGTGGGGGCTGATTCTGCATAAGGCTAAAATCTTGAGGTTATTTGTATGAGTATCTTACCTAATTCTTTACTCAGTGTTTTTTTTTTT